>ML119665.1:0-12032 GCA_003788565.2 Ascobolus immersus RN42 | reverse complement strand
ACCACTGGCACATTGACCACCACGGGTACTACAACCACTATTTCCAGACGTACCGTGACTACCACCGGCACATTGACCACCACGGGTACTACAACCACTATTTCCAGACGTACCGTGACTACCACTGGCACATTGACCACCACGGGTACTACGACCACGACGGGTACCACAACCACCACGTCTACGGGCACCGTAACCACTATTCGCACTTTGGTCACCACTGGCACTCTAACCACCACCGGAACCATCATCACCACCGGTACGACGACCACCACGTCGACCGGCACTGTAACCACTACTGGTACTCTAACCACTACTGGTACCTCCACTACAGTCACTTCTATCGTGCATCTCGCAACTACAACTACGACCACCCGTACCTCCATCGTCAAGACAAAGACCACCACTGGCGTTAGCACCGTTACCACAACCACCACAACGTCTACCGAGCGTAGGTCCCGCACCAAGAATAGCAAGACTAAGAAGCACCCCAGTAAGACCCAGGCCCCTCCGAAGGAGACCTCTTGGCCAGACTCGGACGATAACGAAAAGAGCGATAGTAAGGATGACAAGGAGAATGACAAGGAGAGTGGAAAGGACAAGGAGGATGACAAGGAGGATGACTCTTCTTCGGATGAGAAGTCATCCGGAAAGTCCAAGTCTGGCAAGGAGGATGACTTTTCTTCTTCGGATGAGAAGCCATCGGGTTCTTCGGATGGCAAGGACAAGGAGGATGACTCTTCTTCCTCGGACGAGAAGCCATCGGGTTCTTCGGATGGGAAGTCATCCGGAAAGTCCAAGTCTGAAAAGGGCAGCAAGAAGATGGATAAACGCCATGCCGGTCCACTCGACCGGAAGGCTAGGGGCGCCAGCTTTGGAAAGAAACAAGGACAGTACAAAGGAAATGATGACAATGTCGTCATTGTTACTGCTACGGCTACTGCGACTGCAATTGCAACCAAAACCGAGTTTGTAATTGAGACGCACACGCACCACGTACCCAGTCCTGGAAAGAGGCAGAAGCAAAGGACCGCCAGGCTTTCAGGCCGTGGTATCACTGCCATCTGGTAATCCCGAGTTGCTGGGCTAGAGTTGTTGTAGAGGAGTCGTGTCTTTTGCTTGTGCTATTTTGTTCTGACAAAAGTTTTCCGTCTTTTCTTGCACATACATGCATTGCTTGCATTTGCACCAGCTGGCTGGCCCGCTGGCTTGCTAGTAGCGTTGATCGCTTTTGCTGGGGAATAATATGGAAAATGCAAGATAGCTGATACCCACAGCTTGGGACTACGGCTGAGGTTGGAATTAGTTAATGCATGGGGCTAATGTAGGCAGTCTTGGTCGCCATGAATTGAAAGAATTTATCGCTATTTGCCCGTCCCAAACTCTGATCTGATTGCCTTCTCTAAAAATACTTATGGTCTTGGTGCTCACGAAACGAGAGAAGTATCTGCATATCTGCATGAACCAAATGCTAACGACAAGTACAGACAGCAAAATACTAGAAGCCCGCCCTTAACCGGGCCAAAGTCACAAGTGTGTACTTTCAAACGTCGTACACCATACAAAAAAATACAAGAACTTTGCAATGTTTAGTCCTATGGATACAAAATATACACAGCCGAGCCTGACACCAAGTACAGCCTGACTGCAACGAATCGGAGAAGACGGAAAGAGAGTCGACACATAATAACCACCGAATGAATTCAACCCGAGCTCTCAACTATTACAGCTCCATAGAACACCTAGCCTACTTATGACAAGTTCGGTGTAGTCCACGGGATCCATTCGCCGGCGTTGAAGTTGAGGGAACTCGAACTGCCGTCAGTGCGGAAGACGTTCGGCGTGGTGCTGCCGTTGAGTAGGAATCGATTGATGAAGGCTGTCAATTCAGACTGCTGGGAAGATGGGAACTGGCAATGGTTATGGCCGCCGATTTGGGAGTAACCGAAGTTGCCTTTGACACCGAGGGCTTCATAGATTCTCTGTCCAGCCGTCATACAACCATAAGTAGACATGGCCCCAAGCCATTCCATGGAAGTGTTCTCGATGACGTACAGACCGCGAGGAGCAGTCATTGCGGCCAGGAAATGGTGATCGAACGGCAGACGAGTGACTTGGTTGACATGGGTGTTGAAGGCTGGGCCAAGCCATACGTTTTCGGAGATGATCTGGGATGCAGTCTGAACATTCTGGCCGCGGGATTTCTGAGCATCCGAGAGACGCCAGCATGCAGAGCCACCCGATCCGGATTCTTGTGGAAGCGAAAGGGCAACACGCTGCTCCAAAGCACCGGCAACGATGGCACCCTTTCCATTACGTGAGCAGCCAGTAACACCGATTCTCTTGGGATCAATGTTGTGACCAGTGGAGGACTCGAGGGCGTCGATGATACGGGATACACCCCATGCCCATGCCGTCAAAGCACCAGCACTGTGGCCGGAACCGTAGATGTCGTAGAACTTGCCCCTGCCTCTGCTGCTCTGGCCTTGCTGCTGCCCAATCTCGTCATTGTTGTAGACGATCGTGGCGACGCCAGATGGAACTGGGATGGATGCTGCACCGTAGGCAATGATGGCAGGGAACGGACCATTACCGGATGGTTTGTTGATGGTGACGGAGAACGAAATGGATTTGCCGGCTTCGGAAACGTTGATGGTGAGACGGTTGCCGGAGAAACTGCCAGTTACGGAGGATGGCTTTCCAGGGAAGGTGCCGAGCTCGTAACGTTGCATGAGCTGGGAGATTTCCTCCTTGCGGCACGTCCACTGGTCCTTTGTGGTGATCTTTGAGCCATCAAGGGCGGTGAATGGATCGGGAAGCTTGGGAATTGCAACCAAGTTGACGTTGGACGGTAGTGCTGGACATTGTTGTGCTGTGGCAAGGCCGAGAGCAGCAGCGACAAAGAGGATAGAAAGCTTCATTGTGAGTTGGAATTGGAGGTGGAGACGTGGATGGCAGAGGATAGTGCTCTGAGGCAGACATAAATGAGGGAAGTCCACATATTTATAACTTCATCTGACGTTTGCAGCAGCGTAAGGGCACAGGCCGACTTCCGTCAACAAGCCCTAATAGATGGACCCGGATTCGGAGACGTCGCCGTGATTGCCGAAGTGGAGCTTAAAGTTTAACTCGGACAAGGGTATGATTTCTGGCAGAATTGGGTATTCGTGCAGTAAACCTTCGGAAGGCGTGGTTATATAACATACAGGATGTGGAATATCAAGTAAAGGTGGGCGAAGCCCGGACCATCTTCTTACGCTATCCGCAGCGCCAAAAACGACTATGGATCTAGCTCACGATGGAGATCCAGGTGTGTGCTATTATTTTCAGCGGGCTTGATTGGCTTTAGCTAGCGATCTCTTTTCGAGCATAGAAGATTGGCCGCTGATCCAGACCTAAGATGGTTTATATGACGGTCCAGTATTACAGAATTAGGCAAGATATCCCCTGCATAAGTTCGGAGAAACTTTTGATTTGTGCCTGTCAAAAGCTTCCATTCGTATAGAAGCACTGCTTCTGACTTCAATAAAGCCCTAACAATAACTATTTCCTACCACAGCTAGTTGCATGTTGACGCATATATCCATAGCTACTTCAGATCAACTTGGGACCTTGACAACTCTTGACGACGATTCAAACATTGTCAATATATCCGTTCTGACAGATCCCATGTTTGTTCAAATGAACTCGATAAAGTCAAATGCACTAATACTACGACGACAGCTGGGAATTACTTGAGAAGCAGAAAGCACGATCGCGATAACGATATATATCAAAGGTGATAAAATGTTATCTGAAGTCTCAAGATGAACACGGGTTTTCGGCAATGAAGACTACCTACTTAAGGTATGTAAGAGATATTGGTTTTGATTAGTCCGTGCCAATCCTTCAGGGCAGTACATAGATCTTTCCCAGGAAGCAGTTTGACATCCGATAAATTAATAATGCGGGGTGCATTAGGCTGTAATTTATATCGATATGCGGGTTCCTCCGTTTTCCATTGGCTTGGCTGCAACCGGCACAACATACAACGGTACTTCTTGTATGTACTTACTTATGCCTCGTCTGCTATACCCATATAAACAACAGGCTCTGCCCATTATTTACAAAGCATCGCAGCTGCGCAGCTTGAAGTATTAGCCTGAGTGGTCCGAGCGCGAGCGGTAGTTGGCTGAATGAAGCGCCTTATAAAGTCGCTATGCATGTTCTCTGGCCCACACTTTTCTCCATCAAAGAAGTAGCTGAGAATCAATATACGTTTGGTGTTCTCACAGTTTAGCTGACGCTTCTCCTCTAGACTGTATGGCTGTTATTCCGCAATTGCGTTACCGTTACAGGATGGCGTTGGTGTTAGGCTGACTGTCCTTTACCTTACTGCATGCACATGCTTAGTACTAAGAAGTACCTGCTATGGATATACCGAACTCGTATGTTGCTGTCATTAGTACATGTACTATTCCTTAGTTCTTTGAATTCCAGCGTGTGGTGAATGCATCAAATTCAGCCTGTGCCTTTACAGGCTTTTAAGAGCAAAATAGATGGAGTAAAGTTCGGATGGGCGCTCAGCTGTAGCTCGATCTGCGAGTGATATCCAAGCTATAGCAGAGAGGTGGTAACATGTTGACCGACTTACATCTCGCAATACTAACAGTGCGGAATATAGACCCAATTCGGCCCGAGCTCCTCCTGTGACGATCACCTTGTCGATATGCTTGCATCTGTCTACATTGCCACCTTGTAACCAAGGAGGCCATAGCATGCGAGAAGCTTCGAAGACTCTCTATGACAGTTTGACTCTGGCCAGGTTCTCCGGTATCTTCCTAACTACATGTGCGAATCTTTAGAATCTGAAGAAAGTAACAGGCTTCAAAATCAGCCAACCTCAAACTCGAGCGGCATGACTGCAAAATGCTTTCGTCCTTACCTCAGGCCACACCGGACTCGGTCAAAGGTTGCTAGTCGGCAAGGATAATGTATTGAGAGATGCACCGAGATTGAAGGTGCCAGAGATCTAGAGTGATGTGTGCAATTGAAATATCCATGCCGTGCTACTATATGGGCATATGAACCAGATCTTGGTTATAAGTTCTCGTACCTGGAAAAAGTGCACATGCACAGTTACTTCTTACATACATACCTCAAGAAGTATGTGCTCGACATTAAATCTGGCTTGTTTGCTTGGTATAACTTGATCGGGGCGGTACCATTAGCCATCACGGATGATCCTGTGAGGTAGTACATGCAATTCAGCCCTCCATGATTTACTTCACGTCGTGCCCCACATATACGTAGAGAGAGCCTGAGGAATCGAGACATTGTTGTGTTCAGTGACGTACAAGATGTTGAGGAACGAAGAGGTGCGGAAGCCAACACAGATAGGTGGTGGTGGAGAGGGCAGACACAAGGTGGAGAGAGATGTAATTGATTGAGAGAGATCTAAGCTAGTCTAGTGGTATATAAACGAGTGGGTGCTTACGTGAGCCTTTGCCATAGCAACGTTAGTTCCTCTTAGCTCACTCCAACACTCCTCCTCACCCCGAAGTTGAATACCTGACATAGACTGGTTAGATAACTGAAGATGGTTAGATCGTTTTTGTTCCGAGATCGTGACTCGTCCTGTAGACCTGTCGAGTTAGAAGACTGTGTCGACTCCTCCTCCTCTCGACAGTGGATAGAGGGATGAGAGGATGAGCCATGAGAAGAAAGAAAGAAAAAGGAAAGAGGAATAGTAGACAACATGATATAGCATTAACTTCATAGATTAAAGTCATAGAAAAAAGAAATATAAACTCCTGACAACACCGTGACTAAAATGATAGAACAAAGATAGAACACAGAGACCGGTACGCCTTCGTAACTCCATCATGGCATAGGAAGATATTAAAAGACGGGATCGTCGTGAGAGAAAGAGATAAGAAAGGCTGTGAAGAAAGAAGGTCGCCTATGGCGGAGAGATGCCGCTACGAATTCTGCAGAGCTCATGCTTTGGAGCAGAGAGAGGTTTCGTCATGTAGTCGGCTACCATATCGTGTGTTGAAATATATTCGAGAAACACTTTCTCCAGCTCAACGCATTGACGGATGAAGTGATGGCCGATGTCAATGTGCTTCGATTTGCTGTAGAACTCGGGATTCTTAGCTACGCGGATTGCGGCTTTGTTATCGAGATAGAGCTTGACTGGCACACGTTTTGGCGATGGGGTAGAGTATTCCGTAGCACTGAAGACTGGTTGGATGTCATAGACCACGTTTTGGAGCCAGATAGCTTCTTTGGACGCGTGATTGGCGCTCATGTATTCGGACTCCATGGTGGAGGTGCTGACAAACTTTTGCTTTTTGGACTGCCAACTGACGAGACTGTTGTTGACGAAGAAGAGATAGGAGCCCACGGAGCGACGTTCCGACTTGTCAGAAGCCCAATCAGCGTCGCTGAAACCGTAGATAAGCTCCGAGCCAGGATTCGGAGCACTTCCGTCGAGCCAGAGGACAAAGTTCTTGGTGTGATTGAGATAACGCAGGATACGCTTAGCAGCTTTCCAGTGACTGGATGACGGATTGGCTGAGAACGAAGCAAGGTGATTGAGAGCAAATCCGATGTCTGGGCGAGTGCCTTGGTTGATGTGGTTCAACGAGCCGATCAGACGTGCGTATTCGCCCTTATCGTGAGGTTTGCCCATCAGTTCTGCGTCTTTCATTTTGTAACGATGTTCATGCTCTCGACGTACGTATGATGCACCAGGTGCCATAGGTGTGGTTGCGATCTTAGCATCACCCAGATCATACTCGTCAATGAGTTGTTCAATGTAGGCAGTTTGCGAAAGTCCAAAGCCAGTCCGACCATCGGCATTGGTGCGTCTGTGGACGTGGATCCCGAGAAAGTATTGGACGAGGCCGGAGTCGGTCATGGCGAATTCTTTCTTGAGACAGGCTTTGACGGACGTACGTTCTGTTTGCTTTGGGCCGGCAACGAGTAGATCGTCGACGTAGATGAGTACGACGATTTGTGCATTGCGAAGTATCCAGAGTGAGTGGTCGTATTCGCAACGACGAAAGCCGATATCCTTGAGGTAGGTGGTAAGGCGGCGATTCCAGAGCCGAGGAGCTTGCTTGATGCCGTAGATAGCCTTATGCAGTTGAAGGAGTGGCTTCTTAAACACAGAGACATCTTGGTCCGGATTGAGCTCCTTGAAGCCTTCTGGAAGATGCATGAACAGTGGCGTGTCAATGTCGGCACACAGGAAAGCAGTCTGTACGTCGAGCTGCTCTAGTTCCCATCCGTACATAGATGCCATCGTGAAGATCAGTCGCATAGTGGTATAGCGAGCAACTGGGGCAAACGTTTCATCGTAGTTGACACCTTTCATGGTCAGTTGAGGACGATGGATGGTGGTAGGGATTTTACCATAGATTTGTTTGAAGCCTCTGGCACAGAGACGAGATTTGAATCGATCGATCTCACCGTGGTCATCGAGTTTGTGTTTAAACACCCAGCGAGCCGTGACGATATCCTGACGGCAGTTAGGATGGAGAACAGAATGATAGGGAAGTTACCTTTTCGGAGATGTCGGATGGGCGGTCGACGACTTCGAAGACGCCATTTTTCCACATGGACTTCATCTCGCTTTGCATTGAGATAAGCCAATCTTCGGCATGAGTTGCGTGGTAGAAGGCATCTTTGAATTTGTATTTGGCTGGGTCGTCACCGGCGACGGCACCACAGATGTATAGTTCACTGATGACGGTCAGTAACTGGCACTAGGGATGAAGGAGAGTGACTAGCATTGTGGTGAAGTCCAACAAATCAAGAATGTCATGTTCGGTAAGGTCGGTAACAACCATGTGGGCCTGATAAGCTCCAAGATCGGATCGAGGTTGAGGGCCTCTAGCTGATTTCTTGCGACCAGTGACAGGATCTGTAATCCGACCTCTTGGTGGTGATGGTGGAGAATCGTCTCGTCGGCCACCATCTCCTCCTCGTGGTGGAGACGGAGTCCGAGTGCCACGACGGCGGACGTATCTACCGCGCGAAGCAGCATTGGAAGAGGATGAAGAGTCATCAATGCGACGGCGCTTGGGGTTTGGTGGAATGTCTCCGTCACTAGACGATGAATCTGCTAGAAGAATGCGGGATTCCCTGTGATCTTCCGGAAAGAAGTCCAACTTGTTGAAGATGGATGACTGTAGAACAGTGCCTGAGGGCATAGTCAGTATGTGATGCGAGCGTGGCTACGAGCATATGAAAGATGAGGAATAACATGCGAGCAGGGCTACAAGCAAAAAAGGATATGCGAGCAAGGCTGCAAGCAGAAAAACAGAGGATGCGAGCTAAGCTACAAGCATGTTGCGAGCAGTGCTACAAGCAAAAAGGGGGAGGGGTTTTGGGGGCGGGGTTCCAGGCTTAAAACAGAAGGTGCGAGCTAAGCTACAAGCACGTTGCGAGCAATGCTACAAGCAAACAAGAGAAAGACAAAGAGGGGAACGCGAGCGTAGCTACGAGCGCAAGAGAATAGAAAAACATGACTGTCGCGAGCATAGCTACAAGCGGAAGAAAAGAAGACTGGAGAGGAGATGAGATGTGGGAGGAATTACCTGAGCCAAACTGTAGCCCTATTGCCTTGCGGCCGGACAAAGTTTCCATCGCTGAGAAGCTGAATTCGTCGAAGTGGACGTCCATACTGTATGTACAGCGACCGGTACTGGGGTTGTAGAGACGATAGTTGGGAGAGTCGCCCTCGATGCCAACAAAGATCATCTTCTTGCTGGACGGCGAGAGTTTCCGACGGAGTGGATCGAGCACGTAGGCATCGCATCCCCAGACTCGAAACAGGGAGTATACTGGTTTTAAACCGTCGTTATACATCTCGTACGGCGAGATGCGAAGGTCGTGAGCAGCCAGCGGCAATCGATTTCTTCCCCAGTTGGCATACTCGAGGCAGAAGTGCCAGAAATCCAACGGAGCGCCAGATATGTAGATGAGAGTGCGTACATTGCCTTGAAGAGTCTGGACGGTACGTTCAAGCACTCCATTCTGACGTTGGGTGTAGGCAGCCGCTGGCTCGTGTTGGATCCCTTCACGTAGCATCCAGTCGCGACCGTGGGAGTTCAAGATCTCAGTCCCTCGATCTGAGCGAATACGGCGAATCTTGGCTTGCTTCAGATTCTCCATGACGCGTTGGTAGTTCTGAAAGTTGGGAATAGCCTCGCGTTTGAGCTTGGAGAAGGTGAGAGTCGAGAAACGTGTGACATCTTCAACGTAGAGTTGGAAGTGTTGCCACAGTTTGTGCCGTGCCGGAACGGACATGGGACAACAGTCGAAATGGATCAGTTCCAAGATCTCCGTCGCTCGTCGTCCTGGATACCTGGAGAAGCGGCTTTTGCGTCTCATCTTGCCTTGCGCACAGCCAATACAACAACCGTATTCTCGTTTGATTGTAGGGTGTTGAAGCTTTTCGGCATCTGGAAATCCTCCTACAAAGCCAATGGTGCGAAGAATGTTAGCTGAGGGATGAAGGAACCGATTATGATAGATTTTCTCGTAGACGGATGTATCCAGGTCGTGCTGGTGAGAGCAAGGAGGGATGTGGACCCCAGATGTGTCGTCAGTGGCCAGAGTGAGCGAGAAAGCTTGAGTGGTAAAGCCTTGATAGGTCTCGAGCTCCTCCGTGTCATGCTCCGAGAATTCCTCAGATGGAGGACCACTCGAGCTGCCATTATGTGAATTGTCTGTGGCAGAGTCAGCAGGAGAGCCAGAACCATTGCTACCATCCTCAGGAGCGTCATCGTCATCGGAGTTGTCATCATCCGGCTTCTGTTGCGAGGAGGCTTCGTCATCTGGTTCCTGATCGGAGTCGGACTCAGAGTCTTCTCGCTCGTCGTCTGCATCACTGTCGTCGGAGGAAGTCTCAGATCGGCTTCTGCGCACTTTCTGTTTGTTCCTGGCAAGATGAGGCCGGGAACCTTGCTTGTCGGCAAAGTAGCAGAGGGTATCTTCGTGATACAGAGTTGCTTCGCGTTGTGTATCAGTCGGAGACTGGGCCAGGTCGAGGATGTATTGATTGTTTTTGACCGTCATAGTGAAGAGTATGTCGCCTGTATCAGCATGCAGCGAAGCAGCCTTGAGAACGTTTGGAGGATCGATAGCTCGTCTGCCGAGTAGAACAGTGGTGATACCCTTGTTGGCCATCGTGACTGAGGACAAGAGGTTAGCCATGAGACCAGGGACAAAGAGAACGTCTTCGAAGATCATCTTCGTAGCTTGTGGTAGACGCTTGTGCCGAGTACGACGAGAGCGATAGCCATCACGGCGTCGACACATGAGAATGACTCTGCCAATTCCCATCGCTTGAAGTTTCTGACCATTGCCAACCATAACGTAGACTCTGCGGTTGAGGGGACGGATTTCCTCGAAGTGATTTTCGTTGCAGCCCATGTGTTTGGTACAGCCGCAGTCTTGTTGCCATTGGTCTCGTGAATGGTGATAGTCGCTGGTAGGTCCCTGCACGAATGCTGTCTCATCTGCATCAGTACCATCTTGGGATACATTACGTTCATTGTCAGACATGTCAGTGTCGACTTCCTCCACGACGGCCATGCCAGCGAACTCGCCGACGACATCAACCGACTTGGCTTTGGGTCGTGGCTTTGACGAGGAGGACGAAGTCTTCGAGGATGTGGAGGTTTTGGCCTTCTTTGGTTTTGGTTCGGTGGTTGAGGATGACGTGGCTTTCTTGTCTGAGGTTGTTCTGGACGAGGATTTGGCCTTCTTCTTATCCTGCAATTTCTTCTGGATGGCGCGAAGCTGTGCTTCGAGGTCATCCTCGTCATCCTCGGACTCCGCAGCGTTGTCGTCATCCTCGGACGAGCTTTCGCGTCGGCGTCGTCTTTCGTTGCGGAGATGTGGGTGTTGAATGAAGCAGGTCGAATCAAAGTGCCCTGAACGTCTGCAGTGAGCACAATAAGGACGGTGATCTCGGTATTGGTCCTTCCGATCCTTCTTATCCTTATCTTTACCGGCACGACCTCCACGGAAGTTCCGGTTACCGCTGTTCGATTTAGAGTCTGATCGATCTTTGGTGGTCGTGGCTTTGAACGCAGTCGTTTTCTCCTCAGCGTTGAGCTTATTGTTGATATCGAGTCGCAACTTTGGGATGAGAGTGTCGATGGTATAGTGGACCTGTTCCGTGTCGATGAGTTGACGGATTACCTCGAGGTAGGAGCCAAGTTCCTCTTTCGGCATGCAATCTAGAAGATCGTCAACCCATTCGTCGTCAGTAGCTGTATAGCCGAGTTCCTTGAGCTGAGTTGCAGCTGCGGCCCAACCAGAGAACCATTCGTCAGGGTTACTGCCCCACTCGAGTGGTTTCTTGAGTCTGTCACGAAGTTCTTTTTTCATAACCTTGTCCTGCTTGTCATAGGTCTTTTTGAGGTGGGCCCACATCTTCGGAGCGTCGAGATCCTTGATATCTTGTCAGAGGTTGCGGTGAACGGACTGAAAGATGATGGATTTGGCTTTGGCCATTTTGGATTCGTAGGCTTCGAGATCCGCCGTTGCCGTATCCAGCTTCTTTTCATTCCGTTTCTGAACTTTGTCGTAAGTGTCGGCGAGCTCGTTGAGTTCGTCGTCATTGATTACGATCGGTGTGTGTTGGACGGGATTGGTGTTGGGGATTGGGACTCCTCCTGTGACGATTGGTGGACCGTGGCGGTTACGGAGGCGAGCGAAGTCGAGCTTTTGTGCCTGAGTGAGTAGATCCCAGTCCGCCATTTCGTCAGGGACCTGGGGCTTTTCCTTGGTGCCTGTTACCACGCCGAGTAGGCCTTTGCCGTCAAGATAGATGGATAGTTCTTGAGCCCATGGTCGATAGTTGTGGGACTCAAGTTGTTGGATGGTGGGGTGAGAAGCCGAGAGGTCGACATCTTTCGGCATCGGGAGGGTGGAAAAGAAAAAGAAAAAGGCGAGGATTCAGTGATGGATCCGCAGGCTTAAACCGAGCTCATAACCTGTTGAGGAACGAAGAGGTGCGGAGCCAACAC
>ML119664.1:414775-491200 GCA_003788565.2 Ascobolus immersus RN42 | reverse complement strand
GCCCACAACCTGCCATCGTTACTACCAGATCGGGCCCAAGCCGACCTCTACCTAGGCGCATACTACGAAAACATCCACGCCATGTTCCCCATCCTCCACTGGCCCACCTTCGTGCGCTGCTACACCGCGGTTTATGACGGTGTCCTCGCCCCGCACGCTACCGGGCCGTGGAGCTCCATGCTGTTCTCGGTGTTGGCGTGCGGGTTTATGTTCAGTCCCGACGTTGTTGCGCGGCCGGACGAGGGGAAAGTGTTGATGGGGAGGGCGCAGGCGTTTGTGGATCTGCTGTGTGATGAGTTCTCCATCGATCATGTTCGAGTGGCGCTGCTGAACAGTATCTTCATGTGGGAGAATAACGCCAAATCCGGAGCATGGACCTGGCTCGGCTCCACCATCCGCATTGCCCAGGACGTCGGGCTGCATAGGGAAGTGGTAGGCCGGGATTCGGGGGAGCTGGAGATGAGGAGGAGGGTGTGGTGGGGGATCTATGTTTGGGATCGATTGCTTAGTGTTGAGCTGGGGAGTGTGCTGCAGATTGATGATGCGGATTGTAGTACGGAGTTGCCGACTTGCGTGGATGACCATTTGTTGCCTGTGTCTGGCCCCCCGGGGCCGGGGGCGAAACAAACGACGGCCAACTTCCTCCTTTGGACAATCAACATTCTCCGTACGATTGCACCGCTGCTGCGCACGCTGCATGGGAATAGTGTGCTCGCGAGGGAAACCCTGGAGATGTATATTAGCCATTTGAGGACTTGTACGGCGAGTTTCCCGCCGTCATGTCATCTCGATTCGGGACTCGCGTTGAATCACAAGTTTCTGGTGCCGATAAGTTATTTGCAGAATATCTATCTCGTGCTGCATCGACATAACCTCAGTCCGGCGGCGTCACCAACGCAGAGGAGGGCGGCGATCGAGGCGTGTATGGAGACGGCGATGGGGACGGCGGGGCTGCTGAGGAGGTTGGAGGGGGAGGGGGAGGTGGGGAGTACGTTGATGGTTGGGACGCATGTGTGGAGATGTGCGCTATTCCTAGTCTGGGGGACGGGGAGGTGGTTGTATGCGTTTTTGGTGGTGCTTTGGGCGAAGTGGAGGGCGGCTGGGAAGGGGTGGGAGGGGGTTTGTGAACGAGACGACAACTTGGTTGGGCTTTTGAGCGGAGATGCGCAGGGGAGTAGTTGTAAGGAACGAGGATGGGTTTGGGGCGAGGGGGAGGTGGAAAGCGGCAGTGGGAGCGGGAGTGGAAGCCCGGAGAGTGAGGGGGGTAGGGTGGATCCGTTGGCTAATATTTGGGGTAATGAAGAGGAACTGGAGTGGAGGGGGTGGGATTCGTTGGAGCAGAAGATTTCAGAGGTGGAGAATTGGTGTGAGAGGGAGACTGGGCGGAGTAGGATTTCCATTGCGAATATCATCTAGGAACTTGGTGCGGGATTGAACTCGGCGCTTTTCTCCGGATGTAGAGGGTCACCTTAACCATTCAGTTAGATGACGTCTCTCCCCCCCCAAGGAGATGACGGTGCGCACAAGCCCCTGATGACGCATGTGCAGCGGTGTTTGTTTCGTTTTCGTATTTCGGACTCGGATACCCGATCTGTTCTTTATTTCCTTTGTACATATTCCTTTCCCCTTCGATTCGCTGTATTTCATACTTACACCTATACTGCTTAAATACTTTGGTTCTCGTTTATGTATTTTTCTACTTATCTCTCTCCTTCCATGGGTGCGTTATTGTTATTGGAGCTGGTTGGTTAACTGTTGCGTTATTAGCGGTCTATTTTGGTGGAATCGGATCGCATTTATAGGGTTCGGAACTATACTTGGATGGTGGGATATATATGGGACTGGATATACTGTTTGGCTCTGCAGCATTTCTTACTTTGTTACGAGTTTCCTTTTTGTACTGTAGAATGAATTGGTTATATCCATGCTTCTTCACCAGTTTGACTTCCAAGTGTCCTAAACTGAGTCGTATTGTAATCGTGATGTCTATGCTTGCAAGATCACGAAGGGAGGATTGCTCGTTAACGGGCCGTTGCTTCCGTACTCGCAGTTCCCATCTGATCAGAGTTACTAACCGTTGCGGAGTGAGTTCAACTTGCGTTCGATCGTTTTCTAGCTCACGGTATATTACATGGCTGGCTTTCGACAACACCAGAGGCGAGATGGCTGAGTGGTCTAAAGCGACAGATTAGAACAGGTCCCTACTTCAGAAGGGAACAAGTGGAGATCTGTTATCCTCTGGATGCGCAGGTTCAAATCCTGCTCTCGTCGATCGATTCTTTTGGCCTATGAACCAGCCGTTGAACAGCCGGAACGGTGCTGAAAAGCATAACGCTGTACTAGGCATCAATGGCGAGATGGCTGAGTGGTCTAAAGCGATAGACTCGAAATCTATTATCCTCTGGATGCGCAGGTTCGAATCCTGCTCTCGTCGGTCGGGTCTGATGGGCTTGTACGTACGTAATGTTTTGCTATTGATAAGTTGCAATTCAGTCGAACCTGCCAGTGTTAACTTAAACATACCAAAGGTCGATTATCCGTTATATATATTGCGCAGATACAAATCCTGCTCTCATCGGTCGACTCCCCTTTGCAGGAATTTCTTTGTAATATCTGCGTTTCTTTTATTACCCAGAACTGCAGTAGGAATCTTCGATCAAGAGTTTATCTTGAGTTAAGAAAGTACAAAGGTTCAAATACACGGCAGAATGTTACAACTGATATGACTCGGATAGCCTGAACGTGAGCGGTCCGAAACATGATGGCGCATACTTGCGACGTGCATCGATTGGGTGCGTGGCCTAATGGTTAAGGCGTTGGTTTTCGGCTCACCGAATGCAAATTCACCAAAGACTGGAGGTTCGAGTCCTCCCGTGCTCGTTGCCATGTTATCTCTATTGTGGCATCTAACTGCCTAAAGGAAAGTTATAAATAATCTGAATCCTGTGCTTCTATCAAAGGCCGACTGGCGCAATGGTAGCGTATCAGTTTCCGGTACTGGGGGTTCTCGGTTCGAGTCCGGGGTCGGTCGAGGCAGTTTGATGCCTGTTCTTTTGATCTCGAGCATCTTGCAAAGATCGTTTTAGAAACAGTCTGCAGGCGGGCCGAGTTGTTCGAATGACTCGTTCCGTACGGCTTGGGCATATTTTTGGTTGTATTTGCCATTTCGATTGAAAGAGGACCATAGAAACATGCACATGAAATTTCTATTGTCGGCTTCTTTGGTCTAGGTGGCTATGACGTTGGTCTCATATTAAAGTATGATCTTCACACAGTGAAGGCGAACCGAAGGTCGCCAGTTCGAGCCTGGCAAGAAGCAGCGGAGTATCTTTTGCTCCTGCAGCCTGGTTTCTTATTGCTGAACTGTGCACTGGCAGAAATGTTCCAGGCCAAATGATGGAAGCAAACTGAGCGCCGTTCGTTTGACCCTGATAAAAGCGTTTTCTATTCATTGTCTGTCGAATCGGAAGGAAAGCATATAAGCCAGTTGTACCTGAGCCTCGAGTGGTGTACATCCGACCCTGGAGCTCTAAGGTCCGAGTCATCAAGTTATATCCTCTCGAGGTCCGATCCGATCTCCAAATGGCCTAGTAGTAAGCGGTTGGAATAGGAGCAGGTTACTATTTCTTCGAAGAAAGTCCTGGTCGCTTCCTTAAGTCTTCATAATCATATGAACCAATGTTTGGACATATACGGCTATGGATTGAAGAAAGTACGGGATCCCGTTCGCTCTCCCATGTCAAGCTTCAAATCGCCAAGTTAGTACTGGTGTGGCCACCTTGTGACTACGCGGGAACCCTTGGTGCTGTATATCTTATTTTCTTGTCTGATATTACTTTTTCAGGATTGCTTGAATGGTGTTCAGGACGAGTTCAGCCTCGAGTCTTGTGTTGGCTTGTCGGGATTGTGGGAGTGAATTGTCGGGAGTCGAAGTCTCGGGCTTCGAGAGCATGGCAGTGAAACTAGTGTATGGTTTGGCTACCCTCAAGTAGGGTCAAACAAGCGCATCCGTACCGTTATGACCTGGTTCTATAGTGTAGCGGTATCACTTCAGATTCTGATTCTGACAACCTGGGTTCGATTCCCAGTAGGACCTCAATCGGAAGACAGGTCAAATACAAGACAGCTTTATTTGTCGAGTACCTCTGTTTGCTTCTAACTTTTTTGCACATCAAATTTCGAGATAGACAGAACTTCGCCATTATTATACGCTTGAAAAGCATTGGAATCGAATCTTTCTTTTATGGTGACAGATTGCCAGTGTAGATTACGTCTCCTAAGTACAAGCATGAACGTGATAAAGAAGTATATCGAAATGAGAGTCGTCGTGCAGAAACGAGCCGTATTACAGCTTTTCAACTGATATTCATCTCCGCTTCAATGGTATAACGGTTATTATTCTCGCTTCCCAAGCGGGAGATTCGGGTTCGACTCCCGATTGAAGCAGCAGATAGTTCTTGGTTCGTGGTTCTTTTTTGATTTTACTTCATGTAGTATGGAAGCCAGATCTCTAGAATCAGTAACCCTTTTCACATCAGAACACTATCTCGGCTTCAATGGTCTAATGGTTATTATTCTCGCTTCCCAAGCGGGAGATTCGGGTTCGATTCCCGATTGAAGCATCCGATGGCATGTTGCAATGAGGTATTCGTTTTTATGTCTTTCAACCGGATACCGCTTAGCTAGTGTCCATGTCCAAGAGCATAAGCTCTTCTGGATCGCGATATCGTCCTGTCGGTGTTTTAATGATCGAACTCTCGTTTGCTTGTTGGAATAAGCTAAACTGTGTTATTTATGTTTAACTTCAGTTTATAATCGGCTTCCATGGCCCAGTGGTAAGGCGCATCACTAGTAGGACATCCATCCAGCACAGTTGTATCAGGATGCCGAAATGATGAGATCAGCGGTTCAATTCCGCTTATTGGAAGCAGGCCGTATTTCTTTTATCGTGACTGTATCCCCCCCATGTTGGAGAGCGGACACAATTGCCGTTGAACCGCATCATGTCCATCGGCTTCCATGGCCCAGTGGTAAGGCGCATCACTCGTAGTCGGACCGAAGCTTACGGTAAATTGAAGCTCGGCAACTGCGACCTGTAGGTCGAAGCGTTTGAAATGATGTGATCAGCGGTTCGATTCCGCTTGGAAGCAGTGTTCTTTTGCAGACCGTCAAGGTGAAGCAAGGGACATTTTAACCATGAAGTCGAGGCGGCGGTAGAAGTCCTTCTCTTGAGCTGTCGGCTCGCGAGTTTCACCTGATAGCATTGTAGCTGTACTTGAGAGGCATGATAATATCGCTACTTAGTTCGGGGTGCAACTTACCGTTTGTCCACCCTTAATTTTACAGATCGGGAGCTGCCCTACTTCTTTTCGTTGGGCTTGTAGCTTCAGTAGTAAGTACTAAAAAAGCTAATAGATCTGGGAAAGGACAAATAGTTCAATGGGGATGATAAAAACCACAGGGATTTCACAAGACCTCAGTACGGCGCCCGAAGAAATAACAGTATACTCGTTCGAATCAGCCTGATCAGCTGAGGGCATAATCAACCAGTCAAAGGGGGGAAGGGGTACGGTGATTGACGATGGATCTTTGATCAGTGCCACAGCTAAGCCCAGTACGAATGATTTGAGAAGAGAATACAGCACGTCACAGATACGCATCGATACGCGATGAAATTGACAATACGAGAGCTACATCTTGAAGAGAAAGAGAAAAGGATTTAACGAAAAATTGACGAGTTTCTGTACTTAGCACGTAACCTACTACTCTGCGTCATCGCTATTCCAAGTTCCGAGTTCTGTCCGGAGTGCAGCCGGAGCGAAGTTAAAATGTTATATACGGATTCATAAAGTACTAAGTACTTCTTGCAGCGGCAGTGAAGCTGTGAGGTCACGGTTGGAAGCAGTTAGTACCAATATGCAGAAGCCCGCCTCTTATGAATTCATGAGGATCAAATACAGAATTAATGGGGGTTACCATCATGATGTCGACAGGGTTGACAAACGAGTACTCCCATATTTTAATGCGACCTATATATTTGAAAAGTAGGATGGGAGAGTGCACTTCGTATGCGATAGAAGGCAAATTTAGGTGCTTTTGAATCATATGGCCGTTAGCTTTTTCGTGAATAAGAAGGGACACGTCGAATCAGGTCTCCCCGGCCCCTCAAAACAATAAGTTCATGTTTATCGCGAGGGTATCGGTCAGAGTTGGCAAGAAGGGAAGATACAGGAAAGAATAAAGCGCTTACGAGACTAAATACGCTCCGGCAAAGACACGGTGGTCGCTTTATACATTTTCAGAGTGTTATCTTGCTGTAAATCCCCCATTATCATTCGGTAATAAGATAGCAAAGGGAGACTGATCGGACGAGGAGTTCTAGGAAGGCCGCGCGAGAGCAAAAGGAAAGGCTGATATGGCCAGAAGAAGTCCAAAAGGTTGATTTCGCCCGGGTTCGAACCGGGGACCGCCTGTGTGTTAGACAGAAGTGATAACCAACTACACCACGAAACCATTCGATAAATAAGAGCTAGAAGTAGCGCCTGCGACTTTCCTCGGGCCGAAATCTGCCAAGAATATGACCGAACGCCCGGCAAAAGCTGATTTCGCCCGGGTTCGAACCGGGGACCGCCTGTGTGTTAGACAGAAGTGATAACCAACTACACCACGAAACCATTCATGTGTTATGGCGCACCTTTAAATGTATAATAAAACAACCAACCGAGCGACGAGATAAAAAAGATACAGCACCTTCTATTCCGACTGAAACTCACGGCTCGGTTAGTTTGAAGTCCACTCCTTATCCATAAGTACATCATTATACACTCAGATGCAGAGCAAAAGCACAACATCTTAAGTAGTACTACATAATACTCTCAAACACTCGCCGGCCATTAACTCGAGTTCAATCCTGCCGCATGCCAGAGTATTATGAGAGAATCCGGGGCATGCATTTCTTCATCTGGCGGAATAAGTCGCAATTCGACGGCCACCTAGGGGCTACCAGTTGTAAGAACAACGCTTCGTTGCAATGAAGTGACCGGCTTCATTATGCACAAATCCGATGTAAAACCCATAGCTCAGCATTTGCATATCATCAGCTTCCATGGCCCAGTGGTAAGGCGCATCACTAGTACTTACTGTTGATGCCGATTGTTCGGCTTCCCGACTACTACAATGATGAGATCAGCGGTTCAATTCCGCTTGGAAGCATTGGTTTCTCTTCTTTCCCTTTTTCTCACCCGAATTATTGCTTTTGAACTCATTTCTTGTTTCTCATTCGAACCTAGAACTCCAACGGTTACCCCCGAAAAAAAAAAAAAAAATGGCTCCTTATTGCCAACAGCTTCCATGGCCTAGTGGTAAGGCGCATCACTAGTACTGGCGAAGTCCGATTCTTCAGCTTCCCGACTGCTGCAATGATGAGATCAGCGGTTCAATTCCGCTTGGAAGCATTGGCTCCTTCTTTCTTTTTTCTCATTCTGAGCTAGAATTCCATCGTGAACCGCGACTGATATTATCAGGTTTAGTGGAATTCGCAACAGCTTCCATGGCCCAGTGGCAAGGCGCATCACTCGTAATCGCTCTCGGCCATACAGTACCGTAATCGAGGCCGGTCGCAGTTCGCCGGGGTGGGTAGATGATGAGATCAGCGGTTCGATTCCGCTTGGAAGCAGTGACCTTTTGCTGCTCAAACAACGGGGTGGAGTTATAGCACTATGCCGGTAGCAGAATGTTCATTATAATGAAAGTCCCACCCTGATTTTTTAAAGACCTAGCCTGGCAGAACTCGGTACGAATCTTGTACTAAGCATATACTATCCAGAGTATCTGAGATTAGGAAGCTCGGTTAGCATAATGGGGATGAAAGACCTAAGAAGTAGAAGTACAAAAGACCGGAAGGATGCGCGTGCGATCACGGCTGAAGAAAAGTGCCTGTTCGAGTCAGGCCAGAACCAGAAGATGTAAGCGTAGACAGTGCCAGTGTGCTGATAAACGAGTGCAACCAACCACTACATTGAGCTTGTAGGAAGTAGCAGCAGCAGTTAGAAATGCGGTACATATAAGACTTAAAATAAGAACACCGACACAGTCCGAGCAATAACAAAAGCCGAGATCTAGATGCTCACGTATTCTAGTCAAGTAACAAGCGACCAACAGAGACAGCGCTCATCATGATAAACGAGAGACGGGATATATATTATCGATTACGAGTAAGGTATCAAGATCGGGTTCATGGACAAATGGCACGTGGTTACTACTTCACTGTTTGCAGCGTGCATGCACTTCAAGGTACATATCATGAGATATGGGCCGTCGGAGAAAGAGCACACGTATCGAGCATGAGTATGTGGAGACAAATGCCAAGTCTGTGATTATCAACAACTCATACTACAGTGGCATACTTAGTATTATCATACAAACAAGTACTAAGGATCCTAGGAGGAAGCTCGGTTAGCTTAACGGGGACGACATGTCTAGCTTGCAAGCACTGTTCACTGTACATCGAATGCGCATGCACGAGTCAAAGCGCTGGCATGCTTGACTCACAGGTAAAAAAGCACTACAGCAGATCTTGTGTATGTACGCGGCATGATCTCGACGTCTTGAGTCTACTTCCCAAGCAACAAAATGCATTTCTCCATCTGCGTACCGGATACACGTCCTGACTACAGACAAAATGTATTTCTCCATCTTCGGACATGTCTAGACAACAGACAAAATGGCTTTCTCCACCTTCGGACGCGTCTAGGCTACAGAAAAAATGGATTCCTCCATCTACGCACACGTCTTGACTACAGACAAAATGGGAGACACCACCTTCGAACACGTCTAGACTACAGACGAAATGGGTTTCTACACCTTTGAACACGTCTACATTACCACAGACAAAATGGTTTGCTCCACCTTCGTACACGTCTCGTCTACACTGCAGTTAGTACTACTTCTACGAAATACTTTTTGAGCCTATGACGACACGGAGCCACGAGAAATTACAAAGTCGCGTTAATGCCGAAACACATTCTCATACCTACTTAGATAAGTAGGTTTGGGAGATTACGTACGAGGCACGAGTACAATGCAAAGAAAATCCCAACTATAGGGTCGAAGTGGTTCCTGTACGAAACAACGGCAACCAGAATATACTGATTACACGAGGACCAAATAAAGCGCACCTGATGCAAGAAAGTTAGAAAGCCCCTGTGCAGCGTGAAAGAAACGGAAATGGCCGAGTGGGTACGTGGGCCGTCCAATAGAAGGCAGGGACAGGATCGATATTCATTATGATGGCCAGTGAAGCGATCGAAGTCGCAAACAAGACACGAGGCGGCCAAATCCAATGAGAGGCTCTGATTATAAGTGCAATACGTATACATGACCCCTCAAGGCCTCAGCTTTCATCATAGTTTTGCCACGCTTGGTGGACGTCAAACCTGGTCGTTACGAGCACTTCTCAACTTCCTAGTATGCGTAATTGCCATACGTATATACAAAATGCTAGGAAGTCTTGCTAGCTTAACGGGGATGATACTAAGTACCTAAGTAGAGTCGTGGAGTTGTCACACGTTGATTGAGAATACGAGGGCTAGAAAAACGTGCGTAGTCTCGAATCGTTTCAGTCTCGATGACTGCAATCAAACACGACATGCGATTCTTTGAGGCTCCCAATGAACGAGAGATCCTTGTTCACCCCAAACATCTCTTACGATTGAAACCAAGTGAAAGTGAACAACAAGTTCACGAAATGGCAACGTCATGAAGGAAGCGCGGTCGCGTACGAGAATTCCAAAGGTCACAGTTAACTTCAAACCGAGTGGATTTGGAAATGAAGCACGTCTAAATATAATCTTCATTCTGCAATGCAGCTCCAAGTTACATCTACTTCAAAATGCATCAGATCAGAACGATAATATGCACATGGAGTTCGAGGAGTGAGTGCATGTACGACTCGGAACTGGGCTTGAGTAGGACAGGATAACTACGCCTTTATTACTGTCATCATACGAGTATTTGCATGTTGCTTACGGTTAGACCTCAGTCGATCACGTTCAGTACTTCTGCACAGTTCCTTTTCAATATAGCTCAGTCAGCAGACATCCCTCATCATTTGCGTCCAAGGTGATGGACAACCCTCTGTACGACAACAATTGATAGGAAGCTTAGCTAGCCTAACGGGGATAAAAGAGTAAGACAGGGACCAGGAGACACGTGCGCGTACACACAGTACACCATATTAAGAAAGGACATCACGGAAGAAGCGTCTGTTTGATCGACTCCCTTAAAATTACAACCAGAGAGTATGACATTAATTCAAGTACTTCTTAGCTTTCACAATTCAAGTAGCTTTCACAGATGGACCGTGGCTTAGAAGAACGAACTTTCCTACCTACAGCCCTATCCCTCACAACTTCGACAAAGAGACGAGACCAAGTTCCCCCGGGCCCACGATACAACTACGAGATACTTCTAATGTGAGCGCAAAAAGCCCCAAGCATAAAAAGACCCCACGGTATGAAGATAAATTATCGCATGATTCAATACGAGAACGTTCGTACATAACGGCCATCCGCGAACGAGTACGAGTGCTGCACTGCATGTACCTGGTCACCACCTCCCCTAACTTGAAGTACGAACCACAGTCTAGAAGCAATATCTGGGATCGATTGATCGGTTACTGAGCACGTACCAGTTGATCCACCAGTCAGCATGATCAGAATGAAGAAAGATACTTATGACACGGGGATGAAGTGGCCATTCTACGAGTATCGCCGTATCGACGGCAAGACAACGGCATACGATATCGCGATTTGGATATGAGGTTGACATAGTTGAATGAAACTGTAAGAGCAAGCTAATAGTACGTTATAACGTTAATGTAGTACGTAATTGGTACCTAAAACCAGGTGTCTACACACGCCGGAGCATCGAAAAGTAGCAGAGCAGTAGACGAAGGAAAGTTAGGAAGTACTAGGAAGCTCAGTTGAGTTAAAGGGGATGGAAGTTCCAAGATCACACATCCGAAAGACCAAATAGAGGACCTTAAGTTACGTGCACAGAGAAAGCACCTGTTCAAGTCACGCCAGAATCAGCTGCAGAGGGCGAAAGCTTTAAAGAGGCCAAATGCACGAGTTTCCTATTCACCGCCATAGCTCTACGAGCTTGTGTCTAAAGACACACAAGTGCATAGAGGTCATGGGAAAGGCGCCCTACGTTAAACTCGCAGATCACAACTAGCCGTGCACGATCCGAGTCCGAGTCGACTCGGAATTGAGGAAGACACTAGTAACCTACACCGGGAACGAGCAGAGCATCCTACGAGTAACGGCATAGATGTTGGGCCTACTATAGACGCAAAAGCATTGTACGGGACATACTACTGACTACTCGCCATTGGTTCCCCCGGGCCCCACGAGTAAGAACCTGAAAGCGAGTCACAAAAGGCACACGTATTACGAAAAGGAGAGAAACGAGCTGGCCAGTCAATTTACACGAATTAAGGCCTGTTTGTTAGCTATAGCGGAAGCAAAGAACTGATGCTTCGAACATGGTACAATTAAGAAAGGAAGCTACCAAGACACGTACACTTACGAAGAAATTTAAGGAAACCGACTTCACGACCTAATTATGATAGGGTAGGAAAGATGGACTTCAACTCTAATACGCCTACACAAGTGCAGCAACCTAGCATAGCAATTTGACGACTCAGCTTTCATACGTGTAGGACCGTGACGGAATTCACAAATCCCAAAGTACTTACACGAAGATACTTCATATTCCAGAGAAGAATGGAAATCACGGATAAAACAAGGTTCTTTTTTTCTGATTCGTACTGTTGAGCTTGAGTCTTACGCAACTGCAAAGATGTCTAGACGTCAAACAAAACGAGTAGAACAAACATTGCAACATTAACACCAAAATCCTCGCGCATCCCTCCCTAATCCACGCAACTATCGCGATATCAAGAACGCACTAACGATACCTATACCCAAGCGCCGCCAATTCCGTATAAGTAATATACAAGCCTGAGCCTCGAAAGCTTTATAAGTACTACTAGGAGCCTTGCTAGCTTAATGGGGATGATATGAGAGACTCCTGGCGATTTCACAAATTTGCAATATGGGAGGGCCGGCCGGATATGCAATGCATACGAGCACTAAGAGCCTCTGTTCGAAGCATTTCAAGATCGATACTAGTAAAGTAGTCAAGAAGGTTTCACGAATAGGTTGAACGAGATATCATCCAAGTACATGCACTCTTATTACGCATGACTGAGTCAAAAACCCTGGCGAAAGGGTCAAGTTTGCAAAGGTTCTGAGAGGCTCAGGCCTTATAGCTTAACGGGGATGATATGAAAGAATCCTGCCGCGCGATTTTACAAAATCGGAGGATATGCGATGTACGCAGGCACTATAGTACTAAGAGCCTCTGTTCGAATCACTTCAGGATCGGTGAGTCCAGTCAAGAAGGTGTCACGAAAGGATTGATCAATTGAACGAGAAATGATCCTATCGACACTCACATCCCTGAGCATCACAACTGAGACAAAAAGCATGGCGAGAGAGACAGCATTGCATACTTAGGTACTGAGAGGCCTTGCTAGCCTAACGGGGATGATATGATAGAGTCCTAGCGATTTCACAAAATCGGTGGGTATGAAATGCACACGAGCACTAATTAAAGATCCCCTGTTCGAATCGCTTCAGGATTAATAAGTGCAGTCAAGAAGACATCACAATTGCAAGTACAAGAGGGTTTAACGAGACATCATCCTATCGAAACCGACATTCCTGAGCCTCACGACTGAGACAAAAAGCATGGTGAGAGAGAAAGCTTTACATAAGTACTGAGAGCTCTTTCTAGCTTAACGGGGATGATATGGTAGAGCCCTGGCGATTTCACAAAGATACTTAACGGTTATGCAATGCATCACGAGCACTAATTAAAGATTCCCTGTTCGATTCGCTTCAGGATCAATAAGTACAGTCAAGAAGACATCACCTGGATTGTACGAGATATCATCCTACCTAAGTACAAGCATATTACGCACGACTGAGTAAAAAAGCATGCTGAGCGGGACTTACTACGTTGCTTTACATGCCGCCGACAACCCATTCCTACTTGAACAAGCATGCACGAGTAGTGGAGCGAGCTCAAGCTACCAGTTGCCTATGAGAAAACCCCTCACGGTATAAAGAAAGAGAATCGAATCGAATTACGTGTTGACTTTTCAACATGTGGCTTCCATGCAGATCAGTAGCACGTATGAGATTATCAGCATCCGATAAATTTATAAAGAAGATTGCATATCGAGCTTACTCAGGCCCAGGTCGTTTTACCGCTACGCATTTGCTTGCACTGCACTCATACTGTACAGCAATGATGTAGCATGATACATCCGGCCAGCTAGCAAGAACCAAAGACCAAGCTGTTCGAGGACATGCGCTGCTAGCCTACTACGTCGCGACTTCCTCAAGTATTAAATTTGCAAACACGAGAAAAAGTATATGTGCGAAGACGTATGCGTGTACTGTCTGCAGCACGTCGTATGTGGTTAAAATTCAGTATGAGACAAAGAACCGATCTATCTTCTGCATCCTATACCTTTACGGCCGTATCGATACGTCTTTGATTTTCAGGTCACGCTTCAGCGCTGCCGTATAAATTCGAATACGGTTACTAAGTAAGTAGAAAAGTTCATTTTGCAGCGCATATTGCGTCAGATTGGAGACGGCCATGCTACGTACGCGCTACCTTCATGCAAACGAACAGTTTCCCACACGACAAAGATCAATCACACAGGAAGTCTTAGGAACCGAAGCTGATCAGCTGAACTACTAATTTAACGGGGATGAATGCTAGATCAGAGGGGAAATCGCAAATACGCAGACACAGCTGCAGTACCGTATTCCAAGAACGAGCTTGACGGAAGAAGACACCTCACGTTCAACTCATGCAAGATTCAAGAACAAAAGGATGTCCACCACTGTCTCCATACGAAGACAAACATTAACCGCCACGCGCGCACGGTTTGATGAACGAGGAGACTACTACCCATCACCTTGAGCTCACTCCGAAGAAAACAGACTCGGATGGACTATTACTATAGAAGAATCACTGGCAGCGACAGCTGACTTAACGGGGATGAAAGATCTGAAGAGTACTTGACTACGTATACAAACAGCTGCAGTATACTACCCTATACCAAGAACGAGCCGCACGCAAGAAGCATCTCACATTCAAGTTCGCCTCACGCAAGAATGAAGGACGCAACGAAGGAATAGCTACGACGTTACTACTTCCCACCGTGATCACTGCCTCCCTACTAGCCGGAGACAAACTTTCCTCACGAGTAGATGAACGAGAGCACTAGCACGACTACCCACTACTTCACTCCGAAGACAACCAACCGGAGTTTTACTAGAAACACCAGCTAACTTAACGGGGAGGAAACATCTAGAGTGCACACAGTATAGTGGTACCGAAGGCCAAGAATGGATTGCACGGAAGAAGCACCTGTTCAACTCAGGCCAGAATCAAGGCCAAAAAACGAGAACACTACCACTCAGGAATTCCGCTTACGAAGACAAGCAACCGCCACGAATTGGCTCAGCACGCTACAGGAACTCAGATATCGCGACTGGTCGTTATTCACGATCCACGTCGGTGTCAAGTCGAGAAAGGTACGAACGCAATGGGGATGACGCATGCTGCGAAAGTGGACATGCTACGTATCGAGGGTACGTGCCAGCAGTGCTACGTAGTCACGAGTCGACTCGGCTGCGTCGAATGCAGCTGAAACGAAGAGCAAGGTACGTACGCAATGTCATCAGTTTGTACGTGGGAGTTCATTCACGCTGATGCATCTCAAAGCTACTTACAAAGAAGGCGCAGACACGGAGAGCTTTGGAATATATATGGAAGAACATGAGAATGTGCTCATACGTCCTATCACTGGCACAGAGGGGGCATTTACACGAGCACTTTCCTGTCTGCCAGTGGTGAAGGAAATAGAAGGTTGACGTAGTACGAATAAGAAAGCAAGACAGAAGGACACATAAGAAGTACTATTAAGATTTCGAAGAGCAGAACAACTGGAACTCACGAGCTTGTTGACAATTTGCATATGCGCATGGGTGAGGTAGCTGTCACACGCTTGTGCAGGTGGAATGACATAGAAATTGAAGTAGCGCTATGTATATATAGCTATAGCGCGACTCTGAGTAAGAATGTGAGCTGGGGTTCTCTACGTAAAGAATGAGAAAGAGTATCTAAGTACTTAAGTACAGTCAGACAAGAATCAGAAAGCACGGATAGATTGATAGTGCCTTTCTCCAATTCGTCCTTTTGAAGTTGAACTTTGCGAAAGCAACATGCAACAGCAAAGATATATGGATGTCAAACAAACATTGAAACCCCGGAATACTCGCACCTCTCTCCAAATGTCACGCACCAATCCAGTCTGTACGTTACTTTCGCTCAGTCTTCATAATATTTAACCTTTCTCATATGCTAAACACAATCCATTCACGTCCTCCACTCTCGAACTCCCCACTTCGTCACGAGCGACACGGGTCCGCATGACTAATACCCCCCCTTGGCAGGGTCCCACCCCCGTGACCCTCGTTCCTTGATTCGCCCTTTCACAACCACCGACGGAGCCTCAAGCTCGTCAACAACCCCCCCCCTCGAGTCCCACCACCACGAGCAGCATCACCATCACTTTGCACCTCTCTCTTTACGTCTTTTCGTTGTTCATCTTTGTTCAGTGTCTTTCATCTTGTTTAGTTTCTCGGACTATATTTGGTGGGGTTTTCAATCGCTCACTTCGACACCCTCGTCTAGGGACTCGACACCAACTTTCAGGGAGGAACTTTCGCTCGCTCTTCGCTCCGTGAACCCCTCTGCACCTTTCCGACATACTTACCCTAACTCCAAACTTTCGAGTCGCCCTGTTTCAACCGTCGCATCGCCGCCGCTGAACAAAACATCACCAAGTCATCATCAACATCTTCATCACGTCCCCCGCACTCGTTTCATCTTGACACTGTACTTATTTCGACATTTTGAGTCTGCACTTTTGGCGGATACCCCTCGCAATTTCATCATCGCCACAGCGGCTTGTAACGATACCCCACTTGAGGAGCAGGCAGCGCGTTGGGATTGTGGACTAAGAAGGTATGGGCCGGGTGGACTGGTGGCTGGGAAGGAGGGAGGCTAATGGATGGCAGGTTGGGAATTTTGAGCAAGATTGTTACGACAGGGAGAGGAGTAGGAAACAACATTCGACGGCTTAGGACTCGCCGATTGCTTCGGCTTACCTCTCTACTACGGACTCGATCACGCCGGCTTTGTGCAGCTCGGCTTTGATTGCATTGACAGACGCACCGACGGCCACAGCAGGATTCCTTCGGCAGTCTCGCCTACACCAGCAATCTCGCTCCACCGACAGCCTCGTCTCCACCGGCAGCCTCGCATTCGGTCGGCACAATGGACAACCCCGACCTCCAGCGCAAACTTGCCGAACTCGACACCGACCTGGCCGAAGGCGACATCACTCAAAAAGGCTACACCAAAAAGCGAGCCGCCCTCCTCGCCGAATACGGCATCAGCGAGACTTCCTCCCCCGCGCCCTCGTCCGCTTCAAACACAATCCACCAGAAACCCTCGACGCAAAACCTGCAACAACAACAACAAGTCCCCCAGCGCCTCTCGTCTCTCATCCCATCTCACACGCCCCAACAATCAGTCGACTATGGCGCCCGGACATCCTCCCTCCTAAACACGCAAGGCCAGGGCCAATTCTACGGCCAGCAACAAGACCGCAGAAACTCGACGCTGCCGATGCATATCCGCAACTTTAGCAATGCCAGCGGAGGCAGTGGATATTCCATACCGGCATCGTTGGCGGCGCAGGATCCGAATAATCAGGGGAATCGTCATAGTAGGGTGCCGAGCGGCGCGAGTTATGTCGGGCAGGCGCTAAGGCAGACGGGACAGGCGCCGGTTGCGCAGGCTCCGGTTGCGCAGCAGCAGGGACAGGAGTTGGGGTTTGGGCAGTATGCGCCTCAGCAGCCGCAGCAGTATGGGTATGAGCAGCAACAGGGTGGATATCAGGAGGGGTATGATCAACAGCAGCAGCAGCCACAGCAACAGGGTTATGGATACGATCAGCAGCTTCAGGTGGATCAGTATGGAAACTATGTGGGCCAGCAACAGCAGTATGGACAAGCACCTCCTATGGAATTACAGCAGCCACAACGGGGCGTGTCGATAGATGAAGGGCAGCCCTACGGTGAACCGGCGGGTGGTTACTTTTCGGACTTTACGGCACAGAATTATCCCGGACAAGGGTCGGATCCTCCTGGTGGTCCCGGTCAACCTCCGGATATGGGCTTTGCACGATACGGGACCGAACCGCCTCCTCCGCAGCAGCAGTTTTCGCCCTCGGCCATGATGGCACCCCCAATGCTCACCACGAACGATTTACCGCCGCCGACTATGCAGCACCAGCTACCACTTGAGCCCCGAGATTTACCGTTTGCTATCTACGACCCTCTCAACGGCAATATTCCCATGAGCAAGTTTGACAACATTGCAACCATCCTCCGCCACAGAGCAAGAGAATCACCAAAGGCAGCAGCATACATGGTATTGGACGCCAAAGGGAAAGAGACGGCCACCTGCACCTGGGAAAAACTCGCCGCGCGCGCCGAAAAAGTCGCCCAAGTCATCCGGGACAAATCCAACCTCTACCGCGGCGACCGCGTGGCCCTAATCTACCGCGAAATCGAAATCATCGATTTTGCCGTTGCGCTCCTCGGCTGCTTCATTGCCGGTGTCGTCGCCGTCCCGATTAACAACCTCGAGGACTACGACAAGCTCAACTTCATCCTCACGCAGACCCAGGCACATCTTGCCCTCACGACGGATAACAACCTCAAAGGCTTCCAGCGCGATTTGGCCCAGCATAAGTTGAACTGGCCAAAACATGTCGAGTGGTGGAAGACGAATGAGTTTGGCTCGTACGCACCGAGGAGGAAAGACGACGCCGCCCCGCCTTTGCAGGTGTCCGACCTGGCTTATATCGAGTTTTCGCGCGCACCTACGGGGGATCTCAAGGGCGTCGTGATGAGCCACCGCACAATCATGCACCAAATGGCCTGCCTCTCCGCCCTCTTCCACACCGCCGACAAGAAAGCCGCCGGCACAACCGACACCATGGCCTCCATCCGCGACAACGCGGGGAAACGTCTCCCTACCGCTACGTCGAATCAGGGTGAGGTCCTGGTGACTTATCTCGATCCTCGCCAGCAGATTGGACTGATTCTGGGTGTGTTGATGGGGGTGTATGGAGGCCAGACGACGGTCTATTGTCATCCGCATGTTACGCAGACCCCAGGGCTGTACGCCCACATCATCACGCGCTACCGCGCTACCCTCCTCCTCGCTGACTATCCCGGGCTGAAACTTGTCGTTTATAACTACCAGCAGGAACCGTTCAGTACGCGGAACTTCCAGCGGAAAAGTCCGCCGAACTTTGCCTCCGTCAAACTCTGCCTGGTGGACTGTCTCACCGTCGACCCCGAGTTCCACGAGATCTTGAGTGATCGGTGGTTGAGGCCGCTGGGGAATAATAGGGCCAGGGAGGTGGTGAGTCCGTGTCTTTGTCTTGCGGAACATGGTGGGATGGTGGTGTCTATGCGGGACTGGCTCGGCGGCGAGGAAAGGCTTGGGGCCGGGGTCGTGGCGAAGGAGGAGGAGGCGGTGGAGGAGCCCGAGGAGAAGGCCGAGGAGGAGAAGGACGAGAAGGTCGTAGGCTACAACTCCCTCATCGGCTCCACCACCCCCCTCTCAGTCGAAGAAAAACAACAAGGCCCCCTAATGGACGAGATCCTCCTCGATCGCGAAGCCCTCAAAACCAACGAAGTCGTCATCCTCGCCACCGGCGACGCCGCCCGCAAACGCGCCGGCGAGCCCGGCACCATCCGTCTCGGCGCCTTCGGCTACCCCATCCCGGACGCCTGGCTCGCCATCGTCGACCCCGAGACCTCGCTGCTCTCCCCGCCTAACCAAATCGGTGAAATCTGGGTCGATTCTCCGAGTCTGAGCGGTGGGTTCTGGGCGTGTCCCAGGGAGACGGAGGTGATCTTTCATGCAAAGGCTTATATGTTTCTTCCGGGAGAACCGAATCCGGTGGCGGTTGAGCCGGAGTTTTTGAGGACGGGTTTGTTGGGGTGTGTGGTGGGGGGGAAGGTGTTTGTGTTGGGGCTGTATGAGGATCGCATTAGGCAGAAGGTGGAGTGGGTGGATGATGGGGCGGATGGGCAGCTGGGGGTGAATGGAGGTGCCCTCACTGGGTTCGGGGGAGGAATGGGGATAGGAGGATTGGGAGCGAGTGTGGTGGAGTATCGCTATTTCTTTGTGCAGCATTTGATTATTACGATTATGCGGAATATTGCAAAGATTTATGATTGGTAAGTTTCACCGGAGAAGAGGGGAAGGATGTGGCTAATGAACACAGTTCGGCGTTTGATGTCCTCGTCAATGATGAGCATTTACCGATTATCGTCCTCGAGTCGCACTCGGCCAGCACGGCACCTACGAACCCCGGCGGTCCACCTCGACAGCTGAATACGGCGCTTCTTGAGTCACTCGCCGAGCGGTGCATGGAGATTTTGCTGGAGGAACATAATCTGCGGGTGTATTGTGTGCTGATAACCGCGCCAAATGCACTGCCGAGAGTCACCAAGAATGGCAGGAGGGAAATTGGGAATATGATGTGCCGCAAGGACTTTGAGAAGGGCACGTTGCCGTGTGTCCATGTCAAGTTTGGGGTGGAGAGGGCGGTGTTGAATCTCCCGATTGGGATTGATCCGAATGGGGGGATTTTTAGCCCGATTGCGACGCAGGCGAGGCAGGAGCTGTTGATGCTCGAGGAGAAGCAGTATAGTGGGGTGGATTATCGCGAGGTGGTGATTGATGACCGGACCAGCACCGCGCTGAATCAGTTCAAGAGCATCGTCGACCTGCTGCAGTGGAGAGTGTCGAGGCAGGCGGAGGAGTTGGCCTACTGCACCATCGACGGGCGCAACAAGGAGGGCAAGGGAGTAACCTGGAAAAAGCTGGACCAGAAAATCGCCGCCGTCGCCTCGGTCATGAAAAACAAATGGAAACTCTCCGCCGGCGACCACGTAATCCTGATCTACACGCACTCCGAAGACTTCATCTTCGCCACCCACGCCTGCCTCACCCTCGGCATCACCGCCCTCCCCCTCTCCCCCCTCGACATCAACCGCCTCAACGAAGACGTGCCCGCCCTCCTCCACATGATCCGCGACTTCTCCGTCCGCGCCATCCTCGTCAACCCCGAAGTCGACCACCTCATCAAGGGGAAGGTCATTGCGCAACACTTGAAGCAGAGCGCCTCCGTCTTCAACATCACCGTCCCCCCCATCCACAACACGGGAAAACCCCCGAAACAAAGCTCGGGCTGTAGGGACCTCGGCTTCACCGTCCACCGCGACTGGATCGCGCCCTCGTGGACCGCGTTGGTGTGGACTTACTGGACGCCGGATCAACGTCGCATCAGTGTCGCGTTGGGGCACGATACGATATTGGGGATGTGTAAAGTGCAGAAGGAAACGTGCCAGATGACGTCCAGTAAACCCATCCTGGCGTGCGTCCGCTCTTACTTTGGGTTGGGTTTTTTGCATACCGTGTTGATGGGCGCGTATGTGGGGGCCGCGACGTATTTGATTTCTCCGGTGGATTATGCGGGGAATCCGTGGAGCCTTTGGAGTGCGCTGGGGAGGTATAAGGTGAAGGATGCGTATGCGACGGGGCAGATGCTGGAGTTTGCGATGGCGAGTATGCAGATACCGAGGGGAGGGGGGGGCGTGGGGCTGGGGGAGTTGCGGAATTTGATGGTTACGACGGATGGGAGGCCGAGGGTGGAGCTGTGTAAGTCCCTATGCCCAGGGAGAGGGGGGGTGAAGGCTAATAACGTGTAGATCAGAAGGTGAGGATGCATTTTGCGCCGGCTGCTCTCGACCGGACCGCCATCTCGACGGTTTATTCGCACGTGCTGAACCCGATGGTTGCGTCACGGAGCTACATGTCCATCGAACCCATCGAGCTCCTGCTGGATACGAAGGAGTTGCGCCGGGGGTTGACGATTCCGGTGTCCCCGCAGAGTGCCCCGCCTGAGGGCAGCGTCCTCCTCCTCCAAGACTCCGGCATGGTCCCAATCAGCACGCAAATCGCCATCGTCAACCCCGAATCCCGCACGCTCTGCCACGCGGGGGAATACGGCGAGATCTGGGTCGAGTCCGAAGCCTGCGTCAAATCCTTCTACGGCTCCAAAGACACCTTCGACTCGGCGCGCTTCAACGGCCGCATCCTCGACGGCAACCAATCCATCCGCTACGTGCGCACGGGAGACCTCGGCTTCCTACACACCGTCCAGCGCCCCATCGGTCCCAACGGTTCCCCCGTCGAAATGCAGGTGTTGTTTGTGCTCGGCTCCATCGGCGAGACGTTTGAAGTCAACGGGCTGAATCATTTCCCGATGGATATCGAGGCGAGTGTCGAGCGGTGCCATCGGAATGTTTGTGCTGGGGGGTGTGCGGTGTTTCAGGCCGGGGGGTTGGTGGTGGTGTTGGTGGAGGTGCATCGCAAGGCGTATCTTGCGAGCTTGGTGCCGGTGGTCGTGAATTGTATACTGGAGGGACATCAGTTGGTGGTGGATATTGTGGCGTTTGTGGGGGAGGGGGATTTCCCGAGGAGTCGGTTGGGGGAGAAACAGAGGGGGAAGGTGTTGGCGGGGTGGGTTACGAAGAAACTGTATGTTGCTCCTCTCTCTTTCTTTTTTGTTGATTTTCGTCATGATGATGATGCGTGGGGGCTTAGTGGCTAATATTGATGTGTAGGAGAACAATCGCCCAATTCGGCATCCGCGACGCAAACGCCAACCTCGCCGGCACCGCGGCGGGGACGGGCTCGGCGTCACATCGGAACTCTATGCTGCCGTCGCAACAACATCAGTTCCTCCTGCAACAACAGGCACAGGCCGCCGCCGCTGCCGCCCAGCAACAACAACATACCTACACCATGTCCCAATCCACCATCCCCCCCCCACAATTCCTCCCAGATACAATCCCGGAACAATACACCCCCGGCGGCAACCTCGACGGCTCTTACCCCCCCGACATGATACCCCCCGCCCCTTCGAATTACGCCGAGTCGTTACAGCCTCCGCCCAGTCAGGGAAGTATGTTCTCGCAGCAACAACCCCCGCCAAGTCAGGGAAGTATGTTCTCCCAGCACCAACAGTTCCCGCCGCAACCTCAGGAACTCCCGCCGCCTCCACCCCAGGAGTTACCGGCACCGATACCAAGTGAGATGCCGACGGATTACAACGCCACACCCCCCACCGAACGCTCCGAACCCTCCCTCTTCACCGACACACCAAACACCACCCTCTCCACCTCCCCTTCCGAGGAACCTAAGAAGTTAACCCTCCGCAACCCCTCGATCTCACTCGCTCGCGAAGAGGCTAGCGCTACGCAGCCGGTGCCGCCGCCGAAAAGTCATAGGAGGAGTATGAGTGCGCAGAGCCAGGGGAGCATGGTGGCGAGGGTTAGACTGGGGGGGGGAAGGAAGAGGGATAGTTTTGCGCAGGCGGAGGCGTATCGGATGGAGTTGCCGAGGGAGGTGGGGGGGGAGGGGGGGGGGGAGGGGGGGGGGGGGGGGGGGGGGGGGGGGGCGATGGGGTTGGAGGGGAAGAGGGAGTAGGGGTGAGGAGGGAGTGTAAGGAGGAAGGGATAAGTTTTGACTGGTGATCTATATGTTCTGTGGGTGGGAAAGGATGAGTGGGAATGGGGTCTTGGGGTTGTGTTGGTGGTTGTGGTGGTGTGACGAAGAGGTTAAGAAGACCAAGGGCCGGAACGTTGTCTGATCGATTTTCGGTCTGGAGTTGATAAGAAGTATTCATGGATCTTTTGTGTGTTTCTTTCTTTCTTTCGTCTTGTTGAAGCTTCCTTGAGATTGGGGTTTGCTTTTTGCGTCTATATTTTTTTGAGCGGTAATATCTTTCGTCTTAGATTCGAGTTGTTGATAGATCTTGAGCTTCTTTGTTGTAATCTTTTTGTGGGAGGGCGGGGGATGTGGGGGTTAATATCATTTGTTCTTCTACCGTCTTCGGGCTCGTGCATGCGGTTTCAGTGCAGTGGGAGAGTACTTAGTATGGTGCTGATTTCAGGTTGCAAATAAGTGATTCGAATATGGACGCCTGTGAAGTTGGAAAACGATATTGCAGTCAAGGTGAGGCTCTTCAAACGTGCATAATGCAGCTTATTAATTGTGCATAGTGTTACACTGGTTTCTGGCATTCTGTTCATGCGGGGTAATCCTCGTTCCCCGCCGTTGATTTCCAGTCAACTCATACCTGCACTCTACACTCCACGCAATCTACGGTATACCTCGAGCTGTTTTACTCTGGACCACTGGAACTCGCGAGCCTAGCTATTCGAAGACGGTGCATATAATGCCAAAGTTGAGGAAGGATGGAAAGGAACGTGGGAATGGCGGCGTGGCAGTTGTTCAAGACCCAATCGGCACACCTCTGAAGATCGACCTAGCTGAGATACTCGAGCTCGAGCGGCCTGCGTTCATCTCAGCAGAACATCACCAGACTTTTGTCGCCTATCTCTCTGCTTTACCGCCCGAGGTTCGTGGATACGAGCCTGCAATGTACAAGATGGATTACGGAAACGCTCTGGCTGGTAATCTTAAACCGGATGCCGTCTATGATGCTTTCCTCCATATTTACCTCCGATTCTGTCAGCACGGCGGGTTTTGCAACCGAATCCTCGTGCACCAGCTGTACCAGCCGCCAGAATACGTCACAGCTCTCTGGCCGGTTATCCAAGACTTGCTTCTCTTTTATGTCGATACTTTATACCCATATTTCACTTCAATCGGTGTGCCGATTGCTCGAAGAAAATACAGACTGAACAAGCGGGGCAAGATTCAAGGCTGGTCTCACCAGAGCATAGAAACGAACGTATGCGATTCGGACGAGATTACATTCAGGTTCACAGCCGATCCTCGAGCAGCTTACCTGGTTTTGGTTGAGGACCTGGGAGGGTCCAAATGTCCTCTTCCAGCTCGAGAGAAGGCTGGCTTGTTACGGAAAGCACAAGTTGAGCTTGTTGAGATTGTGCTCAGGACGGTGATGGTGCAGCTGCAGGCTCTGGTGACGGCCCCTCTTCAGGTTGCGGATGAAAGCGGAAGGTTGAAAGAGCTGGAAAGAGTGTGCAAAAGAGCTAGAGTTCTTCTCTTTGGCTTCCTTTTGCATCCTAAATTCAGGTCTGAGAGGTTGGAGGTTTTACTTCTCCGCTATTTGAAAGAGGATGGAGTAAACTGGGAAGTTGTGAGAGGTATGGAGGGGGCCCAGCGGAGGAAGGAGATCGAGGTGGAGATCGAGGCGGAGATCGAGGCGGAGAACGAAACTAGAGAGCTGATGGATCATTGAACTGAGTCAAGGCCGGGAGCTGGGGAAGGGGCGAAGGCGGTACAGTCTCGACAACATCAAGTACTAAGCCAAGCGGCTGTCGTGCCTAGGAAAATGTTCATATGCGCATATGCGCTGCCCGATGCTTATACTGCCAGTGGCATGAAGGAATGTGAACTGCTTCCAAGTACTTTCGATTTTGAGCAGCCTTATACTCGGTGACCCGATCGCTCGTTTCTTCTAGATCTATTGTAACACACCTTGAACCCTTGAGAGAAGGAAACCTGCAGCTCTTCCGTTCTGCATGCAGCTTATTAATTGTGCATGGCCAGCGTGCGCTGCAGAGTTACACGGCCTTACGCCTTGTTTTGGTGCTGAACAACGCAGCGCCATAACTACACAGTCTTCTTGAGCCTTCTCCTCTTGAACCTCCCCTTCCTGAGCCTACCCTTGTTGGAGACAACCGCCAACTCTTCAAGGCTTCGACAAGAGCAGCTCGATAACTCCCAATGCACCCTCAAACGTCCCCAAGCCCGGAGAAAGATGAGTCGAAGGAGGATCAGAAGCTTGACCATAAACACCAGGACTACCAAGCACCGGCTCAAATTCCGTCTCTTGTGCTTCGGCACATTCCGAGAATCGACCTAAACGACCTGCCTACCATCTCCCCACCGCCATTCATCAGTCCCACAACTCACCAAACGTTCCTCTCCCATTTTTCCACCCTACCAGCCTCCGCCCGAGGGCAAATCATAAGTTTCGATGAGGACGAAGCCGATGTTAGACTTAAGCAGACTGATTTCACTTTTGACATCTTTCTCACAACCTACCTCCTCCTCTGCCGTCACCACGGCTTCGACTCCGAGACCTTCACACAGAACCCTCCAACATACCCGCCCGCTCTTTGGCCTGCCATCGAAGATGTGCTTCTCTTCTTCCTCAAGACTCTACAACCGTATTTCAGCTCGATCGGCGTACCGTTTGCAGTGAGGACGCACTTTGTTACCTCGAGAGATACAGGATTTATGCATGGGACTGCCAGCTGCTTCAAGTGTGACCCTCGAGAGCCCTTGTTGGATCTGCTTCTAGAGTTGGGGGATCCGAACATTTCTGCATCTGAATCCGTTCTCTTGCGACGACACGAGGCCGGTCTGCTGCGAGATGGACAGGTTCAGCTGGTGGAGATTGTGCTTCGGGGAGTGATGGTACAACTGGGGGCCATGATAGAGGTGGAGTGTGCGGAGGAGGAATTGAGGTTGAGGAGGATGATGGGGGTCTGTACAAAAGCCCGTGAATTACTTCTCGGGCTGCTGGTGCATCGGAACTTTAGAAGTGAAAGGTTGGAGGGGTTGTTGCTGGGGTATCTCAGGGAGGAGGGTGTTAATTGGAGGGTTGTGAGAGGGGTTGAGGCGGCTGAGAAGAGAAGGGAGAGGGAGAAACTGCGTATGAATGAAGAGGAGCTGTAAGCGTGGAAGCGAACGCAAGAGGCGAAGGTGGGTTCTGACTCGGAATATGTCTAACGTTATAACACGAGAGATTGAGGCAGTCGTGCTTCGGGGTTCGTGTTCAAAGATGTGCATAGAAGAGGTTCGATCGATTGGCTTGGATATATGCCCTCTTTTCTATTGATTTCGATCCTCAAGTCAGGCCGAGCCTGCCCATGCCACATACCAGGCGTACGGTACCATTATATGCTCGTCGCGGAAAACGGCATTACCGATGCCCGGCGCTGAAGACAACAAGTCTGAATACTTAGATCTACTATAGGATTCGAAACTTCTAGTCAGGTTGCAATTGGTTAGTACGATTTCCTCTTCCGAGATAAGATTCCTGCCAATGGAGACCGGCAGGCGCGGCCTAGGCAGCATTGATCATTGATACTGAGGCATATAAGAAGTGCTGATTCATGCTAGATGCGCACACATTGTTAGTTTTCGAGAATGAAAACGGGTTGAAGAGAGGCCAAAAACTTAAGGTGGGGTTCCCCAGATCTCCATATCCAGCTTATTAATCGTGAAAAGGACTAGTTAGTTTAAGTACTTAGTACTTAGTACTTGTGCTACACATAAACTCCACCTCTGTATTGCGGGGTACAGAGGTACATACTTCTAGCAAGTAACCGACACCCCGGAGTTTTCGAGATCCCCAACAAGTATCCACTCGACATAGTCGCAATGAATCTTCAGACATCTTCAGAACCACCCGATTCGGACAAAACAGCTCAGGCGGACGACTCGGCATCCGCATCAGGCCGCGATATCGATACCCGGCGCATTGCTGTAGTGGACCTGGCCACTTTCGAACCACCCGCATACATATCACCTTCGACTCACAAGGCGATAATCGCATATCTCTCAACAATACCTCCTCAGAATCGAGCTCTTGTATATTACACTGGCACCGACGTCCTGCCACCTCTCGACAACGCTGAGCTTCTATTTGAGCTCTACCTCTATATCTGTTATCACCCGGTTTTGACCGAAGGCCCGACAAAGTTCTACATGAGGAAGTCACTCCCTTATAGATACCACCCAGCGCTCGAGCCGGTTATCGAAGAGATGCTTCTCTTCTATGTACGCACTCTTGTACCATACTTCACTCTTCTCGGCTCCCCGTACGCGTTGGATCAGTATTGTAAACACGACGCTGGTGAGCATCCATGGCCGGACAATTGTACAACTTGAATCTGCAAGATCATGATCCTCGACCCAGCTTTCTGCAATTGATCATGGACCTGGCCGGGGATTGGGATGCTGAATCGGCGGGCCAAACCCTCGCACAACGACACGCCGCGGGTTTGTTGCGGGCAGAACAAGTGCAGATTATCGCGATTGCACTGCGGATGACGATGGGTCAGATTGCGATGCTGATCGACGCCGAGATGCTTCCTTGCTGGAATGAAGCAGACAGACTGTGCGAGATGAAGATGGTATGCCGGTCGTTCAGTCATTTGTTTTGGCGCTTTCTTGGGCATGAGAGCTTTAGATCGGAAAGGTTGGAGTTACTGCTTTTGGGCTATTTGAGAGAAGATGAGGTGAATTGGGATGTTGTAAGAGGACTCAAAGTTGCTGACGCTGAACGGAGAAGGAACCCCGGTGTTTCTCGATTCCGCAAGAAATCTGAGTTGGTGAGGTGGGTTATGTACCAGGGAATGGGGGATAAAACAACAATATTCAACCAACGAAGGCGAGAAAAGTTCGGAGAATGGAAGATAGATGAAGGATCATAGGGAATTCAATTGAGGTTCTTTATGGCTCCGTGGGTGGCTGATCCGATTCCCTAACACCAGCTGCCAGTGGGATTTTTTCAAGGCCAACAAAAAGAAGCAGCAGAATGAGTTGAGCACTTGAGGGATGAATAGATACATACTTGGGGATATCAATAATACATGGGGCTTGCAGGGGAGTTAGTAGGTCATGGAGCGAAGACGTGGATTGTGTGAACCGAGAGCTGAGAGCACGATGTAACACCGATGAGGTAAGTTGCCGCGTGACTACTGTTGCGTAGCAGATGCATACAGGCTGCTGACGCGGACTGCATCTGACAAAGCTTGCTGCATGTTGTTGCATGAACGGTGAACCCCTCTTTTGAATCTGCTTGCCATTGACTGCGACCGACGCAACATTCGAAGAATATAATCACCGGCCGCGGCCCTTCCGGCTGATCCATTCCCTTGGTAGGCCGTCACAGAATATACTTATCATAGCAGACCTTAGTATGCGTATCTTGCCTCCCGTCCTTTTCCCTGACAGAAGCTGATTACTACCCAGAACATTCCACCATCAGTTTAACTGGATCGAATTAACATCGACATGGACACTGAACTATACCTTGAGGCACCAGCCTGCGACCCAGCGACACTCGCTTCCTGGTACATATCAGAGCCGGTACACAAAGCCGTAACGGCCCACCTATCTACTCTAACACCCGAAGTCCGAAGATACGATCCATCTCGAGACTGGCACAGACAAAATTATCACTACATGGCCGCCAGGGCCGTTTTTTTGGCCTGCACTTCGAAGGTATTTCCACAACAAGAAGGGGACCTCTCATCCCAAGCGACAAGGAAAGAATCTTTCTTCTACAACTCGGCTTTTCTAAATGGTTCTGCTTCCATTGCCTTCCAAATTCTTTGAAATGTCTAAATTTACCAATCCTGATGTCAAATATCCTTGTAATTTCAGTGAGATCTTTATATCTTTCTGAGTCTCATTCAATGTTGCTCTTGAAGGGACCTCCAATCCCAAGCGAAGAGGAAAACATCTTTCCTATGCAAACAACCCTCGAGATGCAGGCCAAAAAAACGGCCCTGGCGGCCATGTACAGCAACCATTTCTTCTACGAATATCTGAGCTTTTGCGGCACCAGTAGCGGCATGGATGAGCAATACTCCAGGCTCTTTCAGTCCGTCATTGAGGAGTCGCTATTATTCTACATCCGGGTACTGTACCCCTACTACAGCACTCTCGGCGAGCCGTACTTCAACAGACGAGGATTGTAATTGTCATATTTTCACATGCAGCATCCGAAATTCGAGCAGACTGGAGACAGGTTTGAGTTCATTCGGTCCATTGGGGCTTTGGGTGCAACTCGGTATGGTGGAATGCTTCCAGTGCGGGCAGAAAAGGGGTTGATCCGCCAGGAACAGGTGAGGCTGATAGAGACTGTTCTACGGGCAAAGATGAGGCAGCTTGGGGCATTGCTCGATGGTGAGGCACTTGACGAGGGTTTGCGGCTTCGTGAGATGGAAGAGTCAGTACCAGGAACCATATCATGCTCGTCCGTTTTCTTGCGAGCGAATGTTTTGGGTCTGAACGGTTGGAGATGCTTCTGCTGAGGTATCTGGCCGAGCCGGACGTCGATTGGGAGTTGGTCAGGCGCCTTGAGACAATTCAACGGGCGAAGGAGGATCAAGAGATGGAGCTGGACGAGTCATCCAAACCCTGGAAGAAAAGCAGATGCGTGGATGGGTCGTATGTTCAGGTCTTTACTTCTTGATGAAGGAGACTCCATGGCCGCCAGGGCCGTTTTTTTGGCCTGCATCTCGAGGGTTGTTTGCATAGGAAAGATGTTTTCCTCTTCGCTTGGGATTGGAGGTCCCTTCAAGAGCAACATTGAATGAGACTCAGAAAGATATAAAGATCTCACTGAAATTACAAGGATATTTGACATCAGGATTGGTAAATTTAGACATTTCAAAGAATTTGGAAGGCAATGGAAGCAGAACCATTTAGAAAAGCCGAGTTGTAGAAGAAAGATTCTTTCCTTGTCGCTTGGGATGAGAGGTCCCCTTCTTGTTGTGGAAATACCTTCGAAGTGCAGGCCAAAAAAACGGCCCTGGCGGCCATGTCGGATACCTGAGCACATATACACATGCTGATGTCATTTGGGGCAAACTCTGTTTCTGAGATCAAACGGCAAGCTCGATACTATAACGGAGAATGACCTTACACACCCTGACTGGAACGATGGTGGAACTGACCTTCTTTTGGCGGCAGAGTGCGGTGTGGCTGGATGTAGCTGGCCGTGGGCTTGGTACAGATCCAGGCTTGGCTGTGATGTTCTCTTTCCATTCCATTGCTTGGCCACATTATTTGGACGTTCGTAGAGCCAGTACAGGAAGACCTAACTAGCAAGAGCCTTAGGTGAGTAATACTATGGTGGGGGCTCATATCATACCATGGTACCAAGTATGGTAGCAAACGCCAAGTATGGCCAAAGGATGCCCAAAGCCGCTCCCCACCTGCGCTGCCTAGTTGATCTTCTTTCATCAGAGAGGCTAATTTCAAGCCTTTTGCATTTCTAACACCGTATCACAAGCTTACCAGGCTTTTTCTCACGAATGTTTATTTTGATCATCAAACCAGAGGATTCGAGTGCACAGACCTCCATTTCGTGTCGCCTTCCTTTCTCATGTCTTGGCGGGGCGACTTCCTCTTTCCTTTTGTTTCTTTCACCTCGTCCCTCGTTTCTTCTCCACCTCACCCTCCCCACCACACGAAAAATCACCAATTTTCGTTCAATCTTTTCCTTTTGCTGGTTCGCCGAGCAAGAGCCTTTGCCGAATCTTTCCTTGTCGACCTTCACGAGGAAAGGTGCTTCTTTTAATCATTCCATCCGACAAAATCACCTTTGGCTGCGAAGCCCATCGTCGAGGCCGATCGACAAAGAGCCAAAAGGACGAAAAAAGTTTGGGCGATACTCGACAGCGAACGAACAAACAAACCGTTGGCTGAGAAAAGAAGCCATCTAGCACAATCAACGGATTGTCCTCACCATCGGCCTCAACATTGCCGCCACAACTTGATTGGACTTCCACATCTTGAAGCCCATCCTCCTCAGAGTCAATCTCCCGAAGAAAATACCCTCACTCGAGAGTCCAGTATCCTCAGTTTGGCCCGGTGTTTGAACTCTTTCTTGTCTATCCACCACCAAAGAACTTGCCTTCTGTAAGTTGATCGTACCCTTGTTCCCCCTCCACTCGTGATTGTGGCTATTGCTAACGGGTGGGAAAGGAGGATCGAACAAGCACGCCAAACTACCCGAAAGAACAACCGTCTTCCAAGAATGTCGTCCTCCGGCGCTCAATCGACGGAATTTACCAAGGAGGAGTTTGATGCCATCGCTGATCTCATTATGCGAGTTCGCCACGAGAGAAGAGCGGCTACAACTCCGCTCCGTCCGGTCCCGCTGCCACTGCTACATGCAGCCCCACCATTACCAATCTCCGCATCGTTCTCGAACGCACTCGTCTCTGTCCGCAAAGCCTTCCCCGCCCTTACCTCTGAACTGGAGCCGTTTTTCGACGCTATCAACCTGTTTCGCCGCAAAAAGCAAACCACACCCGCCATGTCACTTGATGGGCCCTGCGAGAGTCAGAGACCAAAACCAGTCTACAGGCGACCGAAATGGATAAATGAGTTCGATAACCTGGACCCCTGGGAAATAGAGAGATTTGAGTTCACTGCCTCAGTTCCACTTCCCGCTCCAGAAGATGTCCGTTTTGCCGAACGGATGTTTTTCCCTCATCTCAAAAGCCGCCGACACTTTCGGAACCTGCTCCTCGTAGCACCACTCGATGCCGCCCTCCGATATGCCTTGACGCGTACCGATCGCTTCGACCACATTTGGAAGGAGTTGTACTTCAAAGCATCTGGAGGCATCAATCACCATGTTTTCCCGATTCGCTCGCCGCCTATGCGCTTGTTCGTGTTGAACTCCATCAGTCGCTATCTGCACATTCGAGGGAAGGCCGGAAGGAAGGGAAAAGGGCACGGAAAGCCAGGGTCGAAGAAGCAAGGCGGTGGAGGTCCGTGGGGGGGCAGAGGCGGAAAAAAAGGCGGTGACAAATCCAAAGACGTCGACGAAGCAGGACCCAGTGGGTCTGGGGAAGGTGATGCCGGGGAAGCAGCAGGTGCGGCTGGAGACGGCGACGATGATGGAGGAGATCAGGGTGCAGGAGGAGATCCAGAAGATGCCGGTAATGAAGATGAGGACCCAGAGTTCTTTGAGGATGAGCCGAACGATGCTTTGGCCGACGATAATAACGTTGCTGACGAGATGGCCGCTGATGAGGTGTTGGCGGAGGCTGCCGGACAAGTAGCTGGCGAAGGTGCAGGAGGAGGGGCGGGATCGCCGTTCTTGGGTCTGGCCGGTGCCGGAGATATGTTTGCTTTCGGAGGTGTCGAGATAAAGGATGACACGCACGCCGCTCTACAGCGGGGGTATGCGAGGATTACGGTTGCGAGTGATTGGTGGAATGAGGGTGTTAACGCCGGTGTGGAGCGGTAGAATCGCGTAAGTACCTCTACCTCGCTTGGAATTTGGGCTAATCGATACTCTCCAGCTCGTCACCTTTCGCGAATCAGGCCGTACATTCGTGCGACTCTACGCCATATCTCTTCCCCGTCTAACTGCCCGTGTCTTCGACGTTAAGACCAACAAAAATGCGTCCGATGGATTCATCAGGGCTCTACGAAACAACAATAGCGGCGTGAATCAACTTGTTGACGATAGCCAGGCCGAATGGGACAGCGATAAGAAACTTTATCTGCTACATTTAGAGGATACTATGGTTGGTATCAGCTCTCGCACTTAGGGTCTCTTCCTCACACCTCCTTTTATGGATTACATCTCAAGGCTTGGGATTCGTTTTTGCATGGAGTCTTGTTGTCTACGGATCTTTCGGTTATACCTTCTTCTATTTTCTTTTAATTCGTTTTGTGCTGCTTTCTACATTGTTGACGAGTTTAAGGGGAGGCGTTTTAATATTCTTTGCTTGCTTGAGTGGCGGGTTGGGAGATGAAGGGTCATGGGGTTTTATTTTTCTTCTTGTTGGGGTGGGTCAAGGTGGGATATGACAGGTGTAGAGGGGTAGCGGTTGAGGCTTATGTTCTTTGAGGCGTGGCTTGAGGCGTGGCTTGAGGCGTGGCTGTCCAATGGTTAATGGTATCGGCTACTATGTTTAATCGGGGGTTTAATGGTATCTTTCTTTCTACCTGCTCACAGGTTTCTTGCACTTTTCCATTTCAGCTTTTCTTCGTCCGTAATGGCAACTATGTTCTCGTTTTATACGATGTCTTGTTGGATACCTTATCTCTCTTTGCTTGTGGCATAAGTACGTTTTAACAAAGACCAGCGGCCATTTGAAGCTTGCAGTTATGTCCTCTCCAGGAATCCTACGACACTTCCTAGCAGCAAACGAATCTGACAAGCTGAATGCTACTACTCTACCCCGAGAGTGTGACTCTGGAGTCTTGGGCCGGCTCGTTGTTTTGATGATGTACATATGTGCGTCTCTGGGTTTGGGACGCAGCTTCCCGACTCGGAGGAGATTCGGGACCAGGTTTGACGGGCATGTTCTACCGGGTACCATGGTTAATTCTTCTTCATGGCATCAAAGAATCTCATTTGGAGGGAGATGCACGAACACCATGTTGAAAACTTACAAGGGGTACTACGCAGGAGTTTTGGGAAGCTCAATCAGAACCTTTGGAGACCTCCGGACTGGGAACGAATCGATCCGTATACCAGGCTTCTTTTCACGAACGCGAATCGATTCAAATCATGCCCACTGAACCAGAGCGCTCGAACGCACGGACCTCCTGTCCCCGTCGCCTTCCTTTCTCATGTCTTGGCGGGGTGACTTCCTCCTTCCCTTTGTTTCTATCACTCGTTTCTTCTCCACCTCAACATCAACACCACACTTTTCGGCGAGCCGCACAAGACTCACCCTCTCATCGTCGTGTTTTACCGGCACATTCGTCTACGGGTTTGTTTGCATTTGTCATTGTCGACATTCTTAAGAACAAGCCCCAACATTCCAATCATCAAACTCAACTTCGACTCTGAAACCGACCGTCTCGCATGAACAAACACCGACCTGTTTCCTTTCCATCTGAACTTACCAGCGTCACCACTTCCCAAGTCTACCTCGTTGTCAGATTCATCAGAGTTGCAACTTTTACATCTCGAAGACTGATCCTGGACGAAGGTCGCTCTTCAGTAAACATCACCTCGTCAAAAGGAATATTCTGCACAAAAGTTCTCTGGTCCGTTTCTTCTGCTAGCCCACCACCGAGAAGTCGCCAGAATCCTCTTCCTGTATGTTGCCGATACTCCTTTTTCTCCTCTCCACTTTTAACTGTGACTGTTGCTAACCAATGGAAAGGCCGATCGAACAAATCACCCAAACTATCCCTCGGAACGAGTCCTCTAGCACAGATGCTTTCAACTGCCTCCCGATCGACCGGAGAGCCACGAAGGGCGAAGCCTCGATACAGGAAACCGAAGTGGATTGAGGCTTTCAACAGACTCGATCCTGATGTGCAACGACGTTACGCGTTTGCTGCCGTCAGAAAGCTTCCAGAACCACAGGATGTCGCCCGAGCCGAGAAATTGATCTTTCCTCACCTCACATCTCCACGCCACTTACGCAACCTATTCCTGATCGCTCCCTACGACGCCAGTCTCCGGATGGCCCTGATGACCTCAGATCGTTTCGACAGTTTCTGGGAGGAACTTTACCTTGAAGCCTACGGCGGTGATGACCACCATGCATTTCCTGTGCAATCGTCCATTGGTCGGCTTGGGGTCCTCTTTTCAATCAGTCGTTACCTGGCTATTAGGGAGCTTGGGAAGGGTAGTGGACATGGGAAACCGGGCTCAAAGAAACAGGGTGGTGGAGGAGTCTGGAAGCCGAAGGGTGGTAAGGATACTGAGAAAGATAACAAGAAGGGCGCTGGAAATTCCGAGGAAGGGGGCAGGGAGGAGGAAGGTGGGGAGGGAGGGGGTGCTGCGGGTGAAGACGGAGAAGGTGGTGATGCCGCTGGTGGAGACGAAAATGAGGACCTTTTCGAAGAAGACGATGCAGAAGCCGAAGACGACAACGACGACGATGCCGAAGACGAGAATGAAGAACAGGGTGAGGAAATGGGCGTGGGGGGAGCTGCTGCTGGTGCTGCTCCTGGTGCTGCCGCAGACGACCTTGGACCGGAAGGGCCATATGCAGGGCCTTACGGTATCGGCGACATGTTCTCCTTCGGTGGAAAAGTGAACAAGGAACTAACACATGCGGCGCTAAATCATCAGGGTCTGGTGAGGTTGACTGTCATGGGAAGTTGGCGTAACGAGGGGACCGGTGATGGACAGTGGCATCGTGTAAGTACGCCTCGGAGTCGCTGGCTTGGTCACTCGTACTAATCAAAGTGCAAGCTCATAACCTACCGATAATCCGGAGTGCATTTCGTCAGACTGGTATCGATACTCCACCCCCCTAATACCGCCAGAGTCTGCCATGTGCTTACGGCCAAGAACGATTCAGACCTATACATCAGAAATCTCCGTTCGGACTCAGCCATGGTGGACCATTTTGTTGCTCAAAGTACAACTGAAATGGAGGCAGATACACGGTTGTATTTACTGAATGAAGTAAACAGAATGGCTGGAATCAGTTCCCACCGTTAAGATGTTTTATGCTTTCCTACTTCTTTCTTTTTACTCGGATATCATGTCTTGCATGTCTCTTTGTTGCATTGTGTGGGGTTAGGCGCTCTTCTTTTCATACTTTCTACGTGTTATTGTATAGGATTAAGGCGGCTAGAATTGCGGTGAGTATGGTGCATGGTATTCTTACATGTCGACGTCGTGCTGAGAGATGGGGGAGAGGGGGGAGAGGGAGGGGAGGGGGCTTTATATGGGTTATCGTCTTTGCTGGGTGATAAGGTGAAAGGGCGGGTATGCGCTTTATCTTCTTTGTTGGGCGACGAGGCGTGAAGGAGGGTATGCAAGTTGTTTTCTTTGCTGGGTGATGGGACGAGAGCGGGGGCTATGTGGGTTATCTTCTTTAAGCTTTGCTTCCCATGGATACGGCCGCAAGGTTGTGGATAGGTATTATGCGGTTGACCATCACTGTTATTTATTTGTGTAGAGGTTTGTGGATATGGGTATTGTTTGATGATCGTTCATCGGGAATTTAATGATATCTCTGTGACAAGTTGTCATTTATTCTTACATATGCCATCTCACCTTGTATTTGCCAAGTCACTACAGTTTTCTCCGGCCCTCGACATCATCGAAGTACATAACGGTTCTGGAATGAGCCATGTCACGTCCACTTTATTTTAGGACACAAAGAAAGTTCATCAATTTCAGGCCTCGTTTGCAACCTTAATAGAGCCCAGAAGATCTTGGGACGGTTCAACTGTTAGGATATGCCAGCGAAATTGAATTGCATTTGGCTCGGAAGCTACCATCTCCATCCACGCTACCGCATTGCCACGCATAATTCCGGTCACGTTTCACCGTCCAACCTTGCCAATAATCTCGCTACCCCGCTCCGGCCTCGTCAAATACATAATCGCAAGCCACCAACGTCTCATGATTTCCATCATTGATTGAACCCACCAAGACGCACAAGAAGCAGGAGAAGGATAGGAGGCGCATGCCACTCTTACATCAAATCATCACAGTCTGAGGCATCAACATTCTCTCTCCACCAGGACAGACACGCTACCACACTTTCCCCCTCCCAGGTCCTCTTGAAAATGGCCAGTGAAGGGCCCGCAGAGCCTCGTAAACGAAAGACACAAAAGACCGGCTACAGAAAGCCCCGCTGGATTAATTTGTTTGCCAATCTGGAGCCCGAGGAGCAAGCAAAATATGCATTCAAGCACACCGCCTCGATACCGAGCCCTGAGGACGTTCGCTATGCCGAGCAAATGTTCTTCCCCCACCTCACAAGCCGCCGATATTTTCGGAACCTGTTTCTTATAGCACCGCAGGATCCAAACCTCAGATATGCCCTGATGCGTACTGACCGGTTTGATGGCGTGTGGAAGGAATTTTACTTCAAGGCTTACGGGGGAATTGATCACTTTGCGTTTCCCATCCAATCATCTCCAGGTCGCTTGGGGGTACTGAGCGCTATCAGTCGGTATTTGGCCATTCATGAGAGGATAGGTTAGGGTAAAGGTCGCTGGAAGCCAGGCGCGAGGAAGCAAGCCATCGGAGGTCACTTTTGAGGGATGAATGGTGGGAGTGGTGGTGGAAAGGGCAGGGAGATTGATAACGGAGGGGCTAGGTCAATCGCGCTCCAATAATGCAGATTTCAACCAGCGTGCAACGGACTGCGAGGCCAAATGGGAGGTGTATTCTTGACTTTAGCTACTACAGGCAATCGAATCAGGCAAGCATCTTCCTTATGCTGCAGGTGTTCATGCACGATGGTTCTGATGCTTTCGTCCTTCATCACGGCTTGGCGGCTTCTTGACTCGGACGTCGCCTCTTCCAAGTTCGTTTGCACCCTCGTCCCCCCACACAACAAATCCTAGCAACCACCAACACCATCCACCTCTCTCAAATACCATAGCATCACCATCGGCATTCAAATCATTGGTCCGACACCGGCATCGTCTCTCAAAGAATACTCCTCCAACCATCCACAAATCACCTGGCCAGGCTGGCCTCCTCTCGGCTGCCGACAAGGAAACCTGACATCACCACTCGCATCTCGAATCAGCTCAACAAACTTGCAACGCTTTCTGAACTGTCAAGGCTTTGAATACTTGTTTGTGACATTGCAATCTCGTTATAGATGCAGATAAACATCCGAAAAGCTCGTCTCTCCACGCTCTCGCGCAGCTCTCGACTACCGGGACTGGAGGATGGAACCTGTCGGATAGCTCTGGGGCAATCTGTCGACAAATGCTTGGGCCCGTTGTCTACTTTGGTGATGTGTTTGTCTGGGTTTGGGAGGAGATTCTGGAGCAGAATTAAGGCTGGGATTCGCGGGAAGAGTGATCTTTTGCCCGCTGGATCGACTTGCGGATCTGAGGGAGAGATAGAGCCAAAAGGTCAGTCAGGGTCCAGATCTCGAGATGTACTAACAACCGATAGGGAGCCCATCGATGCGTTTCCAGAATCAGGCGACCGTGACATGGTTGTACCGAGGCTGTCAAGCACAAATACAGGAAAGAAAGCTCGAACAACGATCAGTCAGACTCAACTTGCTCCAACACACTTCCTAGCTTGCTTCTCGCTCATCAAAGAAGGACAACATGCCCGGTACCAACTGGAGGAATCTGCAACTCTTCCTTGCCAAATCCAAGACACTTTCGACACACCAAGGAGAAAATCATCGAGCACACGTGGGACTAAAGCGTTGGTTGCGATGTAATAGGAGATCAAGCCTCTTCGGGAGGGCCTGAGCTCATGATAATGTTGCATGGATGGGACAGACGCCAGAGTTGCAGAGTTCATCGATAAGGAGAAGCTACAATAGCTGGCTTAGCTCATCACCGCTTCCGGACGACCGGCACTAGATACTCAATTACGACGTCCATGAGTACTTCGTGCAAAAGTTTACACACCTCGGACATTCCCACCTCAGGAACAACGACACCAGACTCATCTCTCGGAAACCATCAGCCGCATCTACCAGTGCCGGAAAGCCACACCACAAGCTCCTAACCAAGATTTTACGGCTTCCGTTGTGTCCTTCATCAAGTACAAAAAGGACCGAACTGCACCAGAGCTGTTTTGCATCCAAACTCAACGAACTTGAACTCCTCTCGACGACACATGGACACAAGAACCGGTCATCGAAGATAATCTTATATTTAGCATCCGAATCTTGCATCCCTTCTTCACCGCCCTCGGAGGCTCTGTCATTGTCGGCCGAAAATCATGTTGAAGGAAGGCCAAAGAAGCAATACAACGGCCCTTTGTTTCGACTTCCGCAGCGATTCTTTACAGTTGAGCTAAGATGGTTTGGATTACTTGATCACAACAGGCACCTCCCAGCGCTATAGAAAAGACTTGCGGGAACGGAACTAGTGGAACTCATTGGCATGACCATAAGTGCACTTGATGGAAGACGTTACGGCGTTGCAATTCGAATTCAAGCACGAGTAACCGGAAGTCAGATTAATTCTAGGATGTCTGGGCGTTGATCAGCCTGGGCCGGAGAGGTGGGATAATGGATTGCTGCTTCTATGATAAACTTTCACAGGGAGGTTGTGATAAACTGGGAGGCGGTTCAGTCACAGAAGAAGATGCATGATAAGGCTTACAAAAGGTCACAGAGACAGACAGAAATAAATGCACAGAGAACTTGCCTCGAGATGGAACAGATGATTGCATTAGTACACACACAATTCACCACAACCCATACTCACTCCCCGACTCTCAATGGTGGCGGAAGTCTCCTCAATCCTCCCAATCACGAATCCCCCCAGGAGCAGCACCGCAATGGGCGCATTCATCTTCTCATCATCATTGCATAGCCGCTCGGCATACTCGTTGGTGCAGCAGGGCGGACGTAGGCTAGAGGATCAGTAACAGGCTGCGCCTGTTCAACAACGGGAGCAGCAGCCGCTGCCAGCGATGCCCAAGCTGCCATTGTTCGGGCTTGCAAGTCATCAAGACTGAATCCCTCCGGGATGTCAGTGACTACAGGCTCGTTCAACGCCATTGCCTCCTCAAGATCAAGCGGGATTGGCTCGTAAATATCAAATGGCATATTAAGAATACGCACTCTGAGTGCAGTGCGGCCATTAACACGGCGCCCACGGGCGCGTGGTGCGGGAGCTTGAGATTGTGGGGGTGGGGAATTCTCTTTGTAGTTATCGGAGTCGGTGGAAACGTCCGTACTGGAACGACTGTAAACTGGGGCGCCAGCAGTGGCGGCATCCTCATAAATAGTGAAGGTGGTAAGGCGGGGCATTGATATAAGTATAGTAGTGAGAGGTGAACGAGAGTCTTGATAAAAAAGAAGAGAATCTAGAATCCTGGTCTATCTCGATGTTGACGGTAAGAATTCGTAAAGGGGGCTTGCTGTTGGTAGACTTGTGCTTATGCTGGGAAGCGAATGTGGGATAGGATATCGAGATGAATGAGAGTCAAAGTTGTGGGGTGGGCTGGATACCTTATGCATTTTTTAAGAAATTCATAAATTTGTTAATGCTAACAACGCAATTGCAAGCGAAAAGGTCAGGGTGCGCGTGTTGGTGGCCTCCGCTGCTTGTACACGATGTATCTGCAAAGAAAAGAAGACATATTGAACTTCTTAGCATCTTGTGACTCGACGGAATTAATAGCTTCGGTTAGCAATATCTGCACAGAAGGGCTGGATTGAGCGTCAGTGCAGACAACGGGGATGATGGATGGAACTGGTGGGAGGTATCGAATATAATCAACTGCATTGGTACACTGGGATTGATAGAATTGAAGGTGCGTCTAACGCTATATTTCGGGTTCCAAAGCATATAGTAGGCTCCGTTAATTCGGCAGGAGCTGATGAGCACGGGCGAAAAACCTCAGTTGAAACTCTGCTACCACCATCTGCGAGCGGACTTATAGCAGACCGTGCCAGATGAGCCTCAAGAATGCCCTCGGGATATGATTGGCAGGCGGAGAAAGGGTACGAATGGTTGATGTGAAGGAAAGTCTCGCCTGGGAAATGGTAAAAAGATCGATGTTTTCGAGGATGATATGAGCTCATGACAACTGGCGATACTTAAGTTCCTTCTTAACGAATCCCCAGATCTAAAGATCTGAGGATAGTGCTTTATACCGGATTTATATCGAATCCGGAAACGTTCGAAACATGATTTTATCCAACAAGCTCTACCGAACTATATTCATGCTGTATGTGCTGCGTGAGGGTTGAACAAGTATTCAGGGCTTCCTTGCAGCAGCGAGTTGAGCTGTCGAGGAGGTGAGGTTGGCCGATCGACCTCGCCGATGTCTTGGCCTCAATGAACCGCACATGCACAATACAGAGGGGCGAACGGGTATCCGTTGTCAAGGTGGTGGAGTGGTTAACACGTTCGCCTGCTATCAGTCCGAGTAGGAATAGGAGTGAGCGGATGCCTTTGGGCGCGCAGGTTCGAATCCTGTCCTTGACGAGCCACCTTCGTTTTTGTCAATCGGCATCTCTTTTCGGCCTGCGTCAAAGCTAAAACTAGTCGGATTAACAACCCGCAAATTCAAATGTAAGTTTTCGGGCGGAATGAAATACAGCCGATGTTTTTAAAGCACAGTCATATTGTCTCTTGACCTCTACTGCCTGTTCAACCGCCCTGGTTGTCTTGAATCACCGTCAGATCTGTTAAGTTCCAAAGAAGCGCACAAGGGCAAAAAAATACGTCAAAGACAGGATTCGAACCTGCGCGCCCGAAGGCATCCGCTCGCTTAGTCGTAAGACATATAGCAGGCGAACGTGTTAACCACTCCACCACTTTGACTTGAATATGACTTTCTACACACGTTACGTATATGAAGTTTGTTCCGATTCTAACAATCAATTGAAACCGGTCATCGCAATTTAAAAAGCCTATCGTATTCTAAACTACTTAAACAAGCAAAAGTAAAGCAAACCAAAGCAACTATGGCACTGCCATACCCTAGTTTCTAGTAGCATAAAAAAGCAAACTGCAACTCGGACCTTCACCTGAGGGAAAAACCCAGTGGGAAGAAAAAAACACTCAGGCTTCATTAGGAAAGGCAAACAAAAGACAAACGCAATATCCAGCATCTCCAACATCTAGAACATTATAGCACCAAGCAACACGGTTCCCAGTATGGCTTACTAGCGAATCTAGCAGTCAAACTCGCACCACAAATCAAACTCGTGGCGGTGTCCGTTGCTAATTCTGGGACTCTTATACCTGTGGTTTGGGCAATCCCTCGAGTTCCAGTGTTGAGCGCCATAGTGAAGCGTGAAAGAATTTCTCCACTTGTCGTTGCGGATATAGATGCCGCGCGGGATGTAGCCATCAATCCAAAGCTGCGGACCGAGAGTGGTTGGAATGACGATGCGGTTATCGTTCGGGTTCGTGGCGGACCACGTCCCAACCTTGGACCAGTCAAAGGTCTTACCCATCGGGCGGCCGGGCTTGTCGAGAAGGTTGATATTGTACTTGGTCGTGCAACGGTTGCCGCAGAGGCCGTTGGATTCTGTATGAGATGTTAGTTGGGAGCTGGGGATGAATGAGGCCCGGGAGGTCTTACGATCGATATGAATCCATGCTTCACACTTGTTGGGGAGCTTACGCTCTGCCAATACTGGTGCTGGATCCGCTTCCGCGACTTCCGCGCCGGTTGGCGGGATGTATGCGTCCATGCTTTGAACCTCTGCTGTTGGAACGGCGAGAACTGAGGAGGCGGCGACGAGGCCATAAAGAACGATGCTCTTGAAGGTAAACATGTTGAAGGTTGCGGAGGAGAGTGAGTCAATGTAAAATTTAGAAGTTGTTGAAGATGTTATATGGTTGTGTTGATGAGCGGATGAGATGAGGAATGGTACTATGAGAGAGATGAGGTGGACGGCTGCCCTTCTTATAAGCCGTTGACCAGCCCATGAGAGCCAGAAACCGGTAGGTTGAGCGACTAACCGCTCGAGAGCTCTGGTATTGAGAGTCCCGAATTGGCGAGCCTTACTTACCGGCACTGCATACACTAAGCTGATATTCGACTCGGACTTCATTCGTAAAAGAGTTCGGGGATTACTAGGAGCTAGAACCTTCAGGCGGTGATAGTTGATAACTTAGGCGTATTCCGCAGCTATTCGCCATAGATCGTGGTCAAAACATGCAACTCGAGTCGAATCCAACTCACGGCATTCATCATTGAAATAAACCAAATATAAACCACCTATAGCCTACTTAGCTTACAAGATATGATTTCCTCCGAAGTGGTACGTATACGGTTCATTAGCAGTTCTTCGAGCTTTATAACGTCACGTCACTGTATGCATGCACCAATGCACTGCTATAAGCACCGTTGCCTTGCCTGTCGTTAGAAGACAGAGCTTCATAAGCCGGATCTGGTAGTAATGGAAAGCGCACAGAGTTGTTCCTAGCAAATTGAACAACATCACAAGGGCGAGATGGCTGAGTGGTTTAAAGCGACAGACTCGAATTTAGTTACGATATCTGTTATCCTCTGGATGCGCAGGTTCAAATCCTGCTCTCGTCGACCGTTCCAATTGTTTTTGTGAGTTCGGCGTCTAGAGAAAGGGCTGCCAGTGTATCAAGGAATAGCGAATCCTTCCAGTGCGTATGCTACTTGTACTTGCATTTGCTTTTGCAGTACAGTTTGAGAGATTGGAAGCAATTTGAGCTCGGCTCCCAAGCCCCATTCATGGGCACAACCATCGTGCTTCGACTGAACGCCTGCCATGACCGGGAACCTGCCTGAAAAGGTAGTAGTATACGGCAATACTAGTAGACACCAAGTCAGCAAGCTGGACCTCAAATGCTATAGCACGCCACACCGTTAACCCTCCCCTTGCACATTTGAGTTTCTTAGACACACGGTCAATCCCAGTGACAGTAATCAAGCCTTCGGGCATGTCCGTGTTAAAATGTCCCCTCCCGCAGCTTTCCAAACCTACCTTAGGTTTCACCAAGACGCGCCAAGACTTCCCATTAAGACCAATGCCGGGCTTACGAACGTTACAGCATGGACGGGAAGCTGCAGCTGCCTTCTTCTTATTAATCACCTCCATACTTATAATAGTTGGAGACATAATCAAGGCAAACCATGTTTTGTTCTTTGGCGCAACCAACGGCCGTCACTCGTGTGGCGCTGAAGCAGGTACCTACGGCACGGCGAGGCTTGGCGGTGCTAGGCTTTGCCAGCTTGAGAGGAATTGTCCTTTGTCGCAGACTCCCATCAACAGCCCTCGTGGCGCAATGGTAGCGCGTCAGACTTCTACTAAGTCCCTCCTACGTAGAGTAGAAAGATGGTAGCAGCAATCTGAAGGTTGCGGGTTCGACCCCCGCCGAGGGTTTCCTTTTGTTCCGGATAACTTCAGGGGTTTTCTTGACGTAATGACGCTCCCCTCTGGCAGAAGATAATATGTCATTTTCTTACCATCAGTCACATGATTGGCCCCCGTAGCGCAATGGTAGCGCGTCAGACTTCTACCTACTAAGCAGGCGGCATCTGAAGGTTGCGGGTTCGACCCCCGCCGGGGGTTACCGAACTAGCGCTCAAGTTCCAGTATTTAGCTTTTTGTTTTTGCTCCTCTTACTAACGGCAGCACATTTGCGCTCCCCAGTTCAAAAACCCATCATCGAGCTTGTATTTTCATTGTAACCCGAATTCGAGTGCTTAGCAGTTCCATAAGAACCATGCTCCTCAAAGCCATCAATAACAAAACCTGTCTCGGCTTGCTTACTGATGGGTAATGCGCAAGAACTGGCCCCGCTGACAATATTCTGCAGGCTCCCGATCTCGTTGTCCTACTAATATTATCATTCCCTGTCAAATTGAGGAGACTGCTGAGCTCCCGCTGGAATCTCCAACATGCGGCTTGACATAGCGAACGATTGCAATGCCTGACTGCAGGTACAACGCTGGCCTCTACTGGTACTCAACAACACGTTCGGCACACCCATATCTGCTAGAAAACTTTGAAACCGTGTTTTGAACCGGCTGGACGTTTTCGAATGGTCCTATACGGTCGTAAGCAAGTATAGAAGTAGAGGTTCTTGCAGCTGTACGTCCTTTGTTGCATTTTTGAGAGGCAATACAACTTCCAATCAAAATTAACGGGATAGACATTCTTGCCATCAGCTCCCATGGCCCAGTGTTAAGGCGCATCACTCGTACTGTGAACCTTCGGTCCTAGTATAACGTCCGAGTTCGAGAGAATGATGAGATCAGCGGTTCAATTCCGCTTGGGAGCACGGATGATATTTTTTGATGCCGCAGGATCCACATTTACAGGTTACAGCTGTACAGGTTGCAGTTGACTAGCAATCGAGTCTTTCTTTCCAATGTACAACGAATATGACCTACTTCTACGTTCGGACGGTAAAGAAGTCGTCAGCCGTGCTTACCGAAGTGAAGAGTCCCGATCCCTTCTTTTGCCATTTCGTCATTTTCGGCTGCCAGTGCTGAATTCGGCTCAGAACGACGTTCGGCGTGCCGAAGTATCAGATGCTTCCATGGCCCAGTGGTAAGGCGCATCACTAGTACTTCAGAACCTCTCGCAGGACCAAGAACGTTGACATGATGAGATCAGCGGTTCAATTCCGCTTGGAAGCAGTGATTCTTTTGGCTCCGGCTAAGGTAGTTTGATACTGGAGAAGATAGCACCAAAACGAAATAAGACTATTCGGCATGCCGATATCAACGCTTCCATGGCCCAGTGGTAAGGCGCATCACTAGTAACTTCAGGGCTATTAACAAGTCCCAGAAGGGCGCCATGATGAGATCAGCGGTTCAATTCCGCTTGGAAGCAGAGCGTCTTTTCTTTTGGTCCTTGTCCCACCTGTAGTAGAGCATTTTGACGGGAAAGGCGATATGAGAATCGCTCGGTTCCGGCTAGTCCATGAAGGCTATACTCACTCAAAGCTGCTGTTGGCCAGTGAGATATATAAGGAGCATCCCAAGTGGATTTATACTTAGCACAAGGGGATCCTCGAGTTACCGGCCTGAGTTACCAGTTAATGATGAGATCAGCCGTTTAAACCCGCTTGGAGGCATGAACTTCTCCTTTCCTTTTTATTCCGATCATCGATCTTTATTACGATCTCCAATACTTCTCTTTTCTGCTGCCTTCCTTCTCCTCTAATAGGCCGGCTCATCCTCACTGAAAGAGGGACTCACCTTGCGGTTTGTAACTCGTCATACTTTTCTATGCATATGCTATGAGCCATTAGTTTCATGCCAGTGGAAAGTGGTAGTATATACCGGTATGTAACAAGCCAAATGTGCATCAGATTAGGAGCCTGAGTACGATCGAGTTGCGGAAGGGGGGGCACACGCTCTTGGTCGTTTGGTCGCCCTTTCGGCTTCCCCATTTTAGATTTAGAGTCAAAAGGTAGAGGGCAATTGTCATTATAGATGGCTTCCATGGCCCAGTGGTAAGGCGCATCACTAGTACCTCAAATCTTCGTTCGGATTCGATATCCAAAACACTGCTATGATGAGATCAGCGGTTCAATTCCGCTTGGAAGCAAGTCTGTCTTCTTTTTCTTTGAAGCCTCCTTGTCACTTAGTGATTCGAGCTTCTTTCTTTCCACCTCTTTCAAACTTTGTGCCGGTTTTTGCCACGAGCTCTCGTAAAGTGGATTTGGAAATAGCCTTAGTAACGAAAATCGAATATGACTTCGAGGCCCGAATCCTAGCAGCATGCAGTGAAAGAGTCTACGGTCTTGTTTCTTTTTTCGATTTTGTTGTATTGGCAATAGCCAGACAGTCTATATACTCGGCTTCCATGGCCCAGTGGTAAGGCGCATCACTAGTACTGTTCCTCTTTCCCGAGCCCTTCTGGTTTGGACGGAGGTGGTCAATGATGAGATCAGCGGTTCAATTCCGCTTGGAAGCAAGGCAGTCCTCTTTTGTCTTTTGAAACTCCGAGTCTGGCTGGCTACCACTGGCCTGGCAGTTTCACTCATGTATTTCTCTTTTGTGCCGTTAAGGTTGTCTCTGTTGAATTCCATGCACGGCAACATTGTAAGAGGAAACAGTAAGGACAAGTCAAATCGGAAGCCCGAGTTCTTGAAAGGGTCGGTTAGGTTCTCCGGTGCATCGACTCGGTACTCTTCAACTTAGAAGAGATGATCATGGCATTCAGAGCTCATATTCAGCTTCCATGGCCCAGTGGTAAGGCGCATCACTAGTACTTGTCTCCTCTTCTCTTCAAAAGCCCTTTGAAGGATGGAGGCCGTCAATGATGTCATCAGCGGTGCAATTCCGCTTGGAAGCAAGCTGGTCCTCTTTTAGACTCTTAGGAAGTCTGAGTTTCCTTATGCTCCGCTGGTTTCCCCCCCCCTTAAATTACGCTTGGAAGTATACCCTTCTTGTTTTCTTCTTAACACCCGGAGTCTAGTTATAAATCACTGGCAGTTTGCCATCTTTCATTTTTGCTTCTTCCCAGCCTGAGTCGAGGTTGGACATTTGGTGTTTAATTAGCCATGTCACGGATATTTCTGTCTTTCGGTACTTAAGCATCGTTTTCCCTTTCGGCTCGAAACTTCTAGCTACCTCGCTTCTATGCAACGACAACCAAAAGGATCTAAAAACCGTAAAGGGAACGGTAGGTCATATCCGGCTTCCATGGCCCAGTGGTAAGGCGCATCACTAGTATCTCGGTACGACATGATGAGATCAGCGGTTCAATTCCGCTTGGAAGCATTAACCCTTTCTTTTTGCATCTCCCCATCATTTCAAATCTTTAGCTAATCTGTCTCTTCTTTTAGGCCTTTGAGTAAGTATTTACTTCGCATGTGTATCTAAGTAGGAGTGAGGATTGCTTACCGTCATCAACACATACACCAACCAACCAAGCCCGCAAGTAATAATCGTACAACCTCAAACAGAAAAAGCAAATCTATTAATGCACCCCCGCCAACCGAAAGAAAAACCATAACTCATAACCATACCCCGTAATCCCAACATAAACAAGAAAAAAAACCATCACAAAACTACTCAAGCTACTGTTACAGTACAGTACAGTACACGCTGGGCCTCGATCGAGCCCTATACACTACACTCACTCTATCCATATAAAGAAAAACACCAAAAAAGCAATCGGTGAACCCGTTTGGAGCTCCCACATCCCCACAATAGCTCAACACCCCAAGCTAGAGACAAGCCCGCAGCTTAAACCCAGATGGACACGCCTCGTCTGGCCATGACAAAGCTCACACCGCCCAGGAACTTCCGATCCGCGCTCATGGCGAGCAGTTCCCGCAAGATGCGCTCCTTATCACCCTCCGGCTCCTCCTCGTCCTCCTCCTCGTCCTCATCGTAGATTCGGGCATTTGTCCACGTCTCTTTCACGTGTGTGACGACAACGGTGACGCCCTCGAGCGGGTTCGCAAGCTCGGCGTACTGCAACATCGCCATCTCCAAATCATACTGATCACCGACGTTCGTCGAGTTATGTTCCTCAGCCATATCGTTCATTGTCCCGACCCTCGTTGCCGCGGGGGTTGGGAGGCCCCGCTCGTTGGTTACTTCGAAGCTCGGGATGACGGAGGGGCGGCGGGAGGAATTGAGGGCTGGTGCGAGGGACCCTCGTCGTGAGGTGGCGGCGGAGTGGTAGGGGAAGTAGGAGTCGATGGATGTCCCGGTTGAGTCGGTGGTGGTGGGGACGAAGCCCGGGAGGATTGTGGCGGGGGAGGCGCAGGGTTGGTCGTAGTATTGCGCTCTGAGCAACGAGCTGGGGGAGTCTTCGTGTGCGGGAGTGTGGGCGGGTTTGCAGGAGGAGGCGGAGGAAAAATCGTAGTCGTTTAGCCCTTCTATCCCGAATGCGTTGCCAGTCGCGCTGAGGCTGGGACTCGCCAACTTGTCGTGGGGTTGCTCTGATTTCCGCTTGAGGATTCGCGGGCGGATGACTTCTTCGGTGGTGGGGGACATGGCGCCGCGATTCCGCACCAATGCCAGTCTCTCCCTCACCACGTTTCGACCCAGCACCTCCAGCTCCTCGAGGAGGTAGTGCGTATTAAGATGTCCAAATAGCGTCTCCTTCGGCCGGTTCGAGTCGTATGAGCACTCAATCAGGATCGCGCGCAGCCCAGCATGAACGATTTTCTTGGCGGCGAGGGCCCAGACGGGGGCGTTACGGGGGCAGGAGGAAATGCTGTCTGCTTCGACGTCGCCCCAGATCATAATTTCGGCGGGCTTGAGATCAGCGGTAGTTTCAGCGATGAAAAAGACGGAGGAGTCGACGGGGTGATGGAACTCGCCGTTGCGGGCCATGGCGTTGGAGGCGCGACGGGATTGTTCCGACGGGCGCGGGGTGTGGGCTTGGTGGGCTTTGCCGCCGTGGCCGGAGAAGCATTTGCCGTGGGTGACTTCGAAGGATTCGAGGGTGAGGGCGGGGGTGGGGAAGTGGGTGAGGTGGCGGGTGAAGGAGGGGGGGTGGGGGGAGTCGTGGGTTTGGGTCGGGGTGATGAGGTGGTAGGTGAAGAGGCCGGGGCCGCCGCCTTCGGAGGAGAGGTTGGGCCAGATGATGTCGTTGAAGACGTGGTCTTGGAGGACGGAGATTACGTTGTCGTGGCCGGCGACGATTTTGGGGGGGGTGTTGGAGAGGGAGGGGAGAGGGAAGTTTTGGGAGTTGATGATGAAGCCGGACATGTGGTCGAGGTGGGGGTGGGTGACGAGGTAGGTGCCGATTAGTTGTTCGAGGATATAGCCAGCGTTTGCGCGTGCGTTTCTTCCATAGGGTAGTTTGAGATCCGCAAATGGATTCGTGTTCGGTGAAGTGGTAACAGAGCCATTAACGTGTTGTCGCACCCCCATGGGCGTTGAGGTGCTTCCGTTGCTCGTGGGGGTGTGGGCGTGGGGTTCGTTCTTGGTGGTTCCGTTGGTGGTGGGCGCCATATAACTTTCCCCATTCTCCATCTTTTCCTTCTTGCCTGTGCCATTGACACCATTCACCTTTTCCTGCCCATTCACCTCCGCCTTTACCCTTTTCCGCCGTAGGGGGATGCTGTGTTTATGTTCCTCCAAGATCTTGACAATGCCGCCCATTCCCACACCAGAGTCGACAGCGAGGACGGAGCCTGGTGCCCATGCCTGTGAGGTTGAGCGGACGAGGTAGCCCGAGACGTCGTCTTCTACTGGACCGCCTCCACTGCCCTAAAAGAACGAACGGTTAGCGTTTTGTCCTCAACATTCTTTGTCTCTAACCCATTCTTCACAGCCTTGCGTCTCTCCTTCTGACCACACATTGAAGCACAGGGAGAACTTACCAGAATAATCACCTGAAGGCGCCCTTTCGGCCCTCCAACCTCTCTATCGACAGCCACGATTGCAGCGTTACCGTTGACCCTATTCCTCGCTCTCTCTCTCCTCGAACACTCTGATCTCCAGCAATTCCTTATCCGATGTTTCCTGGTCGTCGCTGTGCAGTGCAGTGCAGTTTCGTGCTTCGATTGTTTCGTTCCACTAGCAATTGCACACCTCACTCCAGAAACCGGCGGACGCAATCTTTATCGAGAGATTCCACGTAAAGCGGGGGTTGCCGTATGCCTGACCTCACTCCTGAGAAATCGCAAATACTGGGGCTGCCACAGGTTCCTTCAAGGTACAACGTTCAATCTCTCTCGAGAGAGATTAGTGATGCGAGAGGCCGACGGGAGGGTGGTTCGTTTGAGCGGTCGGGAACGTGGTGTTGGTAACGCCTGGTTTCTAGACTGGACGGACTGCTGGTACTCTAGTTGGCGGTCGTTTATCGAGCTGACAAAGTGGTGATGCTGAGGGCAGACAAAGTTGTTGGCTTCCCTGTCGATGAAGGTGGGTTTGTTGTGTTGTATTCGCGATGGAGAAAAAAGTTTCGAAGCCTCGTCGAGCTGATGCACCTTCCCGTCGTTCTGGAAGCTGAGCAAGGCGCAAAGTTTTTCTCTCTTCCTCCCGTCGAAACTATTTCTTCCCGTGCGGCTTGAATGTCCTATCGTGCCTTGTCTCGTCTCGGGCTGTTGTTGTTGTTGTTGTTCCAGTTGTTGTTGTTGAGATTTTGCGATGCGTTCGACCAGTGGTGTTGTTTGGGGAAAGACGTCACTGGTGGGCCCTGGTGGACTTATTTTTGGCGCGAGCGATTCGATTCGCCTCTGTTGTGATTCGCTTTTCGCCTTCGCCTATGGATGATTGAGCGAAGGTGCGGACAAAGGTGAAGGTCCTGATGACCTCGTGAGCGTCTTTGATGGCGAGGAAGTGGTGTTTTTGTTCGTTGCTGGCGTGAGGATGTCGTGAGGAGGGTTTTTGAGACAGGTATGTAGATCGACGGGGTTGTGTTGTGTTTGAGACGTCGCGAACTTTGAGTCCGAGCTGGTGTGAAAGTCAAGACAAGACGTTGGGAGTGTCAGACTTTATCAGTGTCGCTCAGGACAGAGGAGAGGAGAGAAATGCGACAGGTAAGGCAGCGTAGGAGTGTAGATGTCGCAGACTTGTGCAACGGTCGGGGAGGTGACCCGGTGCTGACCCAGGCAGGGTCTTGGGGTTAGGCCGAAGGGGGTTAGAGCCGAAACAGGGGGCCGTTGTGAGTCGCGATGTCAGGGTCTGGAAAGTACTGTGTGCAGAGATGGGAAATGGTGATGGTTTTCTAGAAGAATGAGGATTTGTAGCCGCCGGCCCTCTGAAGGAATGGAGGGCGGCTCATCGATTCCTTGTTGGTTTTTGCTCCCCACCTCCCTCATCGCTGTTGCTTTTTCCCAACTGAATTTACCGCGCCACTGGGTGGCTGCCTTGGAAGGAGCAACTCGTCGGCGGCACTGGTGACTGGTGTGCTTCTGGAAACATGTACCCCACACCGAACGGGATAAACAAGGTTTCTACTGCAGGCGGAATATGCAGCTTCGGAATAATGGAATTCCCATGGAGCTGGTTGCTGAATTCTTGAATCCCACAACAAAGACCACTTTAGAACTGCAGCTGCGCAGATGCAGCTGCAGACCGCGTTTGGAGCTGCACAAAGATGCAGTAAGAACGTTATCCCATCCCAACCCCACTGGCATCTCACGGTGTCATACGGTGGAAAGCTCCGTACGAGTAGGTGCTACATGGTAAATTTCGAACAATCCTCAAGATTGACGTCAGCTGAACTGCACATGTATGGATGTATGTACGCCTACTTTTAGGTGCAACGTTATCATCTTACCTGCGCCTACATACTTCATACATGCAGCATATCAGCGGTGGTAGCCATGGTTGGTGCGATCGTGGTACTATGTACTTTTGACGTTTGCGGGCAACCATATCCTTATGCGGTGAGATGCACGGGGTCTTGGTCTATGTTCTGAGCGGAAGTGCGGTCAAGATTTAAGGCGAGGATAGTGGGCGAGCGGAGATGCGGTGATGTTGGGCCGGAGGTATTACGAGCGGTCAAGACCTCTGAGGAGGTGGGCCTACTTGGTACGCATTAGGCAAGGCGAGAATGAGCAGGTGAAGGGCAGGTCGTTACAAGACCTGAGGTATGTACACATGGGCTCAAAACTGGTACATACCCTGGTACATACCATGTACAACCCGTACCCAAGTACATACTAAGTAATCGAATAATATCAAGATCTTACTCACGTAGAATTATTATATTTGCCTTTTTGATGTACCCTCCATACATGGCCGACTCAGAAATTTCGAAAGGCAGGTCAATCGGGCACCAAAAAAGGCCAACCGTTAAAGTCAAGTGTGGCACTCCCGAAATTCCAACATGCTGCGCCACAACCGGAAATATATTGCCATAGATGAATAACAACCGCTTATATGAAGTTGCAAACGCAGGAACAGTGCGATAACTGCGTCTCCATCCTGCGTAAACTGAAAAATGAGGGTAACAGGAAATATCTGAAGGAACTTGGAACAAAAGATTGGTGATCAGAGTGGGATTTGAACCCACGCCTAGTTTCCCAGACCAGGATACTATTCGTTATGTGGTTCTTACGAATGTTAAGCTTTGCCTTAACCTGGCGCCTTAGACCGCTCGGCCATCTGACCTTTCTATTCCTTCATGATCACAAGCTTTATTGCTTACGCCCAAGAGCTTTGTATACGTATAATTGCGCTCCGCAAAGTGCTGAGACATCTAGACGTACACAGTACATGCAGAAGTCGTCAGTTAGAATCCCTTTGGCCTGGCCTTGTCTCACCGTATACAACCGGTCTCATCCCAAGTCTCCACACACTGCAATAAGTATGTATGTACATCTCATATCACCGGAGGTCGGAAAAACAATCCTCCTCCTTCCCGTCATACATGCAGCATCCCGTCCGATTGAATCGCCACAATCAAAGCAGTCATCCCATGAGCCAGTCCTTATCCAATCAGTCCACCGCATACTACGTGGAGGCCCCAATTAATTGATTCTCCTCGATTTTCTCCCGCACAACCAGCTATTCTCGCTTCGACTCCACCATCCCATTTGGGACTATCGACTCGTTAGCAGCCAGTATTAATAACCCATGGCCCACCATCCGTTTGCAGGGACCACTGGCATACTCGTACTATATGATATGAGCGGCCCGCTGCATCGCATGGAACATTCCCAGAGCTCAATGGGAGGGAAGTATGTAGTGCAGTCGATACCCGTGCCCCGCCGGAGTTTTGAGGCTTCCATGGATATCACTGGTCCAACGCAATGATGCTCCTATCCGTGTTTTTGCAGTGTTGCATGAAATGGCCCTGGGTTACATAGTATGGATGAACAAGGTTGTAAGCGAGTCGGGTGAGTAATGGAGAGAGGCATTGGATTTACTCGCTATGGCTGGATCATGTTCTTTCAATTGTCGGATATATGCGGAAAGAAGGAACTGTAGTAGGTCAGGGACCGGCTAGCTTGGGGATGTCAGATGGGCTTGGATGACATATAGGCCATGATTCGAAGGGTATGACACATACGGAAGCCTCCTGTGGTCCAAAAGTACAGGGGCAGGGATATACTCGTCCCGAGATGCTCAGCCCATTGGGATTCGGTATATGGAACGTGCTTGTTCCCGTGAAGCAGGGAAGGTTGGAAGGTTCTGGAAGGTTGCCTAGTTGGGAATCACAGATCTTTAGATAGGGTATGCACTTCCGAACCAGATCGAGAAAGTCCGGCGACTATGTTCCGTAAGCTATGTACGAAGACAGGAGACCCTATCCGGCTTCTGCTGGTCTAGGCGGCCATGTGCTAGATATTGAAACCGAAGTTAACCACTACTTAGTATGGAACAGTTCCCAATTCAGCCCAATAGGAAATGGTCATTTTGGCAAGGCATAACCTCCCTTCTCGGGTTCTAGAAGCTTTCCTAATCGAAAACCGATCACGATGGGCAGCGTATATACGTATCTGGACGGGTGTATGGACTTCTCGAATCCAGTTTAGCCTAGGGTTGATCATATGGGTCAGTTCCTCATGTATGTAGCTCATAGGTCACTTGTATACATGTACTATCTACCAGCTGTGGTACGTACATCTGTAGAGCGATCAGAACGAACCACCTGTCGATGCAGTCATGTTATGAGAAGGCCCGGGCATGCATTGGCAACAATCGCCCAAGCGCTTGACATACTACCATTTTGCAAGATCTGGCAGATACTACTTACCGACATTCGAAACTAAAAGACAATGTACTTCGTACATACGAAGCTACCCCAACCAGGTACTGACTTCCGAGCTTGTTTCAGTTCGATGAATGCTGCCAGTGCTTTGTTTACCCTTTTTCCTGTACAATACTTCAGCATGGCTACTTACATACGAGCAAGTACCTAATAGCCGGGTTATCCACACCTTCTAACAAATTTGCAAAACTTGCTACTCATGTACGTTGTCTAGCACCCCGAGGACATATGAGCCGAGCCCGTCCTCATAATTCCTTGCTACCGTTACGTACAACAAGCAAGCGGAAACAAAATATCATGAGGGCACCTGCGTACCTAGGTAAGTCGTATGTCGGCTACTCCAAGTACATGCATTCGCGAAGATGCAAAAAGGAAAGTCTTGCTTCCAAGCGGAATTGAACCGCTGATCTCATCATGTCGTACCGAAATACTAGTGATGCGCCTTACCACTGGGCCATGGAAGCGATTGATGTTTAAGTTGGCCGAAATACTTTTTAGTAAACGGTTTTGCTATGCAAGCATATGAGAAGCTCAGAACTGATAATACACTGACACTCGTATCATATGAAAGCCCGATTTGCAGGCTCACAAGCGTGAGCTCGAGGCTTGTGCCGTAGCATGTACATGTCTTTCCATTCGATTGGATCCACTTGTCACGCCGACCTCCTGGTACAGGGTTGTGTCTTTGCCGTATTAGTAGAGTGTGCATGCATTTTGAGCCGAGTCATGAAGGGTGGATCAATCAGAATCCTGTCAGTTCCAAGGTATATACAGGGAGTACGGCGTGCCTTATGCGGGGTTTGACCTTCTAGAACACTTCCAACTTTGGCGAGGTTAGAAGAACACACTTGGGATCGAAGTTGTACTAGTACATTATAAACTTGAACTGACTCGTGAGCTCACTCCTCGTCTGCAGCACTACTTCATGGTACCGAAACCATTAGAAGATGTCATCTTGACATTCAGAGGCACGTTACTCATGGCCTTTCTTTCTAAAGTACATACCACTTGAATTCAAACTTGCATATATAGTCAGTTCTGTAGTGTCTCGCCAGCGGAGATACTATCGCGAAGTTATCTTTGTGCCATCCCTAAGGTCCAAAACTTTGTATAGGGTCCGTAATCTATTCTGTATGAGACATAATAGTCTTTTAAGTTTTGCTAATGCACAGGCCCTATGGTGACTGCAGCGTAGAATGAGAAGGTTATGACGATTCTACAATCATAGTGCTCCCTCGGAGTTTTTATGAATCATAAAGTACTCCATAGTATCAATACCTCTATGCCAGTGCGTCTTTAGGATTCCATGTTGTTCTTTTCAACACCAAGACCCAAGCAAAAGCGGGGTAAACCTGAGCATTCTTTCTCTTCTTACTTCCCTTAGAAATGAACTTCACTCGCTTCCAGTCAATCACCCTCTTGATTCTGCCTCCTCGCTCCCGTCACAACCCCCCTCCCTCGACCCCGGTTTTTCAACTGACTGTTTGACAGCTTCATCTTCTGCAGATCTGTTTCACCCTCTCGATTCCGGCTTCTTACTCGCCTCCTCAATTTCAGCTTTCAACTGACTGTTTGACAGGTCCGGCTTCTCGCTCACCCTCTCGATTCCGGCTTCTTGCTCACCTCCTAGATTCCGACGTTCAACTGACTGTTCGACAGGTTTGACACCCTTTTGATTTCGGCTTTTAACTGACTGTTTGACAGGATCGGCTTCTCGACTCACTGCAGTGTTTGACAGGTAACTTGCCCTCGATTCTGGCGCTTCCCATTCATCACCCCTCCCTCACCCCACTCGATTCCGGCTTCTCGACTCGTCGTTTGACAGGTAACTTGCCCTCGATTCCAGCTCCTCGACTCACTGTTTGACAGGTAACCTGCCCTTGATTCCGGCGCTTCCCACTTGCCCTTCGCTCGCCGCCCTCGATTTCGACTTCTCGCAGACCTCTCCATTCCGGCTTCTCACTCAACTGTCCTCAGTTCTGGCTTCTCGCTTGCCTCCTCAATTCCGGCTTCTCTCTCGGCACCTCGACTCCGGCTTCTCGCCCGGCCTCTTGATATCAACTGGTAAGTTGAAGTACCACCTAATTAAAGTCAGAATACGAACGAAAATGATATATATCTAAGTACTTGTATGCTAAGTACTTCTTACTTATAATAACTGGGAATCCAATAACTGCTATTGAAAACTTATAAAGATATGTTATTACAATTTTTGCACATGAATCTATCCAACTCGTATTGCCCCTTATAATAAATGGAGATTAATAGAAAACTGGACTTCCGCAAAAGTAAGATATGGATATTTCTGGAATGGGCCGCAGGGCCATGGCCAATGCACAATGGCGGCCAATTCCTTAAAGCTATTCACACTACACCGATTTAAACAACAGTAACACGACAAAGAAATGTAAGCAGCTTCGAAATATTCTTCTTATCAAGTGCTCAAGCTTCCCAACAACTTGGTAAATAGTTTATCTGGTAGTAGAAATGTTTCCCTCAATGTAAATGGCCATGTTTTTAAACGCTCACATGAAGTTTTAGTGGACAGATGTATTGGCCACCACGTACATACTTCTGAGTACCTAGTAAATACAGTTCCCGAAACATAGCCCTCCACATGACAGGCCTGCAGGCGTTGTAGGTCTCATCTTCAGGGACCTCACACAAGCTCCCGAATGAAGCATGCGAGCTAAGTACTAAACCAGTGGCGACATACCTGTACTGTACTACGTAATTTGCAAATATTCCTAGTCCGAATTAAGTACTGCTAAAGATCAAAGATGAATACTAGTACTTAGAGCCACGTTCTATGGAAGCACCGACATGCGTCATGCGGCCTTCCGAGGTTCTAGAACATTTCCGAATGGGGACGAGCTTGGTATTTCCTTCGATTTGACGGCCTCGGCATGTCGTTCATCCGAAGCAGTTTGCCTCTAGGAAGCAAGGGATCTACAAATGGGGTAATCAAGATGCTTATCTTTCCAAATACTAGTTAGCACAAGGAGTATGTTCCATCAAACTGTACTTGCAGATATGTAGCCATGGTTCAACCACGGCCCCAAGAAGTATACTAGCCACTACTACGGTACAGATGCACGTAAGCACCGAGTAGCTTTAGGGCCATATTCCATGCTAGCACAAGTAGCATATTTCTTTTCTTCTGCTCGTACTATACCCAGCAAGGTCAAGAGTTTTTGTTTCCGGTGAGACTTTGAACATACCGGCATCACCGTGACGGTGTTGTGAAACCCCCGAAATGTCCTTTCCCGGTCCCCACTACATGTCAGTGAGACATTCAACATGCTAGTCATCTATACATCGTGCAAATCACATAGTAAGACACCCGTATCTAGGTCCGGACACACCATATCTGGCCTTCCTGCTGGATACCGAGCCCGTCATGGGTACAAGTACATACCATTGACGTTGTCCATGGGCAGCTGAGCCCACGTTCCACGAAGGCAACACAGTCCTAACCGGGATGCGTTAGAGCGAGAGTAACACGAGAAGCTGACAAGGGTAATGTTCTAGAATGTTCCGCCTCATTTCCGTTTGCGGACTGGCGCTTGCTGGATGTGGAACGTCGAGGCTTCCACAGTGCAGTGACAGGTCATAAATACTCGAGTACATAAGACAATTGGTGCTGGGAGAACCAAAGCAATACCGAAGTCTGACAACTCCCTTTCCGGAAGGGTAGATCGCAACTGGGATGGGACAGCTTGAACTTGCCAGTGTAAGACTTCGACATAATCCTTCAGTAGAGACTAAACTCAACACCTGCACATAAGATGGCATTGGACGGGGGCATACTTATTTACTTGATTGCCAAAACAATTCAAAATATTGATTCTGTTAACCGCTCACATAGGCAAAAGACTATGGACAAACGGGGAGTTGAACCCCGGACCTCCCCCAGATCCTCAGATGCTCTACTAATCGTTCCTGGCATCGAATCATGCTAAGGGGGTGTCATACCGCCTAGACCATTCGCCCGTTTATAGGGAAGGGGTTTTGGCACGTTTTGATAGCGTGAGGGCTGGCCGATTCAATTCAGGCCCGTTTGCCGATTGGCGTTTATTCCTCGATCGGGAGTCTTAATTGTACTCGATGCATATGGACAGTAAAAGAAAATGTACAAAGCCTGCTTGTGCAAGATCACAGTCGTGATCACGAAAGAAACTCATACCTTTCTCAATAGCCGATGTTTTGGTGAGATTGACAACCTCCAAGAGATCCGGGACTTGATGGCACTTGACATATTTGATGCGTTAAGCAGGCATGATGCAATAACTGGTACGGTGTACTTACTACTAAGTAGTATTTGCTGCGTCATTGTGGTTAGCATGGAACGAAATGGAACATTTCGCAACCATACAAGTGCCGCTCGACCATGAAGAGAATGCCACTTGTATACCAGGGACCACGCATCAGTAGTATAGCCCGGCCGATTTCTTCATCAAAGTAACTTCAACCCCCCAGGCGCTAGGGCAGCACCTCCATCATGGCACCTTCAAACTAATATTCGAATAGATGCGTCGACCCTACTCAGCCCCACAGCTAACTCGTCGCGAGACAGGCTATGTCTACACACAAGCCAAGCGTCCCTTCTTCTCCCGCGACAAATCCATCGCCTTCTTCAGCATAACCTGTATTGTCCTGGCGCTGACAGCACTTACGCAACGGAAGAAGATCAAGAACCTGGCATCGATGGACAGAAGCCATGCTCTGGAGCTTGCCAATCTACGGAGGTAGATGCAGCCAAGGCATACCGGTAGTACGTACTGACAGAAGCTCAGCACTCAACGGAAGGATAGGAATGAGATTGTGGCACTGAGCGATCAGATTAGGGACATGAAGCTGCGGTATAGGATAGAGAATGATTTGAGAAATCAGATTGTGAGAAGAGAGTTAGGTGGGGAATCTGAGCGCTGATCAAGTCCGGGATGAAAGTGTATTCGTGGACGAAGTTCTGCCCCGTGCCGTTTTCTGCTGCGTGGACATAGTTTCCACAGTAGCACATGGCAAAAATCGCGACCTCACGCTTGCGAGAGGATAGCCGAGTGTGATATGTTAAGCACCGCGTGGCTGTTCGAATTTTGCGATTTTGCTGGCCTTATAAGCTTAGGCCAACGAGGCGGTTATAAAAGTAGTAACCGAGTTTCTCGTTTTCTATCGTTAGTTAATGTATCCTTCATCTAAGTACCCAATCCCACTATAGAAATAAAAAGCAATAGCTCAGTGCTTTCCACTCAGCACCATTGGCCATTCCCCAAAATGTCACAGCTACAGCCCTCCGACTCCTACGTTGAAGTAAGTGTATACTTAATATTTAGATTCCACGTTTCTCACTTCCATTCCATTGCCGTTATAATAGCTCACGTACCTTTGAAACTTGCCCCAGCTGTAATTGAAACTTGCACTATTGAGCTAACATTGCAAACGTTTAGCGCCGAAGGGCACACTATCGAGCGCTAGCTGGTTGGCCAGGTCAACTGGGGCCCTGTCCATGGGAGTACCGACCACATCTCGCAAGAGACATATGGCGAAGAGACTTTGGCAGTGAATCTCCACAGCCGCCACAGGTTGAAGGTTTGATTGGACATCCAGCGGGCTCCAAAGATGTGTCCTGCCCCGGTGAGACATCCGACATCGGATGCACTCAGCAACAGTACTTTCGTTTAATGGACCTACCATATGAAATAATTCACGAGGTCTGTACGAGTGTGGAGTCACCACTAAGTTTTATCTCACTTGCACTAGTGTGTCAGGATCTTAAGACAATTACACGTAGTTCATACACGAGCCGGGCATTCTCTCAGAAGTGGATCGACACACATTGCAATGGAACTCGATCTCTGGAAATTATAGAGTTTATTGTTCGTTTTCTACACCGCCATTGTATCCCACCGCATACTTGCACTCACCGGGAGGCCAGATTCTATTGCCCGGCTGGCGGTAATGTAGATCTATTCTTCGAAGGGACATTCATTGTCGATGAGCTTCCCTGTAGACTTTTTTTTTACAGCACTGAGTCCTCGAAAATGGATTTCTTGAACTTCTTAGGAGATGTTTCTGCAGTAAGCGCGGAGCGGCGACAGAGGCTGTTTCAAAGAATAGCCTCTAAAGATCTTGCCCTCTCGTCTACTAGTAGTAAGCAGTCCCTGGTTCCTTTATCATCTCTTAGGCTCGATATTGAGGATGCTGTTTTGGCATTCGAAATATGGCGATTCTTGCAGGATTACCACTACTTTGAGCCAGGTCCTTTTGAGCAAAGCTGTGCACAAAGTACATTAACCAATATTTGGGAAGGCTTGCGATCCCAAAAATGGGACTGCAGATGCGGTAATGAGCAGTCTGTATTTCTTGAGCAGCCTTCTGGACCTAAGTGTCGTAAAACAGATGACCCAAACGAAGGTTGGGAGCTTGATACCGAGAGTTAATTAACCGCTTCGAGCTCCTATACTATCAGAAAAGTTTCCATGCTCGGAAATGGTCAATAAGCACTTTTACTCGTATCTGACTTCAATTGGACAGTACTTAACTAGTAAGTACTTAATAAGATCCTTTTCCGACTCTGGTACGGTATAATCAGAGATCAAGGGGAAAGACCGCAATGACGAAGTGCTCAGCGCCAGGTTTGGAATATATTAATAGTGATGAAGGTCTATACATGTATCGGTATATCGTTAAGAAGTACTTGATATAATGTGGCAGTCGTACATGAACGTGCGCTTTAATTAATAGAGAATTTGTGCAAGGACCGAAGCAGGCGAATTTGTACGAGGTGGTGGGCAAAAATCATCGGTACAGACCAAGAGATGATCGGCATAAGTTTGGCTCGGATTTGTGTGTCGATTCCACACAAAAACACAATTCTCTTTTGCGGCTCTTGAACTGAAGTTCACCGGTGATTTTTGCCCCCCACCTCGTACAGAAGAGCGAGCATATGCATATATGACCGATTTCTTGGCGTACAAACTGATTTTGTACAGTGAATACAAAAAACGCCGATTTTTGTAGTATCTGTACAAGTTCCGAATAAATTGTACCATTCGTCAACGCAGCATGGGATTAATGTAATACTTGACACTAGACAACTTCAAGATATGAAGATTCACGACAGACTGAGCCGGAATAATATGACGCTATTTGGCAGGTTCGGGGGGCTGTCAAAGTCAGGTACCTTTTTTCGCTTATGTTCTGGGCTGTTACAGCTTAACAGGTGCGATAACAGCACATTTGCGCAAACTGATTTTGGGTGGACATTTTCAGATGTGCTCGCCATTCGCTAAACTGTACAAAACGGCATCTGCGCAAACTCTCTAACTTCACTTGGTCAAGCTCTGTAACTAACAGTCGTACCAGTACCCTTCTCACCACCTAAATGCTGATAGAAATAGTAGATCCATATCCTGAGGAGGAAATGGCTTGCTTATACTAAACAAAATAAGGCATCAAATGGTGGAACAGACGGTCTGCTCCCTACAAGATTCGTACAGGGAATCCCGACCTTCTGGCAAAGGTACTTCCTCAAAAGGAAGCCAGTAAGCGTGATCCTCTTAAGCGTGAAATGATCGGGGATCGAACTCATGCGCTCCTAATTCAGGAGGCTGTCGAAGCCTGTAGATTCTCCAGCTTTCAGCCATTGGACCATTAGAGATCGATGCGATATATGTCCGCTATCTAGTACCTGAACCATGCCCTACTACAGTGTACTCTCAACTGAAATCAGACGCTTCCAGGTCGTGTCTCGTCGATGACGCCATCAGAGCTTTGAAAGATCATCGATAACGCCTTATCCCCAGATCATATCAAAAGATATAGATCAAACTTCCAGTTCCAAGTCCAAGACACTCGCTTTCTACAATTCAGGCCTCAAACTCTCAACAATCCGACACAATCATCACAAACAAGGACAGTATACACCAGCCTGTTATCGATTCGCTACCGCTGCACATGACGACTCAACTTCCGAAAACGAACAATAGCATGCCCGCAGATCAGAGCAACGAAGTCGACAAAGTTATGAAGAGAAGGCGGCCAGAAGAGTCTGAAGATGAAGACGAAACGACTATCGACCCAACTCAAGATCCACCGGAGCTTCCTGACGTTGTTGTTCAGAAAGGAGAGGATGATGATGGAATGAGTATGGAATCGGAGGATGCAGCAACTAAGGGCAAGACGAATGCGAAGAAGGCGAGACTTGGAGAAGGTCTACCTACCACCGACCGTGTAGCGGAGCATGTTTTTCAAGTAAGTGGGTGGTGTTTCACTGGCAGCAATATTCCAGTTTCCTATTAACAGACTCTTTTCGCTAACATATTCTTGGTGGAGATTCTTGTTGAGCAACCACCACCAGTCGAGGTTCCGGAAACTGAAGGGCTTGCACCATCGCAATCACCTGCACCCATCCAACCGCCGGCAGAGAACGCGAAGGACGAGGCTCAAAATGGTCAACACCCAACGGCCCCTCCTCTCCAGTCTCCTCCACTTCAAGCTCTTCCTCTCCAGTCTCCTCCACTTCAAGCCCTTCCACTCCAAGATCCTCCAATCCAAGGCCCTGCACTCCAAGATCCTCCACCCCAGGCTCAACATCAGCCCCTGCAGATTCAACACCAGCAACATGCACCACAAGTACCCGCCCCTACCAACGCCCCAGCACCGGCACCACCACTTCCCCCTCTTCTCCCGCGTATGCTATGGCTGGAAAGGGTTAAGCATGAAGCGGACCCATTGCAAGCTGGGAAGAACGAGCTCCAGCAGGAAATTTTACGCCATCTTCGTTTTAGATTCCCAGAGCAACTTGTTGCCACACTTCTACAACTGCTGATGACAATGAATGGGAATTCACAAATTCAGCTACGCTCAGACTTTTCGAGAGCAGATCAAAAAAGCGTGTATTTCTTTGTTTAGGAAACAAGAATTCAAAATTACAAAAGACCCACCAAGAATGTGAGGAGAGGGGGAGTAATGGTAACAGAACAGCTGCCGCTAAGTAAGTTTTCTTTGAGTCGCATTTACGATGCGATTGCAGCTTTGCGCAATGGAGACATGTTTGCTATGCTGAAGGATGTTAATGGAGATGAGATGGAGAGATATCGAGCTGTTTATCCAATTGGACATGCGGTTTGGGGTAGCTAGGGCGAAAGGGATGATGGGAGAGGGCCCTGTTACGCAGTAGAGGAGTGATAGTTGCAGTTTTGTAGTATTTCATGAAGCCGAGTTTACCTTTTATACCATGGTCGAACAACTATTCTGGTCCTAATAATGCTTATTCTTCACGCTTGTGCATTCGCATGTCACGGTGTGAACATACAGTAAGGACTACTAAGTATATACATGGCCAGAAGGCATATGCGCATACAGCAGCAATAAAAAGCGGAGGTTTCAGATGGATGCTACCAAGATCATTTTTCCTTCGTCTCTGATATAGAACCGTCTGCTTGTGAAGTAAACTAGCTTCCGGGACTATGAAAGCTCATGTGAACCACGGTCCGAGTGTGTCGAAGAACCAGCTATTTCCACAGACTAAACATCCCAGGCCATAATGTATACAAATGCTATTTATCTCAACCAATCGTAAGTTTACAACAAAAGCAAAATCGATCAGCTGGAGATCATGTCGTACAACGTAGTCGAAATCAACTTCCAAATCTCGCGCTGTGGAAAAGTAGTTAAGACCTCAGCGCGACAGCTCGTTGTTGTCGAGGGCAACAACCGAAGCAACCGGCTGGCAAGCTGAAAGTCCAATAGAAGGCCATTCCCGAATGAGTGGATTGTAATTGCGTGAGTTCTCCGTTGCGACATTTATTGGCAAGAATGCGCAATATTAAGCCGAAAAATAATGTGAGGCACGGGTGCCGACCGGAGATACCGTGTAAAATGTGGAAGAGCTGACCTGGACCGATTGTGCCGTGGAGGATTATCGCGATGATGTATGTACCGACGAAGAAGGCTAACGAAAGGCGGACGCACATAATTAGCACTCATAAGACAGGAGAAAATGTCAACAAGAGAGAGAGAAGATACTGACCGGTTCCGATTCATCGTAGAAATGGTGCTGAGACTCGAATCGAATTCCAACCGTTGTTGCATGCAATCCATCACCATCTTCTGTTGTCCAACAATACCAAATCCGTACTGAAGCGGAGGACGGCGTTTGAATGAACACCGAAAGAACGGGTAGCCCTAAACGATGCCACAGGTCAGTGAGCATCCATAATCCAATCGAACCCAGCATGCAATAACCAAATGGATAGAACGGATGACAAACCCTGCTTGTAATCATCATCCATCATCGTCGTTCATCCAGTTCCCATGAGCAGAAACACAACCCAAATCATCAGCATCTCGAATGTGTTGCATGAAGAAGAACTGACGAGCCTCATGGATCGTCCTTCCCTTTAACCCAGATCTTTCGAGACGGTAGATTTGTGTTGTCGATTTTGGTATCGAAGCCGTGAAGATGTCCAGCTATCGTGCCTGTATTCCAGAATATCGAACGCAATTTAGCAGAAGCAAGCAGTTCCAAGATACCGAGCCCGAGTCGTGAAGTGGGGAATCTGAACAAGCATGGGCGATGACCGAAGGTGCCGATGACTTGGAAACTTCTGAATTGCACCGGTGGATATATCCAAGAATGAGTCGAGAGAGATGATGACGGATATGATGATGAGTTTGGAGGAGCTGTTGATGGTATGAAGAGTCGTGCTAGGATGCTGCGAAGTTCTGGCGAGCCAGTACTTGTAAGGATCGTATCGATCGATCGAAGACAAAGAGAGCGCAAGGTGCAGATGTGAACCCGAAAAAATGTGATGGAAGCTGTAAGAGATGAGGCGAAGTTCCAACGGATGGGAATGTAGAAACCCGAAAAGTTGTGCGTTGATGGAATGTTGAATGAAGCAGGCATGATGTCCAGCACCGAGTTCTTTGATGGATTGTGATGGGGTGGTGGGGCGATGTGTGTTGTAAATCCGAAAGGTAAAGCTTCGAGTTGTGGTTGACCGTTTGAATTGCATTGAAGCCGCAAGAAATACAAAGAGATTAACCAAAAAAAAAAATGGCTGGTGGGTTGCTTGAACTTTCGTTGTGTCGGCGGGAAATAAAGGCGGGAAAGCAAAGTGCGAAAGCTAGCAATTGCAATCGTGCATCGTTGCAATGACTGACGGATAAGCAAGCAGAAAGGCCACAAAGCGAGTCGTTTAAAGCTTCCCAAACTGTCGCCCTACCGATAGCATAGAGGTTCAGCTTCAGGCTTTAACAAGCACAAGAGTAGGGCTGTACGTTTTCCCTGCTGGGCTGAAGAATGAAGCAAAAGGTTGGAGGAGGTGGGGTTTGAACCCACGGCTTCTCGCATACTAATCCCGAAATAATGCAAAGCGAGCGCTCTACCACTGAGCTACACCCCCTAACTGTGACTTCTTAACAAAGGACGGAATCATATAAAGCTTTAATGAGAAAAGACTAAAAAAATGAAGCCTGAATATGGCCGATTTGACTGAAGCTTTGAGGCCCCGGATTTAAGAGAAAATTGACCGTCTGACGATTTAAACCATTGATAATACAAGGAACCAAAGAGAGAGCAACAAATTGCAGAAGGCCGTTAGCACTGTCAAAGCTTTCGGTTGATTTCTTCGTTCGAAACTCTCGTTCCTTCTACGTTCAGGCACGGGTTACCTCGTCCAAGCTTGGGGAACAGAAAGGGTTTGGACCAAAAGAAATAAAGGATGGAGGAGATGGGGTTTGAACCCACGGCTTCTCGCAAACGTATCTTCGTTGATGCAAAGCGAGCGCTCTACCACTGAGCTACACCCCCTATTGACGTTTGATCTTGCTTTGTAATGTATATTCAATGACACAAATAATAAGCTAAGTAGTTACCGTAGAAAGAGCGGTAAATCCGGCATAAAACCATAATTAACCTCGCACTCTCAAGCAAGTCTGAACGCAAGCAGCAATCGACAAAAACATCAAAGCTACTCTACAGCCTCACAACCCCATTGAAATGTCCTCCGAAACAGCTCATTCATCTGCTCAACCAAGCGATTCTACTCCTCCATGTCAAGTCCTTATCCTTCGATCAATCTGCTTCTGGAGCTCTTCTGGCGCCTTTCTTAACCACATTCGCCTCTCCCCACCAGGAAAGGAACATACTTGTTCCGCAGCAAATAAACACCCAACAAAGTAGATTCAGATACAGCTGGCAGAAGCTCTTTCATTCCCCTAACCCTCAGCTTTTCTCCACCAAGGAGCAGCTTGTCAAGCCAGCTTACTCCATTTCGTTGTCGCTGTCAGTAGAAGCAAGATCGACACGACAGCAAATTCTGCATCATCAAAACTGAGCGAATCTACCTCCAACGGGTAGCTTAACGATGTTTCCAAGTTGCCTCCTATGACACCGTACTTGTCGATCCAGTGAAGGAAGCCCTCGAAGAACACGGTTGCACCAGGAGAATAGCCAAACGAGACACTCTCGGAGAAGGCCAGAGAACCCAGGTGACAAAATAAATGAACCATTGACTATAAACTAAACCAAGGCAAAGGATTAGACATGAGCTCTAAGATCTATCATCCACCCTCTCGTAACCCTTTGCTTGTCCTATGACCACAGTCCACTCTAACCATTCCCTCCTCAACCATTAGTCCCTCCCCAACACCCAGTTTCCGCAATCTTGCCTAAGAATCCGCTGTGCGAGGCCCTTGTCACTCTGGCCTGAGAACCACAGTCTTTAGCTCCTCAATCTTCCTCAGCTTCTCCAGCTCAAGCGTACTACTCCTCTGATCCCTCAGATCCCCAGTGAGCGTCCGAATTTCACTCAATGTTTCCTCAATCTCTTTCATCTCCGTCTCCAGATGATCCATACCAGCAAGGCTCTCCACAACAGCATGCAACTGTCCTTGCAGGCGTCTAGTGAGCCTGGAGAACTCCGCCTGGAAGGACATCGCCCATCTCTTGTAGCGTGGATCCATCACCTCCGAGCTTCTCCGATGAAGAATGTGATCCATCACCTCCGAGCTTCTCCGATGAAGAATGTGATCCATCCAGAGCTCAGCTATGGTCTCTTTCGAAGCCAGGTCTCCTTCGCATATGATTGCCGCCTCCGTAGTTGTCATACCGAGCATGTCGATGCAAAATAGCATAAAGTTGCAGCAGAAAGAGATGGCTACCATCTCGTATTGGGTTTCTTTGAAGTCGACCCGTTCTGCTAAAGACTCGTCGGCTGGCGTTGGTGAATCCATTGGAAAGGAAAGCTGGCTAGGACGCCCTGTCAAACAAACCGTCAGCAAGCTCACAAATCTGAGGTGCAAACAAGGGCAAAAAGCGCTGGAGCTTAGTGCCAATGAGGTGGAGAGAAGAATAAGGCGGATAGTAGGGATGAGGATCGTACCTTTGCGACTACGCCTGATTGTGGCTAGCAATCTTCTGACTGTGTTGTTGACAACGGAAACGAACTGGTTCGAAAAGAGCGACTTCTAAGGCGTAGATGGTTAGAAACGCAGTCATGAATAAAGCAAAAGAGTAGAGCGAACCTGTCGTCACCTGTGCGTGGTCTGATAAGCGTTCAGCTTCTGCGTGTTTGTTCTGCTTTTGCGGGTCGTTGTTTGGGGTAGCTGTGTCTGCCTGAAGAGAAGGAGAGAAAGGAAAAGAATGAAGAAGATGCAAAGCCCCGCCAAGCCCACTTGAAGGAAGGAAGGAGGCTGAGGTATGCACCATCGAAACAGTAAAGGCGCGGGTAACAACAACAATCCAGGAAGAATCTCAGTCAGCCCAAGAAAATAAACCGTCCATTGGAATGTCGAGGCCGCTACCTTGACGGATTTTGATGAAATTGCGCTAACAGAAAGGTGTCGGACTTTAATGGGCCCGGTAAGATAGAGTCGTCCTGGATGGTGGTGTAGCTGAAGGTGCTTGGGATCATGTTTCGTAGGACTGGGGCGGGAGAGTGATGGCTTTGTTGAAGATGGTATGCATGCATGTAGAGCTGAACTACTTGTAGGGCAAATGCGCAAATACAGGCCTTGGTGAGGTTGAGAGCTGCGAGTTTGTTTTGAAGGCAGCATGGCGTTTGTTGTGGTTGTTGCTTGAGCCCAATCATGGGCGACAAAGAGGTGAGAACTTAAGAGAGAGAAATCGGAAGCGAAAAGACAGAATCAGAATGTTGAACGGAATAGAGCCTACAATCGGGTTTGAAGTGAGAGTAAGTGGCAACAGAAGCACAAAGACCTTTCGAACTTCAAGAAGACGGAAGATTTAAGAGATAAATGGAACAGAATTGCTCAGGAAGGTAAACAAGTACGAAGTAGGGCTGCGTTTATAGAAAACAACCAAGTGGTAGAGACTGAAAACCGATATCACCCATGCGACATGTTGTAGTCTCTATTTACAGTAACTTATGGCACTTCGTAAGGGACACTCTGTTGATTTTCTTGGTACAGTGCCAGAGAAAAGGGAGAGAATGAATAGAAAAGTCTCCCTTGCACGCTCAATGATTCTGAATACTATACTACTTTCAACATTACCCATCATAACCTCTCATGTCGCCCGTAGTGACATCACCGGAGCATCCTCATGAAAGATTACCACAGCTCCTACAAAAGTGGATCGCAAGCCCGAAACGTCATTCGAAACTTCCTATTCATGTCTCTTAGCACTTCAAGAGCATCCTCCCACGATAGCTCCTCCTCTCCTTCCTGCCGGACTTTTTGCCAAGGACCCTGGTGTCACGAGGTTATCCTCTCCTTCCCTAGCCTCCATTGCATCAGGATCCTCCTTGACAAGAGCGCCAGGATCTTCTTCTTGTTCAGAAGAAGATGCCTTTTCTGTATGTGCCACCAAGTTGCCTTCCGCAAGCCAATCAAATTCTGCTTCTTTGCGTGTGTACGTACCATCGCCGTTGCTTTCGGCCACGCCTAGGAGAAAGCCTAATCCATTTCGAGACTCCGGCTCGTCCACAAACTTTTCGAGGATTAAGCTGGCAACCTTGCTAAAGTCATCGGTCAGGTTCTGCTTGTATATGATTCGAACAATAGCTAAACAAGGTGTTAGCAAGCTGTCTTTAAAGTACTAACGGTAATTGGGAAATTTATACTTACCAGTCAGGATGTAGTACATCATCCCAACGGTGGCTAGTGCAAGCTCAAAATCGTCTTGTCTTCGGTTATCGTCCAGGCTTCGCTCCAATCCACCGTTTAACCCGGAATACCTCCTAATCATGTTCACAAGCTCATCGTGAATAAGATCCACTTGATCGTATATCTTTCGAGAGTCGTGTTCAGGTGATTCATCAACTCCGGCGTCTCCCGACTTGAGATGCTCCTGGATTTGACGGTATACGACCAGGCATGAGACGAGTATGGTTTCCAAAGGAAATTGTGCAATTTGGAAAACTCCATGAACTGACCCAAGAAGATTCTGGGCGTATTGCTGGAAATCCGGGAAAGAAATGCATCGGAAGAGGAATGAGACGGAATCATTTCGCAAAGATATGCTGCTTTGGAAGCGCTGTTGGTAGAGTCCTTGGTGTACAGTTCTTGGTGTAGGCTCCTTTCGAGTTGGTGTAGAATTATTGTAAAAGTCTCGTTCCTGTTCGTATGGGCACTTTCGACGCTTCTAATGTGAGCCTAAAGAAACTTCACGCTGTCATCAGACTTCTACTTCTCTATCTCCGGGTATATCTCGACTGGCAAACAAGCCAGTCTTATGCTCGGAGCTCGTAGAACTGCTGCCGAGAGAACGAATGCGAGGAGTCATGGCCAGGCGGCAGTGAGTGAAAGAATTCTCGGTAGAACTGAAACATCCAAAAACGGGGTGCCCTGTGAGGGGATATCCTCCAACACAAGCAACTTTTCTTCTGATGCGCAGTCCCTCTGATTTTTTGCCTCGCCGAACACTGTCCGATATGCCCGAAGATCGTTCATCAGACGTCTCATCAGCTTACCAGTCTTGTCAACGTCAATCATCTCCTTGTCAAACCTTCCTCTGGCCATAAAGAGTGCTGCCACTGCTTTCCGGTCTTCTCAGCAGCGGGTTCGATATGAGACGGTTCTATTCGCGCTGCCTGTGCCTGTTAGCTCGAGTCTACCGCTAACACACTTCTCCGGACATACCGCATGAAAATCCATGTCCGCTGCTTCTGAGGCGTCCTGTATTGCTATTAGAAGATACTCCTAACTTCCAGCAACACATGCACATACCGAAGTACTACGAAGTATGTTCTTCGAGACAATCATCGAGTCCCGCGGGCCCGAAAGTTGGGATATCACCACGTTCCTGAGCCAGAAAAACCGCAAGACATTCCCCAAAGCCATCTAGTTATGCTCCGAAACCATTAGAGTGCTTGGAGTATGTCGCCTGGCCGATTTGAGGAAGTGGCGTGTACATTGTGAAGTCACTTTGGCTTGGACGGATAGGCTGTCGAGCGGATCGTCAGTTCACCCATAGATGCAAGAGCCAACAAGAGCAAACAAAACGAAAATCGTCATCGCCATGGCTCCCTCACGACAAAGCTTGTATAGACGTTGATGAGACGGAAAGCAAAAAGGGGAACGGTACCTGTACATGTGGTGCAGTTGAGGTGCTCTGATTTAGCAGTCGAGAAGTCGGCCGCGGTGGTGATGGGCGGTGGGTTTGAACGTAAGGGAGCCTGTTCATGATGACGGAAAGAAGGGGAGAGTGTTGGTTGGAGAGGAGAGATCACGGAGGACCGTTCTCTGTCGTTGGACTGCGAGAGCGTCGCTCGAAGAGTGGAGGGGTGTTGTGTTGAACTTCTGTTTGAGTGTTGAAGGGAAAGGGAAGGTTATGGGAATGAAGAAAACGGAAGGAGCGACACTTTCAACTCCGCAAGGCCAAAGCTGATGAATGATTGACAGCGATTCACAAAGCGATAAAATAGTTTGAGCAACGACGAACGTAAACTCCAAACATTCCTTTCTCTTCTCTGGCTTCGGTTAATTGCGATGTGGTTCTTCCGTCTCATTGTTGACTCGGCACTTGAAGATTGCGGAATGCGGTACAAGTGTGGAATGTAGCATGACATCCGCCCGCATATCCTTTTCAACGCGACGCAAGGCTCATGCTTCATGTAAGTAAGTACTTATTCAAGCTGCACGCAAACTGATCAAAAGCTGAGATTACGTACCATGATGAAAATCATAACCGAAAGCTGCTTCAACCATCTACAGTAGCTCGGTATACGTAGCTGTCCTCGAGTGAACATCCCTGCCATCCTATCCCACTGTTCTGCTGCCCAAACCTCCTCGCGATAGCCCACTAGGCACTCGGAAATGTCAGTACGCCTACCGAAACTCTTCTGTTATCGAGCTGGGTAGTTCCGGACAGACGAAAAGGCCATACATCTGACACACAACCACCCAACTCTACAACTTCCTACGCAACAAATAAGTATCCACTGCAGTCCCTCTAACATTCCAATACTGAAATTCCAACCATAGGATTCCAAATACCACCAACAGACAACTGGCAACTATCCAATGGCCTCCACCCACACCCCAAATCCCGAGACCCCACCCCAGTCTAGCAGGAAGCTACCCCCCCATCTTCGTCTCCTCCCCTCCCTAATAACCCTCCTCGCATCACCCTCACCTCACACCGAATCCCTCCAAGAACTCTCCCATCTAATCCTCGACACTCCCACCGGTCTCTTCCATCTCTCCCGTTCACCCCTACAAACCATCATCCTCGGTAGCATCCTCATTTACAGCGACATCTTCCAGCGCCTGCAAGCCGGCAATGCCGGTTCTCCCGGCCTCGACGTCGAAAAGCTGCAGAGTCAGTTCCAGGAAGTGTATGACGAGTTGCTGGAGATGTTTTGGGAGTTTAGTGTGCTGGTTGGAGGTTTAGAGGATTCGATTCGCGAGGATGGGTTGTTGAAAGGTCCTATGTTTGAGGGAGGCATGGCCGTGGTGTCCTTAGTTTGGTGGATGACGACCGGTAAGTTGATCCCGTCTTGTGGTGTTGTGGTAGGTGCTAACGGTAGTTAGTGATGTTTGAAGGGATGTATGGTGAGCGAGTGGAGGGGGGATTTGTTGAGGTTTTGAGGATTATTCTTGATCAGTTTGAAGTGGGTGATAACGAGGCGATAGGTGCGCTTTTGGGGATTGTTGAGCCCGAGGTGAACGAATGTGGTGAGGGGGAGTCTGAAAGCCAAATGGAATCGGCTACGCTTGCTAAGAAACCTGATGATAGGACACAGTCCGGAAAGGAAAGTAGGACGAGAAAGGAAGAGGCATGGGTTGCCGGATTTGAGGCGATGAAGGAAATGAATGAACGATTCAGGAAGATGTTTCGCAGTTGCGGAAGGCGATTTCTATAGAGGCACAGATGATAATTCTGCAGGGCACTTCTTGAAAGCAAGCTCCATGAAGATGGCTGTAGAGACGGGCTGATCTACTGTTCTCGCAGATCAATAGGATACATTAAGACCCATCCTGGCATCACTAGTACCAAGCCCTTCTGTGGCTTCGTTTTCACTGAACAGTGCTGGAACATGATGAGATCAGCGGTTTAATTCCGCTTGGAAGCATTCAACAGGCACCTTCAGTGTCTTTTGCTGTTAGCAGCACCTTCACTCGAGAAGCATGATCGAAAAACAAATGACTAGTTAAAGAAAATAAACAGAAACGCTATCATCGGCTTCCATGGCCCAGTGGTAAGGCGCATCACTAGTATCTGAATCTGACCTATGAGCTCTGTTCGAGAGACTAATGATGAGATCAGCGGTTCAATTCCGCTTGGAAGCAAAGGCATTGCTTTTGCTGGTTTTCAAGTGGCCCACTTTGAGTAAGAGTTGGTAAAAATTTAGTGGCTTTTCCAGTCATCAACTGGCTTCCATGGCCCAGTGGTAAGGCGCATCACTAGTATCCCGAATCTAGACAATGAAATCGGTTCGAGAGGCTCATGATGAGATCAGCGGTTCAATTCCGCTTGGAAGCATAGACGTATCTCTTTTGCTGGGTTTCTTGTTGCCCACTTCGAAATCATGGGCTCGAAAATTTCCTGGCTTTGCGAGTCATCAACTGGCTTCCATGGCCCAGTGGTAAGGCGCATCACTAGTAGCTAGCATTCAGCTTTCTAGAGGATGATGAGATCAGCGGTTCAATTCCGCTTGGAAGCAGGAAGCAAAAAGGTTGTTCTTTTATTTCGGATATTCGTACTTTGTGGGTCAAGTAGTACAAGAGAAGTTGAGAAGTTGAGAAGGGTCGGATTTGTCGGTCAGACTTAGCAGTTGAACTGAAATAAGAGGCGGCGATATGGTGTCGAGGTGCCAATCGTCAGGAGCCAGGATGAGACGGAAATAAGGACTTTGAATTGGTCAGTATTGCTGTATCGCGCTTTTCAAAGGTAGTAGTGATTGGCTTGGGTCGATTGAAGTTCGTGTTTGACAACGTAATGGTAGAATTGGTGTGGTTGTCGTTGAGAGCTCCTTATTGGAAATCCGAACGAAGTATGTGCATTGGCGATCTCAAAGTCTTCAAGGTCGTGGCTGCAAGTATGAGGGCTTCAAGTTGGGAGAGCGAATAGTTCTCTACTTTTGAGTTAAACCGAATGCCCGTCAACATGAGCGAGAATTGCGGATCGCAGAATTTGCGTACTTGCCTGCAAAGCGGAAAACGATCTGCTGTGAAGAGTTGTGGCACTAGGACGTTCTCAATCACTTCATTTCGACACAATAAACCCAGACGAAAGAAGCAAACATTAGCACTTGCAGAGGATGAAGTGGGATACAGGAGTCCATCAGATACTTATTCCGAGGTAACCAGGACCTAGTAAAGTAACAGCAGAAAAAGGCATAACATTATCAAGTACCTAGCAATAATATATATACGGTATGCAAGGGCAAAAAAGAAAGAATATAAGAAGGGAGGAATGGAAAAAGGGATATAAACCGCTGATGAAAGGTGAGGAGTCTGGGTAGGGACTGAGCCTAGGGCCCGGATTCCACCACCAACCAGGCAGTACCCTAGTTCCTAGAACCTCAGTCATCCTGTGATGTCTCCACCTCCGACTACTCCCATTCTCCAACCAACTCCGAAGCAGTGGCATCCGCCTCTTCATGAGCAGACAAGGCCACCAAACTACCTCTGATGCGAATCATTTCGGCAACCATGCTTCTCAAATCTTGTATCGCAACGTCGAGGTTTTGAATAAGGCTTGGAAAGCTTCGACGATCCAACAACTTTGCATGCTGTAAGACACGTTAGTAAACTCCCAAATCCATACCAAAAGGAAGGGGACTTACACCACTGTCGACAACGTTGGCTCTGAGCTTTACCAACTCGTCTCTTACTGTCTCCCTGATACCGATAAACTTGACGATACGATTCTTGAGCATCTCAAAGAAGAAATCATCAGGGGCTGGTCTCCTCATGGCGGCATCGTGCGCTTTCTTGGTCCTGTATGTGCCGTATTCAAGCCAGACAGACTCGCAAGCTGGAATGGACTTGATAGCACGGAAGAACACACGGTCCGCCTCCACTCGGGTGAACCCAAGAGCCTCAATGGCGAAAAGGGTAAACTCGATCGAAAAATTGGCTCCCAGTAACTCAAAGTCCTTTTCTCTACACTCCACCAAATGTTGGAAGAATACCGAGTCTTCCTTGAGGAGGTCCGTGTCGTCTTTGAAAGTTCTTGTAGAGCAAACTGCCTCTTTTTGCGAGTGAGGCGAGGGAGATTGGCAGCATGGTGGGCAAGTTGTTCTTGATGAGTTCGATCTGTATGTCAAACAAACCATTAGCAGACGACCAAACAAAGGCAAGGGTATCATCAGGACAATTAAAGTGAGACAGAACAGAGTAAACAAAGAAAAGAAAAGGGGTTTGTACCGTGGTGACGCCTTGCGTTGTTGTGATGAGAAAGGTTGAGCGGGCGGGCTGGTAACTTTGCTGTGTCTTTGAAGAAACGAGTCTGCAAAACGACGAGCTTTTGACGGACGGGCTTGGTGATGAGACAAGCAAAGGTCGGGAGTGGAGGGAAGTGAAGGTGGTGAAGGAGATGCTGAGAATGTGGGGTTATCGAAGTGAAAGATCTTTGACGAGCGGAGGACGTGTTGTCGATGAGGCTGGCGAGGTCTTCGAGCAGGATGAAGCCGCTGAGGGCAGAAGAGACAAGCAGCAGCAACCTTGTATCCGGCAGCGAAAGGTTGTAAAGGATTAGTCTCGTAACCAGCCGCCTAGAAGCCTTTGCCAAGGCCGCCCACGTGATATTGCCCGAAGGGCGTGGTCGCTAGACCGTCTGGACCAATTTGTGCTAAAGATGACACTGGGGCTCAAGTTTGACCCCTTATACACACCCCTCAACTTTTGAAGTACAACTTCAATTTTTCAAATGCAACCCCAATATTTCAAATGCAACAACTAAATCTAGGTATATATTAACATTAACTTTGGAACAACTAACATTAAGTTTGTGACATTCGTACAAGAACGGTAATAGACCTACTTATTTTAAAATAAATAACTGTCAGAATGATAAATTCAATCATAGTCAGATATGGCAACATCGATTTCGCGTGCCCCTATACAATAAGGGAGAGCGAAGAGCTGAATACAATTGAGTCAAAATAATACAGTTAGACACAATAAAGTTTACGACGTGTTCTCCAACATTACGCGCTCGCTTTCCCGATTCTCGACGTTTGCAATGGAATCTACCTGGGCAAGTTAAGTATCCGTTTTCGATGTCAGTAATGCGTTTCCGACACTGTTTCTGACGATTTCTTTAACTGCTTGCATCACAATACGATCCCCAATGTCACCGACATTACCGGTGATTTCACCGGAACTTGTATGTAGTAGCCCTTTACCGCATTTTTATATCTGTATACGACACCCAGAGACGCCCGGGGGTGTTAGGGTCCGAATTGACAGGTCAACATATTTGGGATTACGTGACGTTCTGTAACATGTTGGTGTGACATCCGGATATTCCGGGGGATACCTTCAAGTTCTGTCATGATATGACGCACGGTCGTAGATCATCAAGATTAGATAGTGTCACAGCCTCGTCCCGAGCATTCAGCTCGATCAAGTAACGTGACATCTTGATCCGAAGCTTATACCACATTGGCCCAAGTTCTGGTTCGGCTTCCCGATCCCCCAAGTACGTTTTTGGCTTTTCCGACGTTTTCAAGCTTTCCAATGTGTCCCCGCACTTCCGTACGCGCTCTCCGACATTACATGCTTTCCCGATCCCCATCGTATGCAGTGGTTTCTGATGTTTCTGATGTTTCCTTCAATCCCAAACGTTACTGTACGGTCTCCGAGGTCATCGGGGTTACCGAAGATCCTACCAGAGCTCGTACGTAGCCCTATACGGTGTACAGGGATCCCACCGTAG
>ML119664.1:24192-410173 GCA_003788565.2 Ascobolus immersus RN42 | reverse complement strand
TTGGTCCAGACGGTCTAGCGACCGTGGCACTTCGTGCCTTTACATCACGTGTCGGCCTTGGCAAAGGCTTTCTAGCCGGCTGGTTACGAGACTAGAGGAGGAGTGTCTTATGACTATCTGGTTCACGTGACGAGGTGAGGAGGAGTGTCAAAGATCGCTTAACTCGTCGTGCCAAGGCGTTAAGCGAGTCTGACATAATCCACCTCTGTCACTCTCACCCCACCAAAGTTTTTCTTCATCACCACTACAACTCACTCACTCACTGTGTCTTGTCTTTTCGTCTTCCTCCACCAACATCAACTTAGCACGTCTTTTTATGTCACACTCACAACTCGGCTGGACGAGCTAGAGTCCTCAAAGCCAGGAAATTGACTGCACGGTTATCGCAATGGGGATGGTCCAGTCGTGGAGAGCCCCGATTCGACGTGCAGAATATGCAGCACGCTCAGATCCAGTAGGAAATACGAGAATTCGACTACTAATAGAACATTCACCTAAGTATCAAGGCACGAATGTTTCAAGTTTTGTAAACTGTAAGCCCAGCATCGCCAAAACTGCCAATGTTGCTCCTTGCTTACTTCCAGCTTGTATGTACCAAAGTGCTCACTGAGGGCATTGAACTAAAAGTGTCGTGATGGATAACTGTGATGTTCTATAATCTACGTACGAGGTTGGTATAATCCTTTAGGTCTAAGCCCTTCCTGTATACGTATAGTGTCCCACCTCCTCTCCCTTCTGGCGCCACAGTCTCCAGCCACACTCCTTTACCCTAACCATAACGTTGCCATATCCGTTCTGCAAAAAGCGGATAATATTGCTCTAATTCCTCTTGTATTCAAGATTGGTCGAGTGGTGTAGTGGCTATCACGTCTGCTTTACAGTTGATCTCCGTCTTTGGAGAGGAATTAGCAAGCAGTAGGTCGTCAGTTCAAGCCTGGCCTCGATCAACCATCTTCTTTTGGTTTTTTATTTCATCTCGTCTTCAAAGACTCTAAATGAAGTGGCCTTTTGATGATGTGGGCTACGGGGCATTCACTCTCTGTATGAGTCCGAAATGAGCCCTGGATACAGCCTTTGTTAGTCGTCTTCAACGCAAAGATGCTCCTAGAAGCAATACGATTGAGCAAGCAGCACGTCGAGTCTGGATTTTGACTCCCCGCCTGGTTCGACGTGCCGGGACCGGTCCGCTAGTAAGCAACCGTGACATAATTAATATATACCCCATGCACAAGCTCACAAGAGTAAGCATAGTGTAAACACAAGAAGAACGTATACTAATTAGCCTGTACACACACCATGCATAGTGATCCTCTACCGTATACCCCATAATCACAGTAAAGGATCAATGGATTCCATAAAGCCGTACGTAGTAATAGCTTTTACTGTTCAGCCACATACGGCCATAGACCGAAGAATATACGGGATCCCGTCCGCTCTCCTATAGTCAAGCTTCTGATCGCCAAGTTAGTGCTGCGGTGGGTGACCACGCGGGAATCCTTGGTGCTGTATGTCTTTTTGCAGTTCTTTTTACACTGTGGGCTCGGTAGGTAAGTCTTCGACCATAAATTAAGCTTATGATAATCCTTATCTTATGCATATGTCCCATAGCATGTAATACAGTCAGTAATGAAGTTAACCGGCATTCTAGCACCGAGAACAAGCAAAAAAAAAGCTGTGGCAAGAGCAAAAAGTGGACAAACGGGGAGTTGAACCCCGGACCTCCCCCAAGTGCAAGTTCCGAGATTCAAAGAACCCGAATAACCTGCTAAGGGGGTGTCATACCGCCTAGACCATTCGCCCGTTGACGTACTCTGCCTCCGAAGCTTTTGATTATACTCCAAGTCTCAAACTACTTGGCCGATCGGTATTATATTGGAAGGGGATAACCTCCACGTACTGGCGTATATATACATCACAGCTTGGCGGTGGCCCTATCTATAATTCTTTAGAGATCTATACACGACTAGTAACGTTATACCTGAGTAATAAGTAAATGTAACTTGAAGTTCATGCATGCTGGTGCGTATCCTTGGAGTGGGTCGCCGGTCATTGGATTTTGTTTGCAATTTGGCTGGCAAAGCATGAACGGAAACCCTTTTAGGCTTCGTTTGACGAACCGTTCCGTCGAGAATTTAAGGTGACCATGTCGAGCTCAAGTATTTAGAACGGCAGTCAGTCAAATCTACTGTAGATTCAGCCAGTACTAAGTGAAAGGAGCTTTGTTTGCTTATTCTAACCGTTGAAAAGATTGCATCAATGCACCCTTCATGAGCATTACATATTGCGCTTGATGTTGAAAAGGCTTGGCGCCAACGTCAGATTTGAAGCCTCTCCGTGCCTCTCTCGACACGACACAACAACAACCCATAACAGAAGAACGCCTTATCTGTAAAACATGCGACCACATTCAAACGAAGCACTAAGTCTTGGAGAATCGCTTGGTAGAGTTACCATCTTGGGGAAAACTCATGACTGACCATTTTACAGCAAGAACCCATTGGTACAAGCCCCAGGCTGCAATCACAGGCTCGCATCGACCGGACCGTGATGCATGCCCCACCCACCATAGTATGCCAATCCTGGAGCATATCCAATTTGTTTGCTGCATTACGCTCCAACCTTCAGGGGTGTTAGAAGTGGAGACTTTCAAATTGGCAGAAAGGACGAGGAGAGGAATACGTTGCACAGCACCCAAGTTTGGACTTAGAAAAATTTGAGCAGTTTGTCCGGTATCCCATCTACCTGCGCACTTACTCGCACACCACCCTCAAGGGTACAAAAGGATTTAAGAAGAGGTTTATCGCCACATGTCTTGCGTTATTAGCACTGTCAGCTTCGCCCTAACAACCTCTTTTCATCATGGCTGGACGGAAGAAATCCTCGAAGCGCATACCCGCCTCTAAACCAACACCTCCCACCAAATTCAAAGTCGCCAAAGCAAAACAATTGGGCCTCAACCAACCAGAGTCGGCACCATCCACAGCTATTAAAGCTACACGAAAGCGAAAGGCTACAGAACCTCCTATCCCACCACCACCACCACCACCACCAAGCAAACGTGCATCTCAACGCAAGAAGAATCCACCACCTCCGCCGGCAACACCCTCTGATTCAGAGCCATCCGATTCTGATTCAGGCTCAGAAGATCCTGAAGACACTGATTCTTCAAGCTCTGATGATTCGGCTGATTCTAACTCCGAGTCTGAGTCTGATGAATCGGACAACGAATCCACTCCAACCAACGACAATTCCACTACGACTAAGCGTTTCCGATGGAGCTCCCTAATGGTGTCAGCTCTTTTACATGCAATTATCAGCCGGCTTTCCCGACGCTCTGATAATGGCTTCAAAGCTGATGTTTGGGAAGAGATTGCTCGTGAGGTAGTCCAGCTTGGGGCAGCACCGACAACACTCAAGGGAGGTCAATGTCAGTCAAAATTGGAGAACTTGAAGAAGAGTTACAATGTTTGGAATAGATTACGGGGGCTTTCTGGCTGGGGATGCGACAATGTAACTGGTGCTTTGACTGCAGATGACCAGGCTTGGGAGGCAGAGATCAAGAAGGACCCCGAAGCACGCAAATTTCGAAAAGGAGACCTCCCGCACTGCTTCGACCTTCAGATGATATTCGAGGGTGTTATTGCTACGGGAAACGCTTCCATTCATCCAAGCGAGCTTGGTCAACAGCCATCAACCCCATATCATCGGTCCAGAACGACACCTGCACCTGGTTCAACCTCCAAACGGGCAACTCGGCAATCTCTCCTTCATGAGGAGCTTATCATGGCTCTCAATCGCCCGGAACAGTCTATCACTGAACGAGCTGTCATGCAGCTACGTGCTGGGTATGCAGGAAGAGAGGAAGAGGGATGGTGTAAGGTGGATTTGAGAACTGCGGCTAGGTTAATGGAGAATAGTGTTAAAGCTGGCGTTTTCCTTGGTTATGAAGCTGGCGGAGATCGTGACGAATGGCTCCGTGAACAGTTGGAGCTATTAATATGGGCCTCGGTAGATTCTCTTTCAGGATAGTTTATAATATTGCAAGCGGACTTTAACTATTGTATGCTATATAATCATCCCACATTTTTTGTGCTAGTGAATCTCTGATCTCACGCATCCTTCTACTTTGCCCTATTACAGTACTAGAGCGAACATCCCAGAACGTGTTGTTTCCCCCAACTGGGCCGCTATGACCGGATCTTTCTTCTTCTTCATCCGACCCTACCTCCTCGTCAAAGTCCGAATATAATGAATCCTCCTCATTATTTGCCTGGAAGCGAATAAAATTATGCAGAGCACACAAGACAAAAATAAGATTGACCTGCGCCGAGAATTTGATGTGGGGCATACTAGATAGGATCTGGAATCGCTTCTTCCAGACACCGATGGTGCGCTCGATAACGTTTCTGAGTTGGGAATGGCGTAGGTTGAATAGCTCTTTCTTGGTACGGGGCCTCTGCCCGACTTTTCCCTGCTCACGGAGATGATATCGAACGTTTTTGTAAGGAATAAGAATTCCACGTCGCATTCCATAGCCACCATCTGCCAAATATACCCGATTGGGTAATAAAGGGAAGTCTTTCTTCATTGCGCAATCAAGGACTCGGGAATCGTTGGCAGATCCTTCCCAACCAGGTAGACAATAAAAAAAGTTCATGTCCATTGTACAACCAAGTAGAACATTTTGTGTAAGAGTTCCCTTTCTGTTGCGAAATGGCACCTGATTATGCTCAAGAATGAAGGAACTAATGTGTGTTCCATCAATGGCACCTCGGACATCGGCAAAATAGGACATCTTGCCACGATCCTTGCTGATCCGTGTAGGAATAACATCCTTTGGCGCCTTGACGAAGTCTTGATATAGCCCAAGAAGGCAGGTGAGGACTTTATGGAAAATGCGGCTAATGGTTTCTGTACTGTGCTGGAATTGTGCGCGTGCATCTCGCCAGGATGCTCCTCGAGCAACAATCCAAAGAAAAATGATCAACATCTCATCCAAGCTCATAGAACTCCGGCGCTGGCGTAAGCGAATAAGATTCCCTGAAGTGGAAATCCATTCTTTCAACTTCCAAAAAGTTGTCAAAGGCATCCTCGTTGCGTCGAATATGACTTGTGGGTGGGTATCGATTGATGTAAGTTCGGTAACATACTCCTTTCCAGATAATGCACTTGTCAACATCGGATTGGAAGTTGTGTCTTTGAAGTTGGAAAGCGAATCGATTGCATAGAGAGCAATTAAGTGCCGAGTTCTCCGGTTTCTGGCAGTACGGATTGGTGGCATCGGATGGATGGGTGGATAAGAGCCGAATGTGATTAAATTGTAAAGTGGACTGTTGCCCGAGGGGTGGGAAAGAGGAAAGATTGCTGGAAACAGATTTTGTAGTGGGAACCGGTGAATTCAATGCGATCTTGAGGTCCTTTGATGTTTAGGCCGTTGAACTTCATATTTATATTGACGGTCAAGTTAGCCAAACCATTTTTAACCGTTCACATGGCCGTTGAGTAGTCAAGGATGGCTAGAACGGCGCCTGGGTCAAAATCCGCTAATTTCCCACCTTAAATTCTCGACGGAACGGTTCGTCAAACGAAGCCTTAGCCTGGGATCGGAACCACCAGCAAAAATATGGACAAACGGGGAGTTGAACCCCGGACCTCCCCCAAACCTAGCGTTTGAGAAGCATGCTAAGGGGGTGTCATACCGCCTAGACCATTCGCCCGTGATATTTTGGCATGCCGAGCTTTCAGGGTGGGGCGAAGCTAATCGATGCCGGGAGATAAGAAAAAAACAAGAAGCTATTACACAAGGCATGGATGGATGTAGCGATCTTTCCTCCAAAAGGAGTGGACAAACGGGGAGTTGAACCCCGGACCTCCCCCAAACAAGCTTGTGATCTTGCTAAGGGGGTGTCATACCGCCTAGACCATTCGCCCTTCTATGAAGACGACTTTCCAATTACTGCTCTGGTTTCAAAACTAGCGGAACATATCCTCTGCTTGAGCATTTATGTATGTTTCTCCTCCAAGCCGACTTTCAGATCACCAAGAAGAATCTGCCCAGTTCTTGATTCATACTTTTCGATGATTCAAATTAGCCGTCATGTATCTTTCCCCACAAAATGGCAATTGCCAGCAATATACAACGTCCTTACCATCCCGCCTCGCGCCTTCCCGATCCTATTACCGAATCTTTCATAAGAACCAAAAGTTAAAAAGACGACCCTTGTAGGGCTCGAACCTACGACCTCAGTCTGACCTTCCCAGCGATTGTTCGACTGATAGGAGGACCACACACTACCACTGTGCTAAAGGGCCTTGATATATTCAAGCCTTTCTATTTACATAATTATTCCAGTTTGCAACTTGAATACTTCGGAAACGGGTCGGACAAACCGAAGAACGGTCCCTCGTTTGTTGTATTTGGTGAGATCATGACGATTCACTTTAGTGGATTCATCTTTTGCGGGCGGAAATAGATGAGAATACTTCCGGTTGAAAGACGCCCGCTGATGTCAACGCACCTAAACGTTCTGTTAGGTCGATTCCAATTTGTACCTCGGATCGCGGTACTATGACGTCTATAAATGCAGTTCCTGTGCGCAATTAGAAGTAGAAGCTGTCCTTACCAGCTACTATGCAAATGTTGAGTGAGGCTAGGATCTGCACCACGCTTGGGATCTGTCGTCAGTACGATGAGCAGTACTGTATGTTCGGAAGAATTTCGTTGAGGTGACTTGAATGATTGCTAGAGAAAGCAATCGAGAACTCAGTTGCAGGGTTCAAAGAGCTAAAAACATGCCTTTCCGGCCCTGTAGACTCTGGTGTCTTGATCAGCATGTATCAAAAGCAGTATAAATTTGCCAGTGCAAGTGTGAAGAACAGCGTTGGGGGAGATAAATGTGCTTAGATTGGTGTGACAAGCGTGGAGTTGGACGTGAATAGTGTGCTGGACATGTGATGGGTAGCAGAAGGGTCAAGGAAAGTGCAATATCGTAACAATCAACGGTAGGGAGAAGGTGTTTCGAGAGACAAAGAAGAAAGGAGAAAATCGATTCCGACTCCACCCAAATCCACCACAATCGACCAAATCCTCCGCTTTACATGGCTCCACATCGTCGTTCGGTCCTTCTCCGTCGGTCCTCAATCCCAAGACCTCCACCAACCAATCAACCCTCCACTAACATCCCAGCAAAGTCCTTCCATCCTCCTCGGGCGAATTCCTTTCCGATATCCATCGATCCTCCCACCCTCCCTTCCCAGAAACTCCTCAGCTCAACCTCCTCCCAATCCCCATCCGACTCATCTTCCTCCTCAACTCCAAGAAATCCTGACTCCCACCCCTATTCACCGTCCTCAGTCTCAACCCCTCTAAACTCTCCCCAAATGCCGGATTCAGTGCGCTCCCAAGCCCAGGATAGTCCTCCTCTCTCCCATCTGAGTTGTCCGGCCTGAGATTCAGCTCCTCGAGTGAAGCTGTGAGGTCGGTCGGGTTCGATATTGTTTGGCGAAGGGAAAGGGATGAGAGGGCCGTGTCGAGATTGGAGAAGGGGGCTGGGAGTGAGGAGCGGGTGTGGAGAGGTGGACGGGTTGGTGTTGATGTTGAGGAGGTGAGAGGTTGTGATGTTGGTGATGTGGGTGGTGATGGGAGAAGGGTCGTGGGGTGTAAGGAGCGGTGTTTGCTGCTGGGTGTGGAGGCGATGGGTCGCTGGGAGGTGGATGTGGTTGTGGGAGGTGATAGCGGGGGGTTTGGGGGCATTGTTTGGGCTTTCTGGAATGGACTAGGCGGGTCTTTGGCGGCGGGGAGGAGGTGATGATGTTTGGGCGGTGAATGTCGGTTTGTTTCTCTTTGTTTGCTCGAGTTCTTCAATGTTTGTTTCTTTGTGGAGGTTTGCAGGTTTGGGCAAACGAAGGGGTGTTTGTTTGTTCGTGATGGAGTTTTGGTGCTTGGTGGTTGCTTTGGAATGCGGCTCAAGATGTCGTGCCTGAACAAGGATGCGCCTTTCCGTGTGTTTCAGGATCCCTACGGTGCATTCCAGGCCCGAGATGCTGGGATGTTCGAGATTTTTCCGAATATGGAAAGAAAAAGAAGGTTTCTGAAGGAGAGAAATGGAGTTGGTTGTTAAGCAGGTCGTTGAGAACACACGGAAGTAGTGACGGTCGACGCCCTGTAAGGATGTTGCCGACGGGCGACGTTCAGTTTAAGGGGAGATTTTCGGTGATCCTTCGGCTACGTAAGTAGGAGTTGACGTGCGGAGAGCTGCACGGATATGCGCCCGGCACAGAGCATGGTCGAGGAGGTTCTACCTTGGAGGAACGACGTCAACCGGGAGGTGGTGGGATCTTATCATGATGATCTGGAAGCAGAAATCTAGGGTTTGAGTGCAAGCGGGTAGTTTGGGCTTAGGGTAATGTTTGATAATGGTGCAGGCATTTGAGGGGTTCTTGTACAATACTCGTACGTGTCGGAACTTCAATACAGTTGAATAGAGTGTTACGGCTTGGATTACTGAGAACGTGTTCCTAAAAGAAATTTGTAATACCATCATCACAGTACTTGGGGGATAGGCATAAGTGATGCAGGTCACACACATACAAAAACAGTGGATCGAATCCAACTAGCCTGCATCACTTTTACCTATCCCCCAAGTACATCTTGGACAGATGCTTGAATCGGTTTACTCTTTTGGATCCCCGTCGCACGTGTCTCAATCCAACGTTCGCCCACGCGCGCTCTATACTTATCCCATGTGTACTTTCCGAATGGGATTAAGGCATCGATTAATTATTGATCCTGCACTGTACTGTCCTACTAGTAGCACTGTGCATATGCTGTACTCCAGTAGCTCTTGCCGGCATGTCTCCTCACCGTACTTGTTTCATACATTCGTGATATGATGCTGCCGGTGGGAACCTTGATACGTACTTCAGCTACGTAACCGTCTCAAGCTCGAACTCGTATCCTGATTACAGATTGATTGACTTTCTTCATTCCTATCAGGAAATACTGGCTCGTAGGCGACGGAGCGAAATGCACTACTAGACTTAATCGTGCGTTCCTTCCGAGAATGTTCGTATGTGCCCGTACCGGGTATCGATGTTCGACTGCTTAAGCAACCAAGACGTAGCTCTCTTGAACGTGCCGGTAGATACTAGCTGGAATTATCAAATTCTCGTGAGCCTCTTGTTGGAGTTGGGTTATGCCAGTGAAGCTTCGAACCGGTCCCTTACACGGAAACCTGGTGATCGTATCCTCGAACTTTCACCGCTGGTACGTAAGTAATTGAACTAGCATAACCCCAACTTTGAAAGCAATCACAATCGACTCGTATCGTGATAAGAGCTAACTGCTTGGTCTTACAAAACTCCGTCGCCCACTCGTGGCTCTGCTCCGAGCTCTTTTACTTTCCAATGAGCGTCCCCATAATCTGGTACATATGAGGGTTTTACTAATTCTCGTGCCCATTTGATTGCGTGATGAGCCTCTCGGCTTTTTACATGTACTGTCAGGTCTTGAAATAGCTATTAGTAATACTTTACTGGTATGTCATGACATCAGCCTTCCTCGCTCAGTGGTGGGTTCTATGTGCTTCGGATGCTCGTACGTCGTATGTTTGTTGGCACCGTGGCTTGACTTACTGTGCAGCAAGAGAAGATGTTTGCACGTATGGCTTATAAGCTTACTGCTTGATCTCGTACAATAAACGAAGCTAGTACAAGACGTGCGATAGGTACGGCCATGCCACCAATCAACATCCCCATGTTTTGAAGTGCGCTTTCCGCCACAAGACGTATGTTGTTATGACTTCTTCGTCACAATACTACCGCATCAGTTATCTGCAGCATAGCTTGGAGCTTCGTGGGGCTTGTTCGAATATCGTGCTGAGTTTTGTTCGCCTGTCTTAATTGCATGGCTTTTGGATTGGTCTGGAAAAGATTCGTCAAAGAGCACAGAATTCCAGTGCTTGCAGCTGGCATTGAGATATGTAGTACGTGAAGGGTTGTCCTGCTCTTCATTAATCTCAAGTCGTTCGCAATTGGCGTATCAATCCTTTCTGCCTCTCGTACATCCGTTCGGTAACTTTGTTGAAAGGTGGTTTGAAGCCAAGTATCATCCCCATTTCCATACTATTTGTTGCACGCGCTCCGTGCAAGAGGGACTCGATTGTATTGCTCATGGCCCTAGCTCTCGCGTAGAATGATTTGACTCTTGCGTCGTTCTGCCGTGGCGGGAATTGGTGAGTCCGAGTCCTGATGTGTTCTTTAAGAATCTGGCTTTGACCCAATGGAGAACTTTCGAACTACTACTTAGTACATAACCTTGCGTACCATGGCAAGCAGTTGTGCATGTGTTCAAATGTGGGTTCATATCGTACGTACGGGATCTTTTGTCTACTTCCTGTTCTTACGAAAAACGTCTTCTTTCTTAGAATCTTGCTGTGGATGCTGATGTTATACTCGTGAGTTGCTCGTCCAATGTGTGGAAGTTCGTGGAAGAACCAGCGAATCCTTGCATTTCTGAATCTTGATTCGAACTGCCAGTGATGTTAGGTCCGAGTCTTAAGTTCTCGTATAGTCATCCGGCATCCGAGGCTTCAGTCTTACACGTTTACGCGTAGTAGAATGCATGTTCTCCAAATCGTCAATGATCCAACGTTTGCCTTGCACGAGAGTTTCAGACTGTTCAAGATGAAGAGCTTGTCCAAGTTGACTGATAATTCGTGCAATGCTGTTGATAAATGAAAGTACACCGATGCGTAAAATCAGCCTGGTCCGTTTCTGCAGCTGACCTGGTTTGGAAGCTTTGCACCGATAATTCTTTCATGCAGTCGTACTATATCGAGCTTCAACTGACTCTCAATCACTATTCCGTTTAATGGCTTGATTGCACAATTGACTGTAAATAAGCGGCGACAACTCTGTGGTTAAGCACACACACAACCTCGTTTGACACTGATTGATCGGTACGTGCATATCTTCTAGCTATCTAATTGAAGTGCCCGTTAATCTGAGCAATTTCGCGTGTGCCATTCTCGTGGATTGCGTGCACTGATGTTGCTCGTTCAACTTCTGCAATTTGCCATATATCCCCTTGATACTGAAGTCGAAGAAACATATTCATCATGGCATACCACTTATCGACTAAGTATGCATACTTATCTACGTGTCTTTGCTCTGCGTTTTCCAGTTACGTACTCACAACTGTGATCGAAGTCTTGCTCGTATCTTTTTGCTAACTTGAGTACATGTTGGATCATGGATGGCGCATTCTTAACTCGTATAACAACGGGATCGATCGGGACTATCATTAAGCCTTGTGAATACAATTGTGCCTTTGACCCGTTCCTGATGGTACCAGGTACTTTCCTCGTGGGTGACGAATGAATTGCAATCATCGAGAAACTTAACCCTTTCTTCTAGAAATGACAGACCGTGACGTTAACGTTACGTTTGGTCGCACTAAAAAGAGAAGGTTCTAACCACCTAACGTCGCAGCCCTGCCGGAGAACCCATCCGAGCATCTCAAAATTCAATGTCGTCAACAGTGTACGCCGGACAGGAATTCCCTGGAGATTCTAGCTCCATGTCACAACCGGAGGATCCAAATATAGCAGGCGAGCCCACGAAGCGGAGTTATAATGCCAGCGAAGTGTTCTCCGAGGATCAGCAATCCGGCAAGGAACCGAATTAAATAGCCAAGACTCGGAATCCGGGATGTTTATGTGGAATTGGCTCGGATTCGGTTCGGCTCAGCAACTGGTTGCTATTATCGGATGACAAGCCACAAGTGTACAACAGTATGTATCAGTCGAATGCATGCGAATTGCCGGTTATTCTTCGTGATCAACATCTAAGCATCCTCTGCAGCTCGGTTAGAAGAGGAACCTCAGACCTGTTCGCATCCTACCCGCACCGCAAAGTTGGCAGCCACTGACCATCCTCTAACCCAAATGGAGTAATATCTCATGTCCCTCGGACATATAACACCGTCGTTATAATCATAACTTTCAAAGATATAACCATATTTCCATGGCATTACTGGATCCAGATCATGAGGTTCCTGCAGCAAGGTATGTACCAAGATGAACCATAGATATATGGCCAAACCGCCGAATGCATGTCTCAATGCTCCCCAGGTTTCCATCCTCCTCCCATCAACTGACGGCCTCCTCCCATCAGATTCCAGACCTCCGGAATAGCAAGCCGGCTCGACCTTCCGCCACACCACTGGCATGATGAACATTTGCTATGTATGCTTCCTTGTAATGGTGCCCGTCAGCCAACGAGGGGTATCCCTCCACAGCTTTACCGCAAACCTGTTCATGCGCCGCACACCCAACTTGGACCTCGAGGCATGTCTCTCTTTACTAACAACTATGTACCCGGCAGAGAATCCTCCGAAGCAATATACAAACCAAGCTTGCATTCATCTATCTGACCGCTCGCATGGCATCTGACACATGTCAATCCATAGTACCTGTCGTAATCAACAAAGGATTATCATCCAATGCTCTCTGCCTTGCACCGTCGTTGCAGCACTCGCACGATTACGCCTATCCCCACTCTTCCAACCCAACAAACCTTGCCAACTCCCCTTCAAGCTCCACACACCTCCGTTAGGCCTCCTATCGCCCATCTCTAAACCTGCTTGAATGTCTCCATCTCCACCCTCATCTCATCGCATATCATCCTTACTAACACACCTTAGCTCCCATCTCGGGGAATGACACCTTGAACTCTCCGCAGGTCTGCAACTAGGAAGAAGACATTACGAGCACTGCATAAACTCCTCCCCTTTGGCATCCACCGCTTCCAACCCAAAGGGGAGATTATCCCAACGCGGCAACCATCCTGTCGATCCCTCATTTCACGATGCCGTACTAGCTCCGAGAGGAGCTTCCTGCTTCCGGAACCCTAGGTCAAAAGTGAACGGCATCTTCCATCCCCTGCTGGAACGAACGGCCACTTGGTGGCTCGTTCACCAGTGCAGAATTGGACTTTCTCCATCTGGTTCACTCTCCTTACAAAGCTTACTCGCCCGAGTTAGAAATCGGGCTGGTTTGATTCGACACGATCGCGAGATGATGGGCTTGCATGAGCATCTCATTGCGCAAGCTGTCCGCGTGTTGGAATGAGCGTTATATGTACGTTTGATGAGTGTGTGGACTGTGCTTGCATTGCTTCGCAGACTTTGAGACCGCTAAGGACGTGGGTTTCTTTGTTCGAGAGGGCTCGCCTAGCAGCGACTAGACAGGGGAGGGCACTGGTTTCGATTGGTAATAAGCTCGTTGTACAGGTACAAGGTGGATTGTTGGAGCCGGTGGTTGAGCTCGAAGGCTGGTGCTCAGATAGTTATGATGAGGGTGAGTCTGGAGGCAGTGTGATTATGAGAGCAGAGGGAATGAGGTGAGTCAAGGGAAGAGTGGAAGCGAGGGCGTGCATGGAGGTGCTTTGGCGAGGGGGAGCAACTTATCGATCGAATCGGGGCTGTCAAGTCTCGACGAACAGGTGTTCGTGGGGAGGGTCTGTTCGTTCGTCAGTTATGAAACCTTCAACCATACGTTTCGAGCTTCACCTATCAGCACGTTCAATGGCATCTCGAATCTCCAACTTTTCAAACCCAATATCATACATAACCCTCTCCATGCTCCATCGTGACCTCTCTTTCACGAAGCCCACAGCTAGGAAAGTTCCAGCCCTCCTCACGAGCTCACCACCACCCACCCCAATCCCCAACCCTAGGCCCTACCAGGGTCACAACGCCAACGCCCCAACCGCCCTAAACCCCATCCGCGCACAAATCCGGGGTCCCGTCGGGCATAGTGTCACAAAAGGCCCACGCTAGCTCCACATGTAACGTCAACGGCTGCACGTCGTAACGCGACCGTTGGATAATTCGAAACAGCTCGTCACGTCTTGGCCTTTCCCGGGGGTGTAATCCGTCTTTGCAGGCTGCTGCAGAAGTCAGGATTGAATCGAATTCATGTTCAGGTCTGGAAGGGGGGGTTGAGGAGGAGAGGTCATGCGAGGATGACGCTGGGGTGGGAATGTGGTCCGTGGTTATGTATCGAACTGGGGGTTGTGGAGGAGGCATGGTTCTGACATCGTAGAGCCAGAGAAGGACAGCCAGAGGAAATCAAGTTGTGGGTGATTTGCTGTGGGCGTGAGGCACACCCGCCCTTGGTGCAGTGCCATGTCAATTGAAACACGATTCTCGATCGTCAAGACCATCCACTGCAGAGGTCGAAACACCTCAAAGAAGCTTGCCCATGATATGATATGATGTCAGTCCACCTCTCCCCCCTTTGGCGCCCATAACCCCCACTCTTACCGATCATCATCCCACTCAAAAGTTCCCGAGGAGATATGCCACTGTAGAGACATCATTCAACTCATCTCCAAACAAAGAAAGCCTCGACAACACCAATCCCACAATGACCACCATCTCCGCCTCTAGCCCTCTGGAGGTCGACGTATCTTGCTCATAACCCCCTTCCGGTGCTGCTATGCGGTCCAATTTGCCCACTGCCCTTTGCAACGTGCTTAGTTTCTGCTAGCCAGGTTGAACTAGCATGGGCAGTAGCCTAACGGTCGACTCTAGCATATCTTCCCTCCGAGTCTTCCGAAGCCTGCTCAACGCACCGGCGAAGTTCATATCATGCCAGTGGAGTCGACACTGCATCATGACAGGTCTGGACAAACCGGGGGTAGCATCAACACGTTGCCGTCGACAGCTCCGTGTATCGTCCCACTGCACCCAGGTTCATATTGTATTTCGCCAGTAGTAGCCTTGGTCCAGTATCCTCCAATATCCCGGCATAGCCAGACGTGGTAATTATAATCTTGAAGCTTTCTCCTAGTACGAGTACAGCAGTGCTCGCCTTGAAATCAACCATGCACTGTACTGTATCCAGGTAGAAAAGTAGGCAGATATGGACTACTGCCCATACTGTTCATACGATGCAAGAAAAAGCCAGATTGATGATTACCCCATCCGGCAATTCCCACCGTCGTGTCCCCCTCCCCCCTTCGACCATCCCCCCCCCGTATGAGGCGTCTTCCCCAACAAAATAGCCCAGCCCAACCCGTTACATCTGCAGCACTGCAGTGCAGTGCAAGATGTATGTATGTATGATTACAGCGCACATACATGACATGTACAGTGCATACAGTACACGAGGTCTGGACCTGTACGACTCCATCTCCCTCCTCTAGACTCTCCATAGGTACGCTAGGGGGGCGGATAAATATCCGGGGATGAAGGAAGGCCTCCCCCAGATTCGTTGTGTGACGGCGCAGACGGTGATACCCCGGGTAGAACTGGGGCTTGTATGGACTTTACAGTCAGAGCGGAATGCGGGGTGGACTCGAGGACTGGACTTTTGGAACGTTTTGCGGAGGGTCGAATTGATGGAACTTTTGTTCTGGGCGGGGGGGAGGTCCGGTGCGGGCGCGGCGAGGCCGGAGGAGAGGGGGGTTGGCGGGGGGGGGGGTGGGGGGGGGGGGGGGGGGGGGGGGGGGTGGGGGGGGGGGGGGGGATTGATGCCGCCCCGAGGCATGATGGTGCGGCCTATGCGGAGAGGTTCCAGCAGGCGGCGGCATGTGAGCGGAAGGTACCCAGGCCGAGCCCAATCAACGGCCATCGGCGCGGAGTCGGCGCGGCCATCTCCCTCGCCGACCCGACCGCCCTCCCCGCCGAAGAGATACTGGACATAGCCAGGACATCTCCATATTACCATCCCTCCCCCCACCAGCTTATTCCCCCTTACGGCATCCCCTCGCGAAGTCCAATATCTCGATATTGCCCTCCAATTCGCACGTTTCCGATCTCCTCATCCGCTGGGGAAACGAAACATCCTACCGCGGCATCCGCTCACAAAAAACATATGCAACCGCAGTGTGTACTGTAGACTCACAATTCCCGGGGGTTTGGTACCGACATACTTTACAGTGCGCAAGTAGAGTGCTGTAATTTAAAAACGCATTGATTGATGAAGTGAATATTGCCTAACTGTACTGGCGGGGAGATCATGTAGTTCACTTTTGTTACACTGAGGCTACACTGAGGCTACACTGGGGCTTGAGGGTCGACCGCCTAAGTAAAGTTAATATAGAGGGCCACTGACAAAGAATTTGGGTCGAGGCGCGTCTGGATTCACTGTGTAGCGGGCTTCTTACTCGGGTAGATTGGGGGGACGATAGATTAATAGGCCCTATGTACTTTGGGTAACTATGGGTTAAAATAGGATGTGTATTGATTATCGAGATACAGTACAGTACAGTACAGATAGCACTGAGGAATGGATAGAGCTTACCTTGACCTCCAACCGCGCCATAACCGCAGTAATAACGTGCTTCCAGTCCCTACCCATATCCTCTGCAGTAGGAACTACCTCCGTACCCACCCCTCGCCCGAGAAACCCACCGATAAGCCCCCCCTCCCCCCTGTCCTCTGCTTACCAATCCCGGCTCAGCAAGATCACGTTTACACACTCCACACACTGCCATACCTCCCTCCTCCCAGCCCTGCTCCACGTTGTTTTATTTCCCATGATGAATCGGGCAAATGTCAGCTCTCATATGTCATACCTTTGTTTAGACCTCCCCCCAGGGATGCCCCAGGAAGGGATTCGTCAGCAGCCTGCGCAGCTGCTGACGGGCTCGCGCGGGACTAGACGGTATGGGGAAGTATTTTGGAGGTGATATAAGGCGTTGATTATTGAGGGAGGAGACGTCCCAAGAGCCTGTTTTGCATGTCAGAAAGTGTAGGATGAGGGTACAGGGGGAGATGGAGTCTGGATGATGGAGAGGAGAGGAGTGTAACGTTGCGGTGAGGTTCCAGAGGTGTAAGCCCATTGCTGCGGTACTGAGCTGCCAGTGGGCTGTTGTGTCTTGAGGTTGATCTTCTGCAAGCCTAGGGCGCGGAATATGCTGGTAGTTTCCTGGATATGTTCTGTGTAGAGGAGGAGGCAAGCCCCTTCTGCGGGCGGCTTGTAGTCTCTCCTGTGAACTCCAGGCTTCCCAGCAGGCGCGGACCGAATTGTACTGCAGCCCCGTACTTTCTGGATTTCTCCACACCGAGCTCGAGATGGCGAATCAAACATGCCAATCCATCATCCCCATCTCCATCCCCGCCCCCGGCGCAAGGCGTCCCATCCCTCCCCATAACCATCCCAGCGAGTTCCATACCTCCCATGCTAAGCCAGTCATGCGTCTCCGCATTTCTCCCTTTCCTACCACCTCAATCCCTCTCAAATTCCCCCTTCTGGCAACTCTCCCATCCATCCCTCCATCCATACTTCTTCCCGTAAGCACACCACTGCCCCAAACTGCGGTGTAGGGATGGGATGAATCGAAGGACCGAGCGTTGGGCGGCCGACTGATTCGGAAGAGCCACGAGATGCTTATTGTGCCAGTGTGTGAGTCGAAACGAGATGAGATGGAAATGGCGGAAGTTCTATTCCTTCCTCGATGCGGCCGCGCTAGTTAGAGTCGGACGGTGTGTGTGTGTGTCGGTTGTATTGATGGGCAGGTTGAGGACCCTGGGTGTGCTGATGTCGAGACTAGGATGGACTGTTGAGGTTTTGAATCTGGCTGCTTATACGAACCCGTTGCTTCTTCCCCCTCGAATACAGTGCAATGCAGTATTGTGGAGAAACATCCTCCTCCTGTTCTCATTGGCCCAAGACCGTTGCAGAGGGAGATTAGAAGCAGCGGTGGAGATGGCTCCGATCTGAGTAAATTGAGGGAAGGGCGATGATGCAATGCAGGGTGTACGAACGTGTTGTTTTCTTTTTCCTTATCTTTCTTCCCTGGGATTGATTGACAATGGGATTGGCAATGGGCGTGCCAGATGCGGAAGGGGATCGTATGATTGTGTAGCCGGACAGAGGGCAAGCAGAAGTGTGTTTCGCGATATCGGCTTTGTGGGGAGCGAGATGAGGGAGAGAGGAGAGGAATCTTGTTCTCATCGAGGCACAGTGGTGGTTGAGGTAGGGATGTTTTCAGGATTTTTTGCTTTGAGACCTCTGGAGGGCGTTGATCGCGGTGCTTGTTTCGTGATTTGGGAGGTTGCTTTGCTTGCTTTGTTTCTTTGTGCTCTGTAAGCAGCCATCAGGGAGAGGTGCTCTTGCAGGCTTGCAGGCTTGCTTGCTTGTTTGAACATGCGTACATACGTCCTCGATCAGGCCTGCAAAGGAGACAATCTCCAGACAGCCCTGCAGCCCGTTACGGCATATTCCGCCCATACGTAACGTCCTCACCACGCTTGTCCCTGCCAATAACAAATTATTCCCTCTTTGAGCCTCCACCGCCTACGGGCGAGTGCGTCCCTTGGGCGAAAAAGGTGGCAGTACATACAGTGGAGGAAGGAAGGAAAGAGCAACACCAAAAAATCAGAGTCACCTCACAAATCATCAGTTCCCTTAGTTAGTACTTTGTAGCATGACCTGCTCAGCCTCACGCGTTCCTGACAAGCCCAGCGCAGCCAGGCACAGCAAGCACAAAGAAAAGCAACTCCATCTTCGGTTCCTGTGTGCAACTTACTCTCACCGCATGAACTTTCCAGAAACATGCCCTTCACGATATCGAGATGACAGTCGCCACTCGTAACTGTAACCAGACACCGTTCCTGAAAATCCTTCTTATCAGACGCACCCGAGGCGACGGATGGCGAATGAAGCCTTCAGGAACGGGCTCGTGAGAATTGAATACGAAGGTGCGAAAAGACGTTGCGGATGTGGAGTAGCTCAGGGCGAAGCTCGAAGGGTCCTCATTGCTCATCTCATGTACGAATACCCTATTGCGCGATTAGCGCCCATACACGTTGCGACTCTCTCTCCGCAATAACAATGATCCAGGCCCCCCTCTAGACTCAACGGCCATGTATGCACACGTCTCCCCCCCTCCCTCCGCGGGTATCGAGAAAGGCAAGCAAAAAGTTTTTCCTTATCTCCCCAGTCAAAGCACAGAGCAAGCCCGCCCGTACCTACTAGTCATCGTGTCATCGTTTACTGTCAGGCAGTTTGTTTGCAGGAATGCCAACCGTACACGAGGAAGCCCATCGAGTCCAGTCCAGTCCGTGAGTTTCGAGCTGGGGACCGGGGGGGGGAGGACGAAGCCCAGACTTGACAACTTGGGCATGACCTCGATCCGCTGCACCTCTCGTCATACCCTTTGCGTGCCTAGCGTAGGCAGCAGGAAGTAACCTAGCCAAGTGCTGATTTACCCAAGACGGCAATTCCACTTGCTTTGGCAATGCAAGAGAGAGAGAGCGAGAGAGAGAAAGCTCTGTGCTGCCCAAGTTGGGGAAATTGCCGGTTTGAGCCGGCCGAAATGGGGAAAAAGGAACGAGAATTGCTGCTTCTGGCTTGGGCTGGATTGGCCGATGAGATGGAATAAAGTGGGAAATAGAGTGGTGCTAAAGAAAGATTTTTTGGTGCAGAGTGCGGAGAGGGCGAGCGAGCTGTGATGTGAGGGTTGCCTGGATTTGCTGCCGGGGAGGTCTAGCTTTGGATGGGGAGCGTTGGTGCCTGAAAGTTTTCCTTCGTTTTTCTTCTTCTGCGCTGCGCGGTGCTGACGAGTGGTGAGTGTCTCTGTCTGAAAGAACACTAGCATTTGCTGCATGCGTTGCTCATCGCAATCTTCTGCGTCGAACGAGGGCAAAAAGATCAGACGAAAAGCAAACGAAAGAGAGTGAGGATGAACGGAAAGGCGGGTCTAGCGAGAAGATGGCTCGTTAAGCAACATCTCGAATTGACAAGTTTGTGGCCTTGCGAAGCGCATGACTCTGCTTTCAACAAGATGGAACGTTGTGCAGCCGAAAGTCAATTTCGTTTGTTTAGCTCTTGGGTGCTTAAACCATATTGGGAATGTCGAGCCCAGCGTTTTCTGCTGGTGAACCCTTGGGATGCTGTCCTTTTGGTGCTGCCACTGGCAGATCATGTTGGAGATGCCAACCCCTTCAAACTTCACCAGAGGTCAGCGGTGACCATGGACGGGCAGGACAGAGCGATGGCGGGGAGTCTAGTCGATGAGTCGCCCGCGGAAACAGAAATGTTTCATGGCCCGAGGTAAACGCAGGAGAATTTTTATGTATCCGTTTCCGGTCGCGGTCGTTGAGCTGAACTGTTTCGGGTCGGAAGCTTGACGGTTCCAGAGGGCCATCTCAGGTTCCGCAAAGAAAGCAGGAAAGCACAGGGCAACTGACGGAGAGTTTCTGTTTCTTTGCGCAAGCGAGATGGTTATTCCGGACCCACGACGCTTCTGAAACGACATGTCCAGATGGAGAGTGCGAGTATCGCGGAATGGCAACCCGTTGTGCCTTCCCAAAAGTCTAGACAGGGCAATCTATCCGTTGCAACTGAAGCTCCAGCTCTCCTGGCCGCATAAACCGCCAACATGTCCGCAAAACACCATGGCCATGGCCAGAGCCTAGAGGTCTAGATATCCACGTTAGCAAGGGCTGCCAAACAAAAGGTCTAGAGCCTGTGGCGTCATACTCTATCCAACCAATGACCGCCTGCCCGATCAATTATCTTGAGATCCCCGCTGTCGGTTCACTCTGCACTAGAGCACGAAATTTCTCCAGACTGACCGTTTGCTGCAAGCGAAATGATATCTTCAACTGTCGGACGTTTCATCAGCAGATACACCCATATCGAGTTGGAGGAAGAGCCAGTTCCGGATAGCTCTATCGCAAAAGACCGTCGGCCTGACTATTCAAAAGATATCAGACCAAAAATCACAAGTTCATCTCGTACATACCTGCAGCACTGCTTATCACCACCTGCGGCCATCAAAACGTGCCGAACACGAAGCCGTTGGTCGGCCGCATCGCAAAAGAATCATCAGCCCAAATCACAAGTGTTCATCCGTTCCTGCATCTCCTCACTGCACTGCATGCAGCCAACAAAAACGTGCCGAAGAAACCAGCAGCCAACCGTCGAAAACGTGCCGAAACTCGAAATAAGATCCTCCCGTCCCGTCCAAGGAAGAGAGCTCGAGCAAAGCCACACTCACAAGCCAAACGGTGTTTCATCCAAGACCTAAAACGGTCCGTTCATCTCGTATCATGACATCACTTCTCACCTAAACTTTACCGCACCACCCATCGGGCAAAGACATCGCTTATGATAACTACTAGCAAAAGTTTGTAGCTAGCGCCTATGTCGCGATTGCTCAGTGCCGAATCGAGCTGAGATCGATAACGAGCGAGCAAGCCGTCGCTTTTCCACGTTGGGGCCGAACCTAAAAAAGACAGTGATGATATCGGCCCGATGTGACAGGCAGCATGTGAAGCAGATGTTTATCCGGTGCCGAAGCCACAACCCGCGCCGTTGGAGGCTAAACAGATCGTGAGCGTGTGCTTCAGGCCCGTTCATGAAGCTTGAAGGTGCCTTCCCCGCATCCGAATAGTGTGTTGATACGGTCGGCACTAAGCGTGCACCTCAGCCGAAAAGAAAAGGGGACGGTAAGCGAGGTGATCGGAGCCAAAGCTCGAAGCGAGGTGATGACAAGAGGTGACAAGACGGTCTAGGGGTCGGTTCGGAATAACGCAAGAATGATGTTCCGGATTGTGAACACAGCGTCACTGCGGGACGGTCGGTGTGTCAGTTCGGTGAGATCTAAAGTGCGCCGAGTTTGCCGAAGCCCTTGGAACTGCTGGGCTCGGGGAAAGGGGGACTACTTGCTTGATGCTCCAAGTTAAGGGAGTAAAAATGTATGCGATTCAAAGCTTCATGCCATGGCCGGGTGCACTGGAAGCCGAGAACATAGCTTCAAGCTGTTTCGTTTCATGATGCTGCAGCTTGTTCTCGTCCGAATACGGCGGTCTGAGTTTGTAGTGCGCAAAGGCGTGAGTAGTCCTTATCACAACAACTTTGCTACAGCTGTCACGGCCCGTTACTCGGCCGCTCTACATACCTAACGCCTGTCGCGGACTGGATCTGCGGAGTGTAGACTACAATACCCCTCACTGCTGTCAGCTCAAATCTCCAATATGTCGATCAAAGGCCACAAAAGACCTAGATACCCCTCACTTAGCCATCGCCCATGTTATCGGGAATCCCGTACCTGAATCTCACCGTGCACCTGAAGACCAGCTCGTTTATCTCAACATCAGTCAACTCCCGGTCCCTCGTACTCTCAAGCCTCGGTATGTATCGATTCGTACCTGCGTACGTCTCCTGCTCAACCTGTCCACCTCCTCTCCCTCTAGCTCTAGCCTTCTGCGCGCAGAAAAAAGGAGATCAGGTCAGTGCATGCACCTCCGGGACTCCCTCTAGCCCTCCATAGTAATAACCAAGAGCGTTAAACGTCCACACTCCTCGCTCCGCACCCCGATCATTCCCAGACCGTACAAGACAGAGACAAAGCTCGACACCTCCAGGCCGTTTTCGATCTCACTCACACCCTCGTGGCAATGCCCAAGAAAGAAAACCACGCGAGCAATTAGCGCGATGTGATCTGCCCTGCATGCCCTGCATGGACCACTTGCTTTTTCCTCTCGCGATCCCGATGTTTTGATTGGTCCGTTCCTGACGAGAAAACTCTGAAGGGAAACTCCTTGACCTCTTCTGGAGGATTTGTTTCCATTTTTGGAAGCGAGAGAGACAAAACATGGGCTAGTGCTGAATGGGGAGAGCGAAACGGGAGCGGAGGAGGGTGTTTTGATGCTTTGGTGGACGGATTGGGAAGGGGGATTGCCGGATGGGGAGATGTTTGCTTGTTTCGTATCTATGTACTGATGTGTGCGGGTGGCCTAGGAGCTGAAGCGTGCGGTGAGAACTTTCTTCGGCGGTTCGCGTTTTCGTTATTCCGGTCGGAGGCGGGCGGGGGGAAGAGGATGCGACAGATCGTGAGTTTGAGACGGAGATGCAGATGGGACGAGGGAGGATGCAGGGGATTGTTTCTGGAATTCTACTGTTTTCGTTTGTTGAAGTTCTTGATGTCTCGGAGGCCGGGACGGAGACTTGCATGGAAAACTCTGAGGAGCATTCCAAAAGAGGTTCCAGGAGAGAACCCGTCTCAAGTTTCGAGGAGAACTGCAGTTGGTGATTCCCGCAGTGAGTGCGGCTGACGACAGGAGTTTCTCCTGTCAAATCTCGTGTTTCCAATGGCCGCAACAGAACACCAAACGAGCCCATTGCTGTCCGCTCTTTCTCACCGTCTCCACCACCAGAGCCGCACTCCGCAACAACCAACAGCAGTACGAAACCGCAATCTCCCACTGCATCAGCCAGCGCATCCTCCCATGACAAATCAACACAACAACGCTCTCGCCACTCCAAACATGTCGAAACAGTCCACAGCAAGTCCACAAACAGCAATTCTCGCTTGAAGCCTGTACGCAATCCTGTGGCAAGGCTCCCCAAAGAAGCCGACCAGTGTTCGCAAATTCCAGTCCGGCGGCCCCGATAGTTGGACAGCATGCACCAGCGCATTGCGAAATGCTTTGCAGAATCCCCCAAGCGACGACAACGAGTGGCGGATCGGGGAATTGCGCAAAAATTCGAGAATACCACTGCAGAAGATGTCCGGGCTGAAAACACGCTTGTACCTGAGCAACACAGCAGGCTTCCCAATTCGGTAACCGTAGCAGAAATAAGGTTCTCGCGAAAAAACGCCGATCGTCTCGGCACTGTCCTCTCCATCTCATCGATGGGACCTAGAGGACCTCGTGGCGAAATTGCCGATATGAGTATTGACGAAGAGAGATCGGAAAGAGGGACGGTAGATGGGTGGGGCTGAGATGGAGGAGTTGATGGGTCCTTGTGGACAGGACGGCAGAGGGCATGGGAGCCCCACCAGTAGTGGTGTGCTACATATTGGATGGAGAATGCCGAAGAGCATGACTTTCGGTCAGTGAAGCTCCAGCAGTAAGGCGAATGAGAGACTCTCGGTAAAGAAAGTCGCCGACTGTCAAGCACTCTGAGACTTGACTCCTTGCCGAGTGTGTATTCTGAGACTCGGTTCGTATCCGAGCAGTTTGAAAGCTTATGCGAGTCGCCTGTAACACTGTAAGTAGAGAGTCAAGGTTACCAGATTCACCCGCAAGCGCCTACAAGGCTCACCTTCTCACAACTCCCTCAATCCAGTAGCGAGACCATCAAGAACCAACAGAGAAGAGCCTCATCCTCTGTAGCTCTCACCACCTCGTTCAAAATTACCGAATCCATCTCTCGGCATACCGCCCGATATTGCCTTCAGCCCACCAACCAGCTTGGCTTCGTCCATCGGCATCCCGATCCAAAAATAGCCCCTTTCGACTGTAACACATCCGCCCAACCGCCCTCCAGCCACATCCAACTGGTCGGCATCACCGCAAATCACCGCAACACTCTTCGGGACCGTAGTGTCGCGGCTGGTGTAGTACTGCGACAGGGAATTATAGTGCACCCAACAATGCGGAAACCGTGCTTTCAGCATGTTTGGCGAGGCGAAGCATGCACTGTGCAACTCTATCCTCGTTTCAATCCTTGCCGGAAAACACGCTGCTGACGCGCGCCTGTAAGATTCCAAGAGGTTGGTGGTTGGGACTCGATGGATGTGGTAGGGGCCAATTTATATCCTGGGAGGATTAGATTAGGTGGGAACGTGGTGATAAAATAGAGTTGCACGAGGCTTATGAAGGACTGTGATGAAGTTGAGGAATAGGTAATGGATGGGTATTGTGATAGCCATATTCGGAGAGTTATGACGAAGGGCTTTGAAGAATAACCCGATAGGGCAGATGTATGGGGATGAGTACGAACAGGGAGGAGCGTGCAAAGATGCAAAGGTGCAGATATAATGATGCCAAAGTTGGTAATGGGATGAGCTCGAGAGGAAGTTATAACAACAGAGTTATAAGTGACCAAAATACGGGACAGGTGTCTGCGATACAGTGGGTATGAAGCATGAATTACAGGACTAGCAGCTAGATAAACACGCAAGGAATTGAGTCTGGACTTACGACATTATGATCCAGGCAGTGCACAGTGAGTCTTTCGAATCATCAATCCATGTTGAAGGTGAGCGGGCCCGAGAGCTCAACACGCAGCCATCACTTCGTGGACATGGCCGACAGACTAGAAGTAAGTCAATGAGTCCATCAGTGCTGTCGCCGCCATGAATCAAACAAGGCCATGTCCGAAACATTCATACTGGTGCATCAAGCTCTCATGAATATCCATCTTTGTCATTGCATTCGAGCTGCAAATACGAAGTGAGTTTCGGTGAAGACCAGATGCTAGCCTCATATCCTCCGAAAGCACAGTCCTTTCCTATCCAGATCTGAAGAATCACCATCTTCAGCATAGCACGCATCGTCAATAGTCGGAACTTTCTGTCAGGGCCCGCCATGATGGAAAGTGCAACCAGGATACCGCCAACTCACGGCAGCGCCGCGGCCCCAAGTTGAGCATCACTCCTGAACTCTCCGTATCGAGCACAGAGATAGGCAATCTACCATTCAGGACCATCAAAATCTCCATATTGAGGAATGCGATACGCAATTCCAGGACTGTATATTGGGATGAGCATCAAAGCTGTGCCTCAAACCCATGAAGCATCTCAAAATAACAAGGACCTCACCCATCGATCAGATCCGATCCCACCCAGCAAGTCCAGCGAAAACGTGGCCGCGATCGATCCGCCTGTACATCCCGGTACCTGCAGAATTCTGATGTAACCATCGCAGATGAGATGTTGATGATCTGCAGGATGAGCCTCGACGGGGTTTGAACTGTAGATTGCTGATTGCTTATTCAAAGCCCGAAAACTTGCTGAGTTTTCTCTGTTGCGAAGTGGAGCTTTTCGAAAGTGGAGCAGATCTAGTAAATCTATGGTGTTTCTTTACCGATTTGTACCGGCCCGAAAACGTCAAGAACGCTGAGAAATCAAGGCCGTCTTGGAGCGAAAATGCCCTAGCAGTCCCACAACGGAGTAATAAAAGGCCCGAGTCCGCCGGGGGGGGGTAGTTCTCCTCGAGACAGCCCCGCAAGCATCCCTCTTTCCAAGGCAGCAGAACCATAGTGCATCTCATAAGTTTCCTCTCTATCCAGTCTGGGAGAATCTCCGCATTCGGCATCTCTTCATGTCCCATCTCGTCGTGGGTGGAGTTGACTTGTCAATTGATCAATTGACAATCGATTTGCGCCAACCTAGCCGAAATGGAACAGCGGATACACCCATCCGGGCCAGATCCACAAGATAAAGTTGCAGCTCCCCTTGTTTAACCACAGATTTCACCGATTGCGCAAGCCGCCTGCGTTTGAGAGTCGACCGCCGAGATGCCTGGTTGACATCGACTCGTCATAGGTCTTGCCAATTCTCCTTGACAGTGCTTCGCGCGGATGAGATTGGAGAGGGAAGGGGCATGTATGTGTCGTATTGTGAAGATAGTGAGTACGTGCTAGCTACAACGAGAGCGGATGGGGGAGCCGACGTTTGCTCTGGAAGTAGTCAGGTGCTTCGCTGGTGCATCGGTTTTGCTTTGACGTGGTGAGCCGCAAGAGAGTGACAGACACGAGACGTTTTATTGGAGGGGAGGCACCGGGCATCTCATTTTGCTCGCAAATCTCAATCTTTTGGTGGTGGTGGTGATGAAACAATGACGTCGTTTGTTTGACCCTTCGGAAGCCGGGGTGAAAGGGGGAGACGAAGCCGATAGCGCAAGATCTCTTCCGAAGCTCGACAGCATTGGGACAAAGGCACCGGGACGTATAGATAGGATATGGAGCTCGTGATCAACAGCGTTTTGTACTCAAACAGAGTTGGTGTACTCAATTGATCAATGAGCGTAATTGGCATGCCGCGCATTTGATACCGAAAAGATCGGCTTGCAGGTTGCAGTTCCTCTTCGGGATGTTAGGTCTCTCGTTTCCAAGTTTCCTGTTCTCTTCAGCTCTCTTCAAAGCCGACGGCACACCGAGGACTGGCCAGAAGAAGCAAGTCTAACGTTCATCTCATCTGGACCTGCATTCACTCTTAGAATAAGCAAGAAGCATTACTCCTTACGGCGACTTTCGACCAGCCGGTGGTTTCTGGTTGACTGATGTCTTGAACTTGAGAACATGACCGTTTTTTCGGGAATCTTGGGTCTTCAGGTGCGCGTATCGGCAGGCATACTTCGGATCGTAAGGACCGATCTGACTGACATCTGACGATGGTGGCCTCTGAGACGGATGATGGATCCGCAAGGCTCATTCGCCGTCTTTGTGCCTGTGAGGAGAAGAGAAAGGAAATTTCTGCAAGTGACACAGCTGAGGAGAAACACCTTCCAATCCAGGCAGTGACGGATGGTTCCTCCTCGTCTCCTGCCAGATGCGCTGCTGTTTTTTGTTGAAGCTTGACCAAATAAGGCAGAAGATCGACAAAGATTATCGAGATCCAGATCTTTACCAAAGCCACAGCCCGGCAGACAGCTCCATCTCAGTTCACATTTCTCCAACAACGAAGTGCTTGGTATGACGATGCGGCCTGCTGTGACAGATACAGACCCAGGCTCCTCTCGCTTGAGATCTCCTCCTCCGTGAGTTGCACAAGGCATTCAGCACGTCCATAGCCAAACCCTAATTCTCCTCTGACGAACAACTTTCCGAACCTTAATGTCACCTCTATCAACGGTCCAGACCAACCACATCCGAGCTCCACCCTACTCGCCTTATCCTGCTCTCTCTAGGGCGCCGGTTGAACAAGATCGTAGGAGAGCTCAGAGCGGGCCTACGGAACATGTCCATCTCACAACTGCTCCCTCATCTCATCTGCAAAGGCCTCCCCATGGTCATTACAGCCACGTTTTCCTCGCTTGCTCATCGCGACAGGAACGGTGTAACCGTTATGCCCCTGTTAAGGACTTGCGGTAACCAATTCGGGTATGGTGTCAAAGTACCGAAGGGAGGGCCAAGCGCCGCAATCTCATCGAGGACGACGGCTTGAAGTCTGCTGAGTAAAGCACGAAAGCTGGGGAAATGAAGCGCTTTGACGGCGGAGCTTTGCATTGTATGAGAGGCATATGCGGTGCAAATCGGAATTGCGGCGAGGGTGAGCCCCTAGATGTGCTGTTGGTTGGAAAGGAGACAGAGTGCGGAGAAAGAGAAGACCGGATGAACGTCAGGATTCTGTATTTTGTTAGAATGTTAAAAGATTGAGAGTCATTGAGGACCTCACAAGTCGGTTTTATTCATGGATTGAGGCTGTGAAGTGTTGGCCGTTGTAGTCGTTGACGACTCGTGACGGTTCGTTGACTCGAAGGACAGTCGATGCCTCCTCCGCACCGTTGAGACCTGTGCCTGTCTGTCAAGTTCAACGTCACGAAGGAGGGCCTGAAGTCTATCCCAGTCGACGCAAGGTCATCCTTTCCTAAGTACATAGGTAAAAAAGCAACGAGATGAGTTATTTTGCTCAACCAAAAGGAGTAAACGTTTCCAATTGACAGCTCCTCATTAGGAAACATTACCATCTCCGGTAATTTCAGATGAGTCTCTCTCTTCCTTAAGGCATGTCCTTGAAGTTGAACGAGAACTATTTCGATCTCATGAGCAAAGACAAAAAGGAAAGATAATGCTTTCAACCTGGAGACTCTTCGTCTCATCCGTCCCTGACTTTCACTGCATGTCTCGGTTCTATACTGTCTCTCCGTCCGAAGGTGATTCTTCGTTGCTTTTGAAGCGCGGGCAGTAACGGTATCGCAGTAAAGCTATCCCTAATGGATTAAGGACCTTTAGCTGAGATCCTGGTTTGCATGGTTTTGAAATAGGAACGGTGAATTTGTAATGGTCATTACAAAGACAATGAGAGGTATGAGGCGTGCACCATCCTGAGATTCCACACTGCTCATCTCCATCTTTGAGGCGATCATCATGAAGATAATCATGGAAACCCGAAACGTGGTCGTAAGCTCCGTCCAAGTCTCGGAAGAACCTCCTGGCTATGTTGAAGCCCTGGTTCGGTGATTCGGGCTCTGGATTCTCGATATATTGGACAGGCATGTGTGGCCGTACCGATGAGGGAGCACAAGGTAGATTGCTCGAGGTGCTCGAGTAGCATGATGAACTCCAGGCGGAGGATGCCTTTCTGCGTACCTCCACAATGTGCTCTTGCCTTCACTGCATCAAATGATCAAACATGCTCATCGCGAGTCTGCACATTCGCCTAAGCAAGGCGCCAATGTCTTGCGTTAGCGGACCGAAAGGATTGATGTGAGAAGGCCGAGAAGTTGCGGCCCCGGATTTTGTCGATCAATTACTTATTCTGGGCATCTCATCTGGAGCGGCACAGTAAACTGTATTCTGATTCTGCGTGGAGAGCAGCGCGGCTCCCAAGATCGAAATAAGGTCGCTCTTTCCGCGCGGTAAGCTCCTTTGCATATCCAACTTCCAAAGCAGGAGAATCAAGCTCGCATCGATCACGGAGGTTGCACACCAGGAAGCGAAAGAAGTGAGCTTTGTCTTGTGTGATTGACCGTACAAGTAGTCGCTGTGCCGTCGATACAAGTGGAGTTGTCCTCTTTAGCGCAAGTCGGTACTCCCAAAGACACTCAGTCACACCGTCCACGGCAAGTGAGCTTGTAGTCAAACTGTTTGGCAGCTGAAGCCTGAGAGACAGGTCCTTGGTTGCGCCCTTGCGTAATGGCGAAATCTTCCGATAGTCAGATCAGAAATGCATTCATCGGAGACCTGCAAAGTGGTACTATGATGTCGCCACTATGTACTTCAGGTCCCTTTCTACTTGACTGTTAGAAATGAGAAGTTTTGTGAGAAAGTTCTTACCTTATATGAGATGGCGCTAACCCAGTCCGGTCGGGTGTCTCTCCTCACATAACAGATAGGGCGTACTGTACCGCCACGGTAGTTAATGATGAGCGGCACCTTCCACAGCTCATCAAATATCTACGGAGGATGCTTTGAGGAGCTCTTGAACCAGTACCGCAAACGTGCTGTCGTGATGTCTCCGATGTGTACGGACGGTTGAGACAGTTGTGATGTTGTGAGTTTCCTAACTCTGTCGAGCATAGTAGATGCAACACATACAGCGGTAAGAACTAATGTTCCCAGTGGCCTTGAACATTTACCAGGAAGGGCAACTGCCTCTTTACACTACCGGTACCTGCTGTGGTAATGAGCCATCTGATGATCTGAAAGCCCGTCGTGCCGTGCTTGTACATGCTTCTCCGGTGGGGTTTGCATGCATTGCAATGTGGGAGACTGGAATGTGGGATTTGAATGAAAGACAACTGAAGGATATCGTCCAGACTCGGGCGAGTGACATTGCTCCAGTGGTTATCTCGATCTGCTGTTGTATCAGTATGCAGTTCAATGGCGAGGACAGGAAGCCAGAACATACGTTTTCCATGCGCCGCATTGTTCCATAGGGATACAATTCCTATGATATTGCAAAACGCCGAGAGGTCCATCAACGAGCCCCCCCAAAGTTCCGTCTGTCCGTTGAGCTGAACTCCTCGCCAGAGTCTCATTACGAAAGTTAACAGGTGCTCGTACTGCTCCTAAAAAACTCGCCTATGTAACGCATTGACTTCGATCGAGATCGAGCCACGTTTTTTGAAGTGTAGGCGCCAATCGAAAGCTTAATGTGACGCGAAGCGAGCTAACCGTTCATGTCGAAAGCATTCCCAGAACAGTAATATCTTCACGAGTTTGGACAACATCGAAGTTCAGCCCCGGAGCGAGCGAAAAGGGACCTGATTCTTTTGGGATCGAGATGGGCCTAAATCAGTCAGTTGGTCCTGAATTTGGTAGATTATCATCAGTACTCTTACCTAGAGAGGGCATACGCAGATGCGTCGACGCCATAGACTCTGCATTTCGCCACGTACAGTCTACAACATAGACGCTGGACCAAACCCATCTGGCTCATTTATTTTGTCCCTGCAGAATACTTTGCCAGAAGCTTGAGGTATTGACGCAGGTATGGATGCTGTACCGTTCTGTTGGGAAGTCCGAGGGACGCCCAGATTGAGTAGGGTTCGTACAGATGCCACTCCAATCGTCTGATGGTTGCGTGGCTTTGGCGGAGGTTGACGTCGGTCAGGCTACATCGGGACTTTGTCTGGTAGAAGATGGAGCTACTGTACGACACTTGTATCTCTGTTGATTTTCCTCCATTGTATCGGAATCCGCCTGTCGTCAAGTCTCGGACCTCATGCTTCCTCATGATATCCAGGCGAGAGCAATCAACCAGTGTCGTTTCATTTGCTCGGACCAGCTGTTGTAACCGGTCGGTTGGTGTCGTAGTTGGTGCCCCGGTGCCTTTCTGAGCCCTGATGATACCGCCGAATGTTTTCGCTTGAAGAGAGAGTTGTTTTGGCGTTCCGTTCAACAGCCAGTTGCTAATCTGTCCTCGAGCATCACAGAGTCAGTAACAGTAGCGAAGTGACGGCCCATAGTTCAATCATTCAAGCCTCACCTTTCGAGCGTACGCCAGTGCTCGCAAAATGCTCCCAGAGAACCTCGCTAATCTGATTTTGGTGAACCAGGAAGTATTCGCTTTGAAGATCCGAGCTTGGGCGTTGTAGGCGAGGTGACGTTTTTCGAGTTCGTTTGTTTGGTGAGTTTTCCAAATCCATCCTCTCTGCAGTGAAGAAGTCGGACAGTTTTCCTGTTTGTGAAAAACTTATCGCTGCGGTGGTTGGTGAATGTCCTTTGTGGCCCGTTGTGATGTTGTCGAGGAGCCTCGAGGGGGAAGGAGAAGAAAGAAGATGGGTAGAACTTGCTCGGTTACACCATCCCATTTCGGCTTAGGGGATTCGTGAATTCTCCGATATGTGATTACTAAGCGGCACCCCAAGGAAGACTAGTCGCTTTCCGCTTCGGCTGCATTTGTTTGGACACAATCAAGCTCCTTGTGAATTGTGGGAGGTTTCCCTACGAAGATTTATCCTACTTATCAAACATACCATGTGTATTATCTGTTCAATCTCAAGCTTGTTTGATGGGTTAACGGTTGCTCAAAGCAAGCATGCTTGCTGATCTGAACGCTTATCAGGGCATTAGCCATCCAGCACAATATTCCTAGAAATGCCAGTGCTACATGTCAAGTACTTCATGGATTGCTAAGTATATATCTGAGAACCACGTTGTACTTCACGTAAGGCAAATTCTCGACAGGTTAAACAAGGATGGATCTATTGGAGGTAAAGATATTTCGGAGTCATCCATGCAGATAGCAACTTCATGCTTAAAATACTAAGACTGTTCATCACTTCATTGATTCTCTCTTCGTTTAGATATAGAAACCATCTGGTAGAAATTGCTAAAGAGAAAAAGAGACAGAAGCACTGTAACACTGTAACACTGACGTCCCATAATCTTGGCCTTGCCTCTGCTGGCCGCCAGCTCCCAATGTACTTTGGAGGCCCGGCTCCATTCAAGCCCTCGCCAGGTTGCTGACACAGCTCCCAATGTACTTTGGTGGCCTGGCTCCATTCAAGCCCTCGCCAGGTTGCTGACACAGCTCCCAATGTACTTTGGTGGCCTGGCTCCATCCAAACCCTCGCCAGGTTGCTGACACAGCTCCCAATGTACTTTGGTGGCCTGGCTCCATCCAAACCCTCGCCAGGTTGCTAACGGCCAACACATCCTTCAGGGCCTTGCCTGGCTTTTGCAATTGGCGATCGAGTCTTCAATCCTTGGCTTCAGACTGTCTCCCTTTCGTAGCCTCACTAGGCCATCGGGTCCATCAATCTTTGGCTTCTTGCTATGGAGATCCTCAGCAGGACGTTGGTGACGAAGTCGAGATCGCTTTCGCCAGTATCTTCAGGGTCTCTCCTGGCTAACAGCAGACTCAGAAGACTTGAACAAGTAATGCTCAGATGCAAAGCGAAGACCAGTACAGGGCCTGGCCATTCGGCCATACTCTTGATTGAATCCTATAGACTAAACAAATGGTGCATTAGCGGTACGTCCTTTCAAAAAGTCCAGAGAAGAGATGAGAAGTACTTACTACGAATAATCCGACCGATACCGGAATCAAAGCAACCAGACCGTGAGAAGACCTAGAAAATGGCACAGCCGCAGCTATCGCCTAGCCTGTCAGTATCATTTGAAAAATATGCATCCATCGAGACGAGCAATGGAGAAGCTTGTGCAAAGGGGTAGCTCACAGCATGTCGATAAATTGTCGATGGCGGAATCCATGATCCTGATTGAGGGCTACCCGCAAAACTCTTGATTGCATCTGTACATAAGAATTATCAGTCAGTATGGTCGAACACAGATAGGAAGTGAGAGTATGAAGGGTGTGGCCGAAGAAGAGCACGAGAAAGAGGGCAAACGCAGGAAGGAAAAGAGCAGCTACTGCTGAATGGAAGGGAGCGGATACTCACACAAAACAATAAATCCACAGTTATTCTGAAGGCTGGGTAGCAGCTGCCAGTGCACAATGACTGTCTGTCGGTGAATAATGGAGAGTTTAAAAATCGAAAAAGTAAGAACAATTCCGGAAAAATGATCGAAGGAAAACGGCTGCTGAAAGCGAAAGGCGTGAACTTGAAGGTGTGATGGATGTTGAAGGTGTGATGGATGTCAAACAGAGAGGACGAAGAGCAAAAAGTGATGATTGTTTGGGAGTGGAGAAAATATCTAGAAGAAAGAGAAGGATGCAGTGGAAAAAGCAGTCACGTCCGTGGTGGATACGAAGAAAGAACAACGGCATGCCGAGTTGAATAACAGAATAAATCAGGGAAGGACCATTGAAAAGAGCCAGTAAGGCGGCAGGCATGTAATGGTAGTTTGCGTTCAAGCCAGAAGAAGCATGCATGGACTGGAAAGTCTCCCTTTGTTCTGACAGTTAACAATGGCGTCCGCTCCCTTCTTCTTCGCTCGCTCACAGCATACTTCCCACCTTCTTTCCATTGAAGTTGAATAAAACCAGTCTTTGAGCACGATAGCTTGTTCTCCGGCACACTGCTACAAAAGACAAGTCTTTTGACCCCGCAAGCGGGTCCTCTTTCGGCACTGGTTTATGAGGCTACACTGCTACGACCCGTTCAATTGGCCATTTGTCGGTTAAATCAACTGCCCACAAAGGAAGTACCCAAGCCTGTTTGGATTACATCTCAACATCGCAAACCTCCTTCCTCCTAGGCCTCGAGGCCTCAGCAACCATCTTTCCATCATCATCTGAAGCCTCTCACCTCCTCTCCATCTTTCTTCTTTCCTGCCCTAATAATCTGAGACAAATATTAGTAAACGTCCGCACACTTTCTTTTCACACACCACCCAACCTTCTCTTTACTTCACTAGCATTCACAACTCAAGTCGGCCTCTACTCCTTTTCATCACTCCGATATCGAACCTTCAAAGGCCAATGCTCTCCTCTCAAAGCTTTTCTTTCTTCTTCCTTCACCGGTGTTTGCATCACAAGTCGACGTGGATTACACCGCCAAATTCTAGAAGACTGCGGTTGGTCCGTCTGCGTTTGCTTCACAGATAGGGAGAGTGGTGGACCTCTTCGGGGTTGTCCTGTTCTGCAAAGGTATATTTCTCCTTGCCTTTCGAATCCACTCTGTTCCTTGGCTGCCTCGCATCATTTGGATTGGCTCTGTGCTGACACGACTCGTATCGTAGCTCTAGGAACTCTGTCATTCGCAACAATTGGTAGCAACACGGAGCCTGGGTATTGCAATTGGAATACATCATGATGATGTTTCGAATGAGAAATGCTGCCCACGAGTTGGTTGTTAGGACGGCGAAGGGCAAAAACATCCTGATTGATGCCTCTGCTCTGGTCCAACCTGGCATGCACTGCGTCCTTGGGTGTTTGTGAGTTGATGGAGCCTCAGATGTCAGTCAAGGATCAAGGTGATGTTGGAAAGGCTAACCGTTGTAGATGTTCATCTCGCAGTACCGAATACTTCACGAAGCTTGACTAAAGAAGAGCGGAGCATCCGTCCTGCTTTCTTACCCTGCCAATTTTGCGGGTAGGCTCGTCGTCTCTATTGAGACAGGGCCTGGCTGGCCAGGAAGAGTATGTGGGGCCGACAAGCCATTAATGCATTGCAATCACCCTGCAATAGGTTAGATCATAGTCCAGTACGGTTGGTTACTCACATTCTCTGGCTGTCATTCTCACTAACATGTATCTTGCAGGTCTTGCACGGACGGGATAGTTACTTTATGGTCCCTGGTCGTGTTTCCGAGACTCCTTATTTCCCTGTGCCGGCCGGCCAGGAAGATTATTTGTGCAGCCACTATGCTTTCGGCATTCTACTAGAGTGGATTAGATCAGGGCACGGCTTTGGGAATGTATGCTCTCTTACCTTTCGCATTGTTTTGAGACTAACCTCACTAGCAGAGTTTGTTTACGGCAACTGGGATTCCTACCGGTACGGGTGAGATTGTTACTTCATGGTCCCTCGTCGTGTTCCCTAGGCTCCTTATTACCCTGTGTCGGCTGACCAGGAAGTGGACTAAAGTCTGGTTTTGCTTTCTTAAGGCTGCGCTCGGCGTTAGCTAAAGCTGAGAATGCTTACCTGTGTCAAAGGTAGCCCTCCCATCTCCTTGGTTTACTCTCATTCTAATAGCATTAGGACCACTCTGACCGTTTTCAGCAGTGCAATTCTGCAAAGTACTCATGGCCCGTTGACGAGGTATCGCCTCGTCACGGCTCATGGGTGCTTTGTGGAGGCGCAACTGCTTGGTGGATGGGTGCTGGGCCCCTCATCAGGTAAGCCATCTTTGATGATGTTTGGTTAATGACCCTAACGTGCCCCAGATGTGGGGTCGGCAATTGCTTTGGAGCTTCATCATTACGGAACGCTTGCTCAGATGGAACACACGCGTGTGGCGTTACTCCTTGGGAGTAATCTTCTCAGACAGAGGAGTTGAGGGTTGGTCGGGTTGTGAGCTGGTAAGCGCCTCTTCTTTCTCGAGTTGCTGAAGTGTGTCTAATATCTTGTTAGTAACGGCCACTACAATCTTGCTGTGAGCATTGAGAGCTTCAAACTGTGATGTGCTGGCTCCTGCTGCCATCAAGGAGTATGCTTGGCCCATCTTCAATCGAGGTCATTGCTGGTCGATTGTGGAAGTTTCATCATGTTCTGCTCATTCATGGTTGAATTGGCATGCACATGTATATTCACGGAGACGGATGGACAATAGTTGGAGGACATAAGTAGATTCCCAATCAATTTCAATTCTTCACTTTCAACACCTGCATTCTGATGTCACAAGTCCTTCACCATCTCCATTATCCATCACACTACCGATAGCCGGAATCCAGACAAAGCTCCAGCGCACAATAACCAAATAGCGCAAAGTCCAGAGGCACGAAGCCATCCATCAGCATTGCGACACGGAAGCTCACCATCATACAGATGATAGGAGGCGCTAAATATGTTGTTTCCAGTGGAGCCATGTCCAGTTCAAATAGAGGGTGCCATATGCGAACATCGACCGCGGTCGATTCCTCGTAGAATCAATTGGGAACTTTGAAGGTGAGCAACTTGGCAATACGTCTCGTGCTAACACTATTTCATCGTCAGATAAGTTGTCAAAGCCAAGTGAGAGGGTCATCTGCTTACCTGAAATCCAAGACAACTCTGCCTAGCCTTTGGAATACCGATGCAAGGCCGCAAGACATGCCAATGGCAGTGAAACACAAACTGGCAATGTGGCCCATTTAAGCGGCTCCTGCTGAATGCAGAGACTTCGGCTCGTTAGGTTGAAGAGTTCGTCTGCGGGATCTGTTAGCATGAACAATTATCTCAAAAGGTAAACAATGGTATGGCTACGAACCGCTGAAGCTAGCTGCTGACCATGTATTCCTTCGCAGTCACAAGGGACCGATTACCTGAGGCCTTCTCTTTGGCTCTTGCGCCTACCGTGGATAAAGGGTGTAAGAAAAAAGCCAGCAAGGCACCAGTGGTAGCCTTCTTTGCAACACTGGCCATCAAAGGCTACAGCCATGTTTTCTTGTGCTGATTGAATGGCGGCACCACCCTTCTTATACCACTGTGTCTTTTTGGTTGCAGTTCGCATTGGATTCCGAAGGTCGACGAGGCTGGAATGTCTTATCAAAAGACATACCCTGGAAGGACGGTCAGAAAACAGAATGAGTAAGGGAGAGGAGACAAACCAGAAGGAACTTCACACCATCAGCTTTTCTCGGGAAAATGTAGCTGTACAGCACCGATCGCTTTCCCTTGCAGAGTAAGACTGCACGAGGCAGAACGCAAAAGCCACTTGCAGTGTAGCCATTCCGAACTATTGTTTGCTGTTCAGCAAGTTAGATGGGAAGAAAGTGGAACATGAAGAGGACACATACCTGAAAGCAACAGCAAAGTCAACGTCTCAAAGCTTCCTAAAAGCATCTTACAAACACCGGCTCAAGGCATTCATCGAAGCTTTGCTCTCGCAACCGCTGGCTTTTAGTTGTCGACCCTTCAGGGCTTAATAGAAAAGGGGTTCTGGTTCTCGCAGGAAGTTTGCAAGGCGGTCTTGAATCGCTTGTCTTGCCTCTGTGCAAACTTCCGCTGGCAGATACTGAATGGCCCTCTTCCCAGCCAGGCTGGCGAATACAGTCTTGAAGCCATCGCATTGTTTAGGCAGATGAATTCTTCGATGCGAGGTAGACTGTTCCCGTTCTTGTTCCGAATTGGCGGAGGCTTGCACAGCAGGTCATACGGCCTCATCCTGGCCTTATTGTCATGGAGAGCCTTGTCGAAAGACAGTTATCGACCGACGTTTGTTCGTGTTCTCTTGTACGCCTTATCTCAGACATGGTCCAATCGATGGTCAGAGCCAATTCGGTTTGATCGATTTGCTTCCGAATGCCGACCATGACATGGCTTCTAGTTTTCGGGCTCGATTTCGGATTCGAGGAGATGGAAGCAACGAAGCAAGTGTCTCTTGATGGAGAAACTAGTGATCTCCCGAAGGTGTACCTGTCGCTGTCGTGCTCTTACCAACTTGGATAGCCGTCCCCATGCATATCATCGAGGAGCGAGGAGTATGACAGTTTGCTCATGGCCGGATATGCAAAAGGAAGGGAGCAGGTCTCTCCTTTGTAAGAGGAAAGAATGCGGAAGGCCAAGGTCGTGATACTGCCGATAATCGTTCTTCCATCCTGTTGGCGATCATTTGAAACAACCTCCCGTATGCGGTGTGGTAGGCACTCGAAAAAAGGAAAACGGAAAAGGATCAAGAGAAGAGAATAGCACGACATCCCCGTTCGTTCTTCCATCCTGTCTGTTGGCGATCGTTTGGAACCACCTCCAGTATGCCGTGTGGTGGGCACTCACCAGCTCCTGAAGGCTCTCATATAAAGAAAAGGAAGAGGGAAGGTTGGAGAAAAGGAAAAAGGGAAAAGAGATCAAGAGAAGAGAAGAGCACAACATCCCCGTTCCATCCTGTCTGTTGGCGATCATTTGAAACCACCTCCAGTATGCCGTGTGGTGGGCACTCACCAGCTCCTGAAGGCTCTCATATAGAGAAGAGGAAGAGGGAAGGTTGGAGAGAAGGGAAAAGAGATGAAGAGAAGAGAAGAGCACGGCATCCCCGTAAAAGAAGTGAATAGAACGCTCGTTCTGACGATGGGGAAAGGGAAAGGCATCACAAACGTCCCCATGCAGTTTGTCGTAGCGGTGAGGTGAGAGAGATTAGAAGAAAGAGTGTGGGAACAGGGGGATTGGAGGACAGGAGAGAGATCGAGGAAGGTGGTGTTTGTTGTTGAGGGGAAGAATGTGGAGAAAAGAAGGCGGGGATGGAAAAGTATTTATGGGGCATGAGTTTGTTTGCAGGTGGAATGGGAAAGAAGGCAGGCAAGGTAGGCGCACCCCTCGGCAAATTCCTTTGGGACAGTCAGCAATTTCTGGTCAGTATCGATGGGCTCCATTCCTGGCCCAAGCCTCAGCACTCTGGCTTAGTTTGAGGTTACCGAGGGTGGAATGTCTATTTGATACAGCATTCCAAGCAGGAGACAGGCGTTGGGCGTTAGGTATCTCGCTTTCCTGACTTACAGCAGTCCTCAACATCATCTGAGACGAACGAAGTTACCTTCATGAGCTTTCTAGTATATCCGCTCGATCGTCCTGGGCAAATTCTGGTCATCCTCTATTCACATAACTATTTACTTCATTTTCACAACGCCCACAACGCGCAACCCAGCGAGCCCGACAAAGCTTCCTCATCGATAAGCCTCTTCTTCGTCAGAGATTGGACCACCTTCAGATCATTCGTCACAATTCACAGTTCGAAATGCGCATCTCCACAAATTGACGAGACGATATCCGCATTGTTCGAAACTTCGGGCTCGTCGGAAGCAACACCTTGCAAGATGCAAACGAAATAGGATGTCGGTTCGAGAAACTGGAGGTTAAATGGTCGACCATTCACCCACAAGAGCATACGAGCACAACCGATACTTTCAACAAACCACAAACCTCAAGATTCTGCATCTTAAGGCGACGTCGAATCTTCAATGATAGTCTTCGAAAGAGAACTTTGAACGATAAGTCAAGCTTCGAAGGTGGCCTCTCACTCAGAGTTCATGTGCTGACTTGCTATAGGTCCGATCAGGTCCTGTATATCAATCAAGATGGCCAGTTTTACTGAAAGCAGAGGTCAATTTTGTGGTGTTGGCCGAGAATTCAGAGGCTTGTCAAGATGACGGTAGGAATACGCTTTCATACTTCTCACACGAATAATTAGCAAGTCAAGATGGTCTAACTTTCAGCAGATTAAAGTAGTACTCCACTTCAAGCAAAGCATCCCCAGTCAACATATCCTTGATTAATCACTCTTCGCCAGCTTCCAAACCCCGCTTCATCGACATACACTACCTTGTCTCGATGGCCCAACACGTCTCAGCTTTTGGAAAACGACTACGTACCGAGAAGGAACCTTCGGAGCCAGAATCCAGCATTGTATCGGGAAAGCCGGAGAGAGCCCGTCCACGAATAGAAGAAGGAGATGCGGGTCCACTAGAGCCCCTGCTGGTAGAAGGAGCAACCACAACGGAGGACCGTATTTTGAGGTGGCGGCGGGATTCTATAAACCATCGTCTAAGCTCACCTGAGCAGCAGATTGTCAACTATGATGAGGCAGGAAGCACCGATAGTGATATGTGGGAACGCGAAAGCGCATCAAGCAATCTGGCGAAAGTCGAGGAAGTAGACAGTGATGATGAAGTCGCCGCATCTGGTTTCAAGGAAGGTAAGAAGCATGAAACGCAGTCGTATGGAAATGTTTTGGACAAGGTGGAGGTGAAGAGACGGCAGGACTTTCTGGAGGGTAAACCGGAGCCGCCACCAGGGTTAGATCAAGACTTCGACGTAATGTATTACACTGTCTTTGGAGTTGCACGCCTTTGCCATCATGCAATCCGGGAAGTCAAATCATCGAGCGAGGATTTGATGCATCTCTGCATATGCCTTGAAGCTGTTGAGGGGAGGAAACAGAATGTTTACGGGGTCAATTTCGATACGTTGTGCCCGACCTTCTGGGAGAGAGTCAAGACAGAGACAAGGAAAGAAGAACTGAAACGACATTTCTATTCATATGGATCTGAAGCACCAGTACTTTGTGTTGCCTGTCAGCGCAACATAGATTGGGATTTGAAGGACAGGCACTGTTTACTCTGCAAAAGCATGATGCATAGAAAATGCTACGATAATTGCGAAGGTGATTTGGAGTGGTTCCGAAAGCGTGTCGAACACAAGATCAATGAAGCTTGGTATCCACAATTATCTCTAGAAGATCAGAAGAAGCTGGGAGGAATCGATATGAAGGAGGGTACGGCTCCACTTGCAACGCGATCCAAAAATCCGAATATCGTGTCTGGGCAAGCCCTCCTATACAACAGCATGTCCCAGGCAAAGTCAACTGCTTCAGCCTCCGATGCTTCTCAACACAGTGAAAGTTGATACGTTCCTTCCCTCTTTATGGCATGGGATTTGTGCATGTGGGAGAACGCTTTTAGCTCCGCTCGAGCATGTAGATCAAGTTAATTAGTGGCTTGATGCAGTTTTTACTTGGGTCTTTATGCTTTCGGTTTGGAGTTTCGGTTTCGAGTTTGGAGTACCCTCTATCTAGATCTTTGGTTTAGTTGAAGTATTCAGAGGTATTCAGTGAAACCTGTTTTTCCGTTTGTAGTTACATAGCAGTCCAATCCGAATACCTTACTCGCTTTCACTATTCAAGTGCAAGTGTAAGAATTCAAGGTATGTCGTCCAGTATCGATACGTATCTGACCTGCCCAATTGTATGCTTATGAGGTACTTCTTAACCTGTTATGTTTCGCCGGATGTTGTAAGTGCTCCAAAACAATACGTGCTGAACCAGGGCTTCCCACAAGAGATTAATTGTTTTGAATTGGAACAAGAAATGTCGGTAGGGAAGTAGAATATGTACAAGGCCAGAACTTCACTTTCTATCGGGCTTGAGTATGCTGAAAAAAGTACAATCGAAAAACATACAGCACCAAGGATTCCCGCGTGGTCACCCACCGCAGTACTAACTTGGCGATTAGAAGCTTGACTATGGGAGAGCGGACGGGATCCCGTATATTCTTCAATCTATGGCCGTATGTGACTGATACAGACTGAAAAAAAACTGTTCGACCTCGAAGCTGTAAATCTGGCATGGCAGCGCAGATAACTCCGGTGAATGGGGACGTCCTGACTTCCAAGCCTTTCGCACACCAACCATAAACTTTCATCTTGACATCTCCTTCGGCCACTTTTTTCTCCATATTTCAGCATCCCCATAAACCCACGTCTCCACCATAGTACTTACCTACACTCCTCTTCGAAAACATGGACTCAGGCATAGCAATCAGTTTTCATGGTTGCGGTTGCTTCCCCGAAAGGATAACTGCCGTTACCCGCCATCACAAAACAAGTGCGACGACAACGACAACAACAGATTTCCATGGATTCACTACAAAACAGACGTTCGCGTTCAAATGTCGGAGTTATCATAAGACATCAATCAGGGCTGATGCTATTGCCGCCAGGTAGCTTGAGCCTGATACGAAGACAAAAGCCATGCTTGAATTCGAGAATCAGTCTGGACCATGGCGGGGTGTGCTTATTCCCACAATCCTTGAGCTCTCCCGTCTCCGTCTTCCTTCTCGTTATGGGCGTACTTCCTTGTGCTTCAGCCTACTCTATAGAGATTTGATATCTTTTGCCTGTAAGTATACACCTCGGCTGTCAATTGGACCTGATTTGAGGGGTCCTTGAGCTTCTAGAAGCTTCGAAATGTCCCAAAGAGCAAAGTTTCCGTTGACCACAGGTACCCGAAGGTTACTTTTGCTTATATTGACCGTCAGCTAACTGTCATCAGGTCACTGTGTTTCTTACCCTTCCCGCCGGTATCCATTGAACGGTAATTTTTCTCCGATATCGATATATCGCGTTTGTATCCCCAACCGAACCGACAACAGACGGCATCTCAACAACCACCCCTACCAACTCGGTCGGTTCAAAAAAGGTACCGACAGGAGATATGATTCACCTATTCTTAACATACAGCCACGTCTTCTACTTGGCTTCTATTTCCGTCTATTTGTCAGCTCGGCCGGGACTGAGTCAACACGGGATCGGAATATTGATGGCTGGGTGAGTCGGGAGTACAAGGAGAGCTCGGGCCCTTGCAAAGAGAAGGATCCTCCGAACCCGTGATAACTTTGCGCCCAACGTTCCGCCAGACTGCTTATGGCAATTCACAAAGGGATTGCAGAAAACTCGCGTCAGACTGCTCCAAAGTGATGGGATACACAGGACGCAAACATTGGGATTCGGTACCGTTGCACTCGGATGGAGGTTGCCGGTATATTGCTTGCAGTTTTGCTTTTATTGAGGCATTATCAACAGCAGTTCATATGCACTCAGTCAGACGGAGCGGCTTCTCCGTGAGGAGACTGAAGGATGATGTTTTGTTGAAGACACGAGAGATTCAGGAGGTCGAGATAACTGATTGAGCCCATGCTCATGTTCCTGAACAGGTCCTGAACTGACTTCCGAGATAGCAAAAGCAATCAACAGCATCACCTTTCGAAACTTCAGATACGTCAACCTGGAGGATAAGCGACGTCGCAGTTACAGTTATTGACGATATATTTCCCCTACAGGTTAGCCTCCAATACGAGATCTCGATCACTAGCAACCTTCTTTCCTGGAACCCTTTGTGCCTGAGCATGGTCTCTGTATGATTCTCGGCGCACCCGCCGCTCATCGACGGCCTGAATCCTGATTCCTGGCCGGCGGAAACAAACAAAGGCACGGCGATCTGATGAAGCGCATGGGCCATGGCTACACTGCATGCTTGGGAGCCTGTTTCGACTCTGGAACGTTTATCTTGGTTGCCATGAGGAATCAAAACATTCCAGAGGAGGATCTCTCTCTCGCCCTCTCCTTAATCGTTTACAGTTCTCTTGCAATGTTTACCGCCCCCAAATTACACCTCTCAAACATCTGCAAACCGGATGGAGGAAGTAAGTTCCTGCAATGCAAGAACCCCGCAATTCCATTGCTGAGCCACAGGCTAACGTTCGGAATTCAGACCGTTTCAGTCGGGTTTGCAACAATCGGTTGATGAATTCCTCCGCCGTTTGAATGCCGATCCGGCTGGTGCTGTAGCCGAGAAGAGAGAGGCTCCAACGGCATTCGGCACACCGTCAACTCAGGGACGGATCGGCACCATCCAGGGTACCGTACTAAATGGACCGGAGGTGCGGCGGCGCCAAGAATCGCCACTTTAACCGGAAGTGCGAGAACCCTCTGTTACCTGTTACTTTTGTTCGGCCTTAACCGTATCCAGTAGGTGCTAATCCTAATTAAGGTTTTAGCGTGCTCTGTAGAGGTGCGGAGGAGGACTGTTACTGTTACTTGTGACTAAAGATAGTAGCAACTTCAAGCAGCGCGTTACCGTTACCGCACCTCCGGTCCATTTAGTACGGTAGGTGATTCAGCATGTCCAGCAATAGTAATGCCACCCCAGAAACCTGGAAGTTGTCATGTTAGCGAAGCCTTACCCGCCCTTGCATTCGGAGGGACCGAAACATGGGTAGATCTCTGGCATCTGCATCAGGAATCCTCTTTCAAAATCTCACGGCATACGGCTTTGAGCCGAGACAGCATTCTCGACAAATTCTTTCAAGCAGACGATGTTACTGCTGAGCTTCTGTTTCGTTCCGAATTGTCACTGCTTTCGGCTTCAGCTTACGAATTCGAACTTGGGCGACCTGCTAATGAGGCTCACCGCACCAAGTCCCTGGACTGGTGCTTACTTCTTGCGGTGTGAACCTCGGGCATCACCGATAAGGCAAAAACTCCAAACCTCGAGAATCTACACAGACGACCGCACTCTCAACACTGCATACACCTCGGTCCGACCTCCATCACCGTGACATCACACCTGTCAATCAATCTCGTCTACGTATTCGTACATCGAGATGCGAGCTTACAGCCGAACGGTTCTTAATTCCAACGACGTACGATCTGCTCCAGAACGGTCAAGTTTCAGAAGCAAACAACTCTTTGCTATCACGCTCCCATTGATTGGATCAACATTACGCATTCTCCTCGTGGCAGTATGGCATGACACTTCCGCTCTTGCAGTCCTGCACACGGGCTCCTGCTGAATCCATCAAAGGTCTCAGTCCTGTCCAAACCATGGATAGCTAGCTCTCGCTCTCTAGGAAATTTTCAACAACGAACGTTGGTTGATAGATATCGTACGTCGTCACTACTCTCGCAACCGACCTCCATCTCCAGGCAGTTACACGCAGGCTAGGCTATGATATCCGTCCCCGTTATTACCATCTCTGGACAAGTTCCTTCCTGCTTCAGTCAAGCCTCGAGCTCGCGAGGTCTGTGATGAGGAGCTCGTTTATCTCATCGTACCATACGGCTACATACAGTACAGTACAGGTGCACTACCACAAAGGATAGCACTTTTTCATCATCTCGATAGTTCCCCAAGCCGACATTTTGAGATGACCATCTCCTTCTCTCTCTCTTGAGCTCGGTCTCTCCTTTGCAATTTAAAGCCCCGAATAAATACCCATCTAGCCATCCCGCATCGAGCGCGGTCGCTAACTAGCGCCTCAATAGCGGGTATTGGCGAGGCCATGGGTCGCTACGCAACCTCATCTCGAGCTCGTCTGTGGAAACATCACGGTGCGACGTCGAGATGGAGACGTCAGGCCAGTTTGACGTCACGCCTACCCTTTCTTTGACTGTCTATCGATTCTCACGAGGCAGGGGTTTTCGGGGACGGCTTCAATTTGTTGGGGAAGCAATTAATTTTTCCGGCAGCCTCAGTTCCTCTGGGTGGATCCTGGAAGAGGGGGTCCTTAACGTGGATTCCGAGATTACTAACCATCCTATTTAGGTTCTACTGAGTCCTCCCAAGCCACAGTTTCCCTGCTTTCCCTCCCCGCCGTCAGTCTTGTCCCGCTTGTCCTTCTTGCTTGTGGCTGCTTCGGTTAGCTTCCTCTCGACCCTCTCATTAAGCTTCTCTCAGGAGTTAGGGTTTCGCTCCACTATCCGAACCACGATCTGCTCCCGTATCCGCAAGCTGCAGCGTCTGATTCAGCGCCTTGACACCCCTCCCTTTGTTTCCTCCTCCTCACTTTCCTCACGATGGGTTAGCCACGGCCAGTTTCCATGGAAGAATCTTCTCGCCATGTTCTCTCCCCTGCCATTGTCTCTCTGCTGCAGACAAGTGACAGCATCGCGAGCATCGCGAGCATCGTGAGCCATCGTTCCTTTCCTTTCTTTTTCCCCCTCTTCCGCTTCCCCAAGATTCACCACCAAAGATCAAGGCCGGGCTTGCTTAGAGATGACTTACTGAGGCCTCACAGTGAGGCATCACGAGCCGACCAGCCAACTTGCCCCTCCTGTCCTAGCCCCCGCAGGGACCGCCTGGGTCGAGGCCCCACTAGCGCCGTCTACTGCACCGTTCCTGAGATTCCAACGGGACCGCGGACGCCGAAAGTTGGAAGTGCAGCAGTGCATTTCATAACTTACGACCTGGAAAAGCAAAGAAAGAGGGAAAGAAGTTCTGAAAGGAAGCTTGTTGAGAGGCCGCGGAGATGTGAGGGGGAGGTGAAAATTTGCTTACTGGTACAAGTAGTAGGCTGTCAGGTTAATACGGCCGGGCTGTTGACTTGGGTATGTAGAAGTGCACTGCTTATGCCAGTTCGGTGCTGGTGCCTGGAGGAATGGAGGTTCACGACAAGGCGTCTGTGGCTAGTAAGCAGGCAGGCAGGCAAGTGGGGACGGCAGACATTAGACTCCTCCTGCCGGGTGCTGCAGCCTGTCCAGTCCATGAACCCCATGGCTGCCATGTGGAGATCGAGAAGAAGGCCCAAGACGGGAGATCCGATTCGAATCCTCCATGTACAGTACTAGCTCAACCTAACAGTTATCAAGTACAGAATACGAGAGACCTCATACCAATTGCTCAAGGCACTGATTCGTTTCCCGGGCAGTTTCATGTCATCTCATTACGATTGGCAATTAACGGCGCGTTTCAATATGTCAAATTGTGACAAGTACGTACGGATGAGACGACGATGACGAAGGGAAAGCTGGGGTAACTTTGAACTTTAGAGTTTTTTTAGTTTTTTCCGCTATGTTACGAAGTATGGAGCTATGTAGGGATGTTCTTACTTGTAGGAACTATCTACTATGATGTAAGATGCACTGCACCACGAGCTCGGTTTCCACCAATCTAGGAAATCCACGAGTCCACTGGAGACGAATACGAGGCCCCCGTGGTCCTGCTGGGTCTGCTAGGCTTGCTGGACTGGAAGTAGCATCCGGGGAATATTCCAGACTTCCTTCCCACTATCCACGTTGCAAAGGCAGTCGCAGTGAAAAAGCAAGATAGCAATCCCGCCAGTCCTCCTCCTCCTCGTCTCCGAATCTTCACTGTACTATCCCGAACTCCATATCTTGAGCCCAACCATCCCGACCCATTCCGATCACCCCCGAAGTAACTAGCTTCCCAAAGTCCAAGCTCACATCGTCTCGCCTCGCCTCGTGGCCTAGACCCTGACTGAACCAAAGATTTTTCCTCCTATGAGTCCCATCTGAGATCATCGAGAGGCTGCTGTAGTGCTGCTGGCCTTACCTTACATCATTTCATATGATATCAGTCCCCAACCCCCTTCCCTTAGCTTAGCTCCTCCTCCGACGAGTCCGGTGCTGCTATCTTGGGCACAACATGGTTCAGCTCAGCCACTGGTGGCCGATGGACCGAAGAGCGGGTGGGTCTGAAGGTGCCGATGTCTCGCTACGGATTGGGGAGAGAGGGAGAGGACTTACGGAGTTTTGTGATTAGGAGTACCTACTGGGAGTGGTCGTTGATGGTGTAGGTGGGCTGTGCCGTGTTCCTGCGTTGTAGATAATGGTGGAGGTGATCTGATAACTCTGCTGTCTGTCCTGTAACCTGTTGTGCTGAATTGTATCGATGGCTGGGGAATTGGAAGGTGCCGTGTGCTGTGTGCTGTCCTGTGCGTGGGCTGTCAGAGGTGTTAGCCAGAGGTCCAGTGGTCCAGTGTTGTGGTGAAACGCCAGTGACCAGTCTGGGGGGGTTGACATATACTGTAGGCCGTGCTATTGAATATGGGTAGCTAACTAGAGATGGGGACCGAGGATGAGGAGGAGGATATAGGATAGGTAAAGACAGTGGGATTGAGCTCGAAGGCAGTATGTTGATCGGTATGGAGAAGGCCAGGGCTACTCACAGTGCACTGTCCAGCTCAAGCGCGCGTACTTCAGTTCTCGGGGAGACAGCGCTGGCCGTAACCCAGCTGGCGCCGATGCCGAAGGTCCTCGGGAACGGTAAGATGTAGAGGGGGTGATCAGTCTGGCGCTGGGTGAGGCATTGAAGCTACAATGCGGTCCTATGTACCGAGCAGAGGTCCAGCATACGCGGCGATGACGCGGCTGTTCCTCCCACTGCGCAAACGGCGGTGACGGCGTGCGGTGCGGTCAATGGCGCGCTATCGGCCCGTCATGGTCGCAAGGGCGGGGAGGAGGGAGAGTCGGCGGAATCGGAGGGGTGGTACGGCGCGGTCGAAGGAGTCGGTCAAGGTTGCGGTGATGGTTCGTAATGCCGGGACGTCGCGCGGGTGGGAAACTTCGGCGCCTCGGTGCGGAATGGTATCGAGTGGCGCGGGAAGGCGAGGGGAATCGGAATATCGGTCCTCTTCCGAGGAGGAGTGTTGTTTGCAGCGGTGGTGCTTCGCAATGTTGTCGTCTGGTGATGGTTGGAGATGATGTTTTGGAGTGGAGTGTCCAAGTCTCGAGTTTAGCGAGCGAGCATCACCAGGTTAGTTAGTCCACCCCCGTTGCCACAAAGGCCAGATCACTAAAAAAAACACCACAAGATTCACAAGATTCAAGATTCACAGCGAGAGACAAGCAGAGAGCAGACAATTGTAGTATCCAGAACAGCCCGTGGCATTCCTATTACTATGCTAAAAAACCCGATCCAAAAATACAAAAAAAGACCAACTCCTTTAGCAGCCCACCTACGAGCCCAACTAAACCATGCAGATAAAAGAAAAAGTAAAGCGACAGTACTTAAGTAAGTAAAAAAGTAGAAAAATCCCCTCCATCATCCCCGTTAAAGTAAAGATCCCGTAGCGAAAGAAGAAGAATTAGAAGTAATCTCGAGCCCATGCAACTATTAAAAAGTATCTAAGTAGTAAAAAAACCGTATGATGATGATGTGATGCAATTATGCCCGCCGTAAAAGTAAGGAAAGAGAGAGAGATAGAAAAGAGATCAAAAAAAGAGAAAACTTTGTAGGTTGTTTGTTGTGCGTGAAAACGAGGAACGCCGGAATGCAACCATGGTGACAAAGGAAACGTGACTGAGGAAAGGAAAAAAAGTGGTGGTGGTAAAACAGTTGTGTGAAGTGAAGATGTGGTGGTGGTGGCTTCTTTTCTAGCTTCTCTGATTCACCTCGAGAGTTGCTCTGGGGAGCGGACGAATTGGTGCCAGTGGTAGACCGATGCGATGCGAGACGTTGACCGTGAGAAATGAGTTGAGATGGGTCGTTAATCGTTGTTCATTCGCGTGGCAGGTCGGAAAGTAGGAGGAGGAGAATGGTGGAGAGTGGCTTCGTCGTGAGGAGATGATGAGGAAGAGAGGATTGTCTGCCGCGAATGATGCGCTTGCAAAGACAATGATGAGGAAGAGAGAGAGGAGAGAGAGGCAAAAGAAAACACTAGGCTCGAAGCTCTGCGTGATTCTCGTCCTGCCATTTACTTTGCTGGAGTTGGAGGCAATGGACGGCTTGGTGGTGGTCCTGGGCATGGTGGAATGTTGATGGACATTGGACCAGGAGCCTCAAAGTTGTAGCCGAAAGACATGAGAGATGGCTCTGGCATTGGCTGAGGAGCTGGTGAAGGCATCTTGAATGCGGAGGAGGAACGGTTGTTGAGTGGATAAAGAATGGTGGGTGGTTGTTGTGGTGGTGTTGGTGCTGGAGTAGCTTTAGGGGACCGTTGCGATTGCTCTGAAGAGAATCGGTTGCTTTGTGTGTGGTGGTGGTGAAGGTAAAACCGTTCGAAGTTGTGAGACGTTTGAAGCTGGAAGCTTGTGTTGAAGTTCTTGTTGGTAAAGATGTGGTAGACTGAGGTGGATGTTGTGGAGTACTTGTACTGAAGTCTGAAGTAGATGGTTGACTGTGTTGATGATGTCTTTTGAATCTGGTTGATGGTCGTTGAGAGTGAGGAGGAGGGCCGTACTTATCTGAGTCCCTATCCCCCTACGCAGCAGAATATTCGACGTAATAATCTCGTAAATCCTCCAGATCCTCTCAGTAATAATTGAATAAAAAAGATGGAAAAGAATAAAGTCCAAAATTCCTTCAGCCTTGGACACAACTTTGCTAGTGAGAAAGTTGGCCGCTCGTACCTAAAGGACTCCACCAAGACCGATTTGTCGTTTTGAAGGTCTTCGTGACCTTTTTTCCCCCTGTCGCCTAGACCCAAAAATTGGTTCCAGCCCAGGGACGAAAAGAAAAATGAATTATGGAAATTCCAATTTCCAAAACAAAATGTTTCCCCCAAGAAAATAATTTCGTTTCAACTCTCGAAATTCTTTTCCACCACCCGTTTTCCATAAATATCCCCAATTTAAATCTTGAAACAAAAAAAGCCCCAGATATCGTGCCGAATGAACAGAAAATAGGCCGACACCAACAATCCATCTCTCATCCGGCGGTAAGAATTGACGTCCAACCATTCCGAAAATAGGACCTCTTCACCAACAAGCCCTCTCCATTCCCATGCCGCTTTCTCCAACAGCGCCAATATCAGGCCCTTCAGAAATAGAGCTTATTGTCGCCTGGGCTGCGGCGCAGCAACAATCCTGAGGAAACTCTTTTTCGCTTCCTTTTGTTTGTCCAGGCACGTCCAAGGGAAATTCCGTCATCGAAACAAAAAGTCGAGTGAAACGAAAAAAGAGATGCTCTGCCCAGGCGCGCATCGAGGCTCTGCGGTTAGCAGCTACGGATATCCCTACACCCTCGGCCTTTGCTGAGCTTGAGCTGCTGCTGAGCTTTGCAATTGAACAAAAGCAAATCAAGATGGTGCCTGAAAGTTTTGCTTTCTTTTTCCTGACAGAAAAAGATGTTGAGTTGAGCTTCGGCGTCGTACGGGTATCGTAACTGAATTCAGGCCTTCAGCTGGCATCGGAAGGCTCGTTTTGAAGATATCGTGAACGAAAGTGCTCAATTGGTGAAGGCGCATGTTCAAGTAATGAGAATGAGATATCAAAACCCATGTGAGAGTATTGGTCAACTGGCAAAGGACAATTCTGAAGAATTGAGAATAAGATATCGAAAACGCATGCTGAGAGAATCGATCAGTTGGTGAAGGCGCATTCTAAAGTAGTGAGATGAAATATCAGAGGCGCATATCCAGAGTAAAGGCGGGCAATTGGCGAATGCTCGTGCAAAGGTTATGAGAATAAAACAAGCATTGAATGCCCACCCGAAAGTGAAAAGGGCCAGACAAAGCCAACGAAGTATTCCTGTGGAAAACGCATGTCGACGGAATCGAATGTCCAAAAAACTCCACTGGTTGAGGCGCATTCTGAGTACTGAAAATCTCAGAACTCAATGGCGGGGCCATTGAGTGTAACAGCAGCCGCGATGCTTTGCTGTAGTACGAGTGTAGGCCTCGCTATGTTGAAGAGAATACGAAGTATCAAGCTTCAACTGGTGCGGGCATGCCACACTCTCTTCTATCAAAAGGCATGTCTCGAAGACATCGAGAGCAGGGTTCTATATTGCAACAGGCGTTTGTCGAAAGAAGAGAACCAATTGAAGAAGTATCCCACCTCATGAGTCTCAAATAAGAGAGCCCAGATCTCAAAGATATCGAGAACGTAGTTCTCTGTTGCCAAAGCCATTCGTGGAAAACGAAGGCGAGAATTGAAGAAGCAAGCCAAATCGAGAACGTCGAAAGTCCAGCCGCTTCGAAAACATACCTCAAAGCAGAGATTGCGAGAACGGAGTTCTTTCCAGAGATGCATATCGAGAACAAGGAGCAAAATCAATGAGTGAAGTCATGCTGAGCGTATCAAGTCTGCATTGCGTCTCTCTCGACAACGCATCCATACCAAAGAGACCGATGAGAATGGAGCTCTCCATTGTTCAAGGCCAATGGCGGAGAACAAAGGTGCCATTTGATCAAAGAAATGACATCAAAGTTGCAAAGACCACAGCCTTTCTCTTGCAAACGCATTCGCTTCAAAGATACAGAGTATTGAGAACGAAGTTCTCACTTGGCGAAGCCGAACCGAGTCCAAAACCGCAAATACATCAAGAGGACCACATTGAGATGCAAGAGCCGCATTCGGCCTCTCAATCGGTCGCAAAGGCATCCATAACTGCTTCATCTTGAAAACAAAGTTTACCCTCAGCAGGAGATGCATGTTGAGAACGAAAGTGCCAATAATGAAGAAGGCGCATGTTGCAGAAACCAAATGAATTGGCAAAGGCTGATGAAGATGTCAGCCGAAAACGGAAATCCCAAGGCTTTGTGTAAACACAGGCTGCACAGCCGGAGAGCAAAAGTGCAAAGGCTTCTGGATTTCCGAAGGCTGATGGTTTGATGTAAAGATACCGAAGGCTTTCATTCGAAGTGTGAGTTTCCAAGATAAGGAAGCCGAAGGCTTTCCTATTTTGGCGGTCGAATGCTGATGGGCGTCAACTCTCGAAGATACCCATGAATATTCTTGTCCTGAGGACAGAACAACTCATGAAGGCCCATGCTGAATCTGCAAAGACTGCATGCCCCCTCAATGGATACCCAATATATTGTACTACAACGTGAAATATCAATGGCAAGGACATCCTTGACCGGCGGATCCGGAAGGAGAAGTATGCGCATATGCTGATATCTCTCAACGGATATTCAGAAGGCCATTCTAATTCCTAGAATTGGAATGCCGAAGGCGTCAACAAAGTAAGCCCGGCAAAGCCGCTGTATTGACCTTGATGACTGTCAGTTGGACCGGAATACCATATTGTACTCAGGGAGCACGTTTACCAAAGAGATTCCCAAATGGAGATGCCAATCAATGAGTCTTGGTACTTCCCAATTGGTAACCGAAACCGGTGCCTACTGCCGAGAACAAGAATTCCGAGAGCAACAATTCCGAAGGTATGAGTAATTGGCGGGGAATGCAGTCTCTGTATCCTTGGATACCAAATACTCTCTGGATTGGGAAGTAAAATGCCTTTGGGCCGAGTTAAGAAAGCTCTGTACGAATACACCTTTACCCATGAACCGAACTCAACAAGTCGAAAGCTTCTTCTTACTTCTCGAGCAGCCTTGTTTGTTGGCACAACCCGAAAGTAGAAATAACCTTATGCAGGCCTACTTCCATTGGGCTTCGATTAATCTGCTGCGAAGCATGCAGCAAAATTCTTCAGCAGTAGCGTTGCTGCAACCTTATGACATCCAAGCGAGCCCATAGGCTTCACGAGTTGAGCCATGACGAAAGCGGCTGTAATTCCGAATGGAGTACGAAGTACGCAGGTCGAGCATACTGGCTGGTAGGACTTGAGATCCGTAGATGCTCCATATGATCTCAACGAGAGGCTTAGAGAGGTCCGTCAAGAGGAGAGTTTCGATTATGAGGATGCCGTTTTTCTTTGAGAAGCCCATAATGAAGCCACTGGTATTAACCAATCTCAACCCTCGCAGAGAAGTCAGTATTTTGATCCGATAATTTGTTGGGGAACATACCAATCGTATCCTGCTGAGGGCAGCATAGTCGAGACCGGCAATGCAGTCGGTCCTTCAACTTTCTTCTCCTACCAAAGCTAACAGCTGCTACCCTCATGCTTCGGGATCATAGGCAGACAGCCTCGTATTACCAAGCAGAAAGAATCCAGACTGACATGCCCTCTGGATGGTTCGTAGAAGCCCAAAAGCAATTCGGGGAAGCCAACATCTCAAGCCCCACAGCAGTAGTTCATATTCGACCTTGGAACTTAGCAAAACATTGGCGAAGCCTATCCATTTTCGAAGGAATTAATTTTGCTCCCGTGACGCTTCTTGGAATTGGATCAATGCCGACGACGCTAGCATCTCGGGATCCGAAAACGTGTCCGGACGATATGTGCCTTACGGCTTCGGTTTCTTGGATGTCGTCACTGCTTCTGATACAACACTTTGCGCTCGGGTAGCCTTCTTCATGCCATCCCGAAGCCCCGGAGCAGAATATGTTGATGAATTGGTTGTAGTCTTGGACCGGTCAAGCCACCGTCTCAAAACTTGGCGTTAGTTCATTAAACGACTCTCCGAAAGCCTCCAAGTAGGTAAAGTAGGCGCGTTGCCTTGGATGTCGTCAGTCTTCCTCAGGAAACTCGGGAGGTCATCTTCTTTTCATTGCCGGCCCGAACTGCTCCGGGGGAATCCATGTTCATATTGCTCTGCGTGGCCTTGCTTTCAAATGCATTTGAGTGCCAGAGCTCGCGAAGCGAGGATGCGAGCATCGGCAAGGTATCCGATGGGACATTGCCGGTCATTCTCGGAGAATATTCAAGCAAGTTTGCTTCGACCTTGGTTCCTTTGAGGGCATCCATGCAAACTTCGGTTTGCCACCTCGAATGAGGGCGGGGCACCCATGCTTCACCATGGAAGCCTCATTTCTTTGAGGACGTCAAAAGTTATCGAAGAGGATCAGATGTAGCCTGGCAATGCCAGCATCACCAAGTTCCGACAGAATCGCAGCCTGGCCGAAGCCTCAATTCAATATCAAGCCGTTCTTGCCGCAGTTCAGGCCCACCAGCCCCGAATCTCCGCACGTAGCAACCGACACCTCAACCACAAACTGACACGCCCATAAACATAACTATGCTTGTGTCGGCCCATAACGACGCACGCCCAGGTACCCTCAAGCACTCATGCTGCGCAAGAAAACCTGCACTTCAAAGGAACGAAACATCCAGTGCAGTCGCCATCGTCAAATCTCCGAGGCTGCGATGCGAGAACGGCTGCAGCAGAGTTGAGGAAAGCTCATTCTTGTGCCTTCCGTTTCCAACTAGCTCTGCAGGAACGAGATGAATGAAGTGGTGTAGTCGACGCCACAGCCATGTGTCTTCTTTGCCGATACCGTAGCGCGTCAACCAGCGGGCTAGTCCAGGCCTTCGTTACTACAAGTAACCGATGCCCAAGCTCAAGATAGATGAAGACAAAGTAAGAACAACAGCCGGGGAAGTAGGTGAGAGATCCGAAGATACCGAAAGGGTAGAAAACACTTTCGACCTCTGCAGACATGTCGACCTCGCTAAACGCAAAACGCAACGTTTGTCGATTGTGGTGCTCATGCAATTACTTGCTTCAACATCCTGCAGCTGTGCAGAGTTCGGCGAAGGCTTGGTAGTGTTGCAAAGGCGATGATCTTCTCTTGAGATGGCAATGATGCCTCGTGGCTTCGAATAAAAACACCCATTTTGCGGAAATATCCTTCTTTCTCGCACTCATGTAATTCGGACCAGCCTTTAGAACTACGTACGCCTTCAGCCTTCTCTTGTACGATGCGTTCAGGTGCACTCGTACGTAACCAAAGCCCTGTAATCTCGTAACAAATTCGTCCTCATGTTCTCTTTGTGTGTTGAATCCATGGTGTCCAGATCCAAGAAAGATCTCGTTTCTCCTTACAAGGGCCGTTGAGGTTGCACGACATGTTCAGGTTTTGGCGGAGCTTTGGCGGGACTCCAAACGAAACAAGAGTCAAGCGAAGTCTAGAGTTGTGGCTCGTGTGAGATAACCTGCAGCATCTGCCACAACAAAAACTGCCACAAGCGGCAGTGCCTGAATCTCATGTACTTGTACCTGTGTACCGCAGAGTCTTGAGCTCAGATCGTCAAACACGCACTGAACATGCAGGAAGAGGCAGAATTACCCTTGTCTCTGTCAGAAGAACAGGCACACACCCGGAATTCTGGACGAACTGTGTGGCCAATTCGCACTTTTGAAGGTTGAGATGCTCTTCTCGCAACCTGCGACAGGAAACCATTTCTTCATCACTGTGATGGACTAGGCTTTTGTTGCCTGAACAAATGGCCTCCAAACTTGTCGCGAACAGACATGATGTGTTCAGACAGGATCTGCATTTTTGTGTCCGAATATCGCTGGTGCTTTCTGAGCCTTTGATGCTGTGTTCAAGTGGTGATAATACTAGAAGAGTTATCAGAAACAATAACGGTTTCCCAATGCTCAGGTACGACCCGAAGTGTAGCGCAACAGAGTCGTCAAGACTTCACCTCATGCATCCCATTCTCTCAGGTGGCCATAAGCATCCCTCTTTGGCTGATCAGTGTTGCGCTGTCCGGCCATCATGGATCCATTGTCGACATTGCAGCTTGTGTAATCCAGACTCTTCACACTCAAGATTTCCAATTGTAGCAATGATGTTCTCCATCTCGGCGAAATCCAATGACGCCCTACAGTCAAAAACACGGAACCTACCCAGCACTCCTCCACATGAGCTTCCCCGCCTTTTTCAGTGACTCGTTCCGTCAACGGATATGTACCTTTCCATCCAATCACACCACAAGGCACAGTTTCCGAACGGCTTTGAATGGCTTGTCCTTTTTAATGGAAAGGTTGGCTACACAGAAGTTGTGCTGCGCTGTGTGCTTGCTTGCAGAATGCACAAGCTGCACAAAACGCTACAGGTTCCGTACCTGAGTCTCAAAGACCAGAACCTTCAATGCAGTTTCCATATGCAGTTGCAGATTCGCAACAGTACGTAAATCAAGCTGCAACACTGGTAACCACTGCAATGGAGGGGTGGAGAAGGTTCCATGACTCGGAGCGCAAAACATATCGTAATGGAGGAGCGGTTCGAGCTTGTCGTTGTAGGCCTTTCGCGTAATTTTCCGTTAACGGGATGGTGAGATGCTTGGTGTCGTTTAACTTAGGTTTCGGTCGGAAAGGCGCTTCAGCGGTGATGCGCCGGCCGCGAGGCCGAAATCCAACCTGTTGCTGAATTTCGACGTTATTTGCAAAGGGAGCAAGTCGCAAGCACCTGTGCATACCCGCGGGCTAGTTAAGTTGACTGATGTTGTACTTCAACTGTAGTTCAGTTCGTAATGAAGCTGATAGCAATCTCATGAGCCGGCGTTGGTCGCTGGGGGCATCAGAATATGCTCCAAAGGGATGTCTCTGATGCTGTATGTAAGGTTTCCAATGCTATTTCTAAGATGGCTGGTGGATGAGCGCATTTGAAGTCCCTTTCTCGTGCACAGGGCCCTGTCGTTGACTCGTATCGACGATTTTACCGTGTTGACATGCAGTTAAGACAAGGTTGAGATGTTGAAAATAGCAGGTGGAGAGTGCCAATGTTGATCGCTTTCCGCTTTCGTTTCGGTAACTTTGATTAAACGCCAGCGCTCCGATGTGATGACGGCAAACGCCGGTTCCGTACCGGACAGTCTGGAGTCTGGAGTTCGGAGGAACGTAGGCCCGCAAAGACTTAATTCTCAACTTGTCTGGAGCACTTGACGTTCCAATACAGCGAATAGTAGTCTGAGCTACGCGAGGTAATAACGAGGATATGCCTAGCCTAAGTCGCTGGTAAATATTAGCTGACAGTCTCTAGAGTTTTGACGCAGCAGATAGATAGGCCGCTACTTAAAGTACTTACTATTACCCAGCAATATAAAAAATGAGCCGCAATAGCAAGCACTTTGTAGTATCTGCTTTCAGAAACTGCCATCAGCAGTTAGCATGGCACTCAAAAGAAGTATATCGATGCATCTACATTGCACAGACAGTGAGCTTTTCTTACCCCGCTTGCGCATGAACCTGCCATCGAGCTCCGGAATCACATTTGTAAGGCACGAAACGGTTCTCGATCGCTGGTTCCAGACTTTGACTCTATTCTTTCTGATCGTGATGCATGCAAGTCTGGTGTGGTTATCAGGTTCTCCGACTCGATCCACGCTTTTCAAGGCTTGTCTGATGACACGACAGCATCCCACACAAGACGACCAATTCCTGCCTCATTCGTAGAACAACTGTTGTGCAATGTCTACGAGAACAAGCAGCATTTCGGCCCAAATTGTTGGGGGAGACGGGCCCTGAAAGATAGAGCAAGGCTTTCGTTCGAGAACCGACGAGTATTGGCCTGTGCATGTTAGCTATGTCCAGTGCGTGAGCAAGGGGAACTGAACCTCCTGCATTCGGATACGATAACGGTGAATGCGGACGAGGCTTCCGTAGTTCGCCATACTTGTACTTGTACTTGGTATGTAACATATAACTACGAGTAAAGATACATTCTTGCCACTTGCTGAGGGCGGCGATCCATGAAGTGGTCCACTTCGTGAACGGCTTGTGCGCATGCGGTAATATCGAAATGGCACGTTCATGTAAGAGGATCGGTTGGGACTCTCCAATCCAAAGGCTCGTTTGATCTGTACTTTTCCGCTGGTACGAATAGCCGTGATACCCTAGCTTTTGTGATTGGATCGTGGAGACTTTCCCTTCTGTGGTGATGATCTTCCGGATGTCGACTTCAACAATAACCACATAGGGTTTTTCCGCCATGGCATCCCGGAAAAACCAGATGCGAAGGCAAGTCGCAACCACCTCCACATTTTGGTATCTGCAATGCACTGTGACAACGATTCTCCGAAGCTAGTACTGCACCCTGTTGATGAATATTGCCCTGCAAAGCAATTCGTATGTATGCGGGGCTATTTGTGGAGAGAGCCCCACTCAATGTTCCCCTTTTCGCCCTCATCGTTTGCAATTGCCTCTGCCTGTAACCGCCATCAGTACAAGTGCATTTCCATCATATCCACAGTCATAACTGACATACCATGGTTATAGCCATGTTTGGTCATTTCCTCCTCACTCTGCTTAATCGTTTGCGGCCTTGTTTGTCGTGCTCGTCGTCAAATCGGTTTCGAAAACGCTTCCTTGACTGGCCCGAATACAGCTCTATCCCCGAGTTGGAGCTCAGAATCCATGGCACCTTCGACACGGATAGTAAACCGAAACTTCATGAAACTGTTGGTGCTGTGCCGTCTTTGGCGCTTCGTTTGACGATGGGTTGCTGTGATCCGAGAAGAGACCGAGGGCCGAAAGCGGTAGGCACAAAGTACTTGTGGACGGTTGTGTTATTTATCTGAGACTTTGAATAACCGTAAAGAGATCGGGATTGACGAAAAAGATTGATCGAGGCCATCTTCGGTATGCCGTGCTGGTTGTTGTTGAGGAAGGGCGGGATGGCTTGGCCAGATTCCAAAGAATTCCCACAATGGCCCGTGCTTATCCATCCTTCTCCGGTCGCCCCGCTTTCCTTGACACGACATCAACAAAAACATCGCTAGAATTCTTTCTTGTCCAGAAGAGTGAGCTTCGATCGTACCGGCTCACGTTCTTGCTGCATACCATCTCATCATCACCTCCCTGGGGTCCTAGCAATGAACTCTACCATCGAACACTCTCGCTGCCGTTTTCGCATACCAAGTCCCATCCGACTCGAAATCGAGAAAGTTACGATAATCAGCTTGAAGCTTATCCGGAACGCATTCACTGCATCTATGGGGATCTACAACAAGAGTATGCATAGGGATAACTTTGAGGTTTGTTCCTGGCTGAGGGAGTCTTCCAGATACTTACTTAGTACTGTTTGCCCAGCTGGATGCTGAGATGAGTACCTCTCTAGATTCTAGGACCGGAATCTCACATTCGAAATCGGATCCTCGTCATTTGGAACAACTTATCGCTCGGTCTCTCGGAATACAATCCTAAACAGCCTGCTCTGGAGCTCAGATGCAATATACTTAGGAAGCTCACAAACTTGGTAATCATGAACCAGAAGGGTCACTATTCGAGAAGTAACCTGACGATTATCACTCTGCATCTCGATTGTTTCCAGGTATCGAGCAGGATGTAAGCAGGAACATCGTCACCCTATATCAGATGCTCAGGAGTGCTAACCAAGCAATGGATTCCAATCATACAATTGAGTGATTGTCGGTTTACAGGCCCCCCACCCCGCAGCAGCTTGTTTTGTTTGAAACGGGGCATGCTATCTGGATACGCCACAACCGAGTCTCGCGGGAACTTGGCCCTGAACTTGTACCTGAGTGGCGAATGCATCAAGTTTCCAGAACCTTTCGCAACGTTGGGCCACACCCAACCAGTCGAAATCAGGCACACTCGCCACTCTTTGTCTTGAGCCTTTCCCACTTTCGGCAATTCCTGGTGCCTTGGCCAGCCGGATTGGGAGCAAACTAAATTGGTGGAACCGCTGCTTTCGACGTTGCAACACCACAAAACAAACGAAAGGCTTCAAAGATGCGAACGGTAGCATGTAGGAAAAAGGGAGTTTGTTGAGAAATGATCCAAGGAGTTGTGCCTGCAACACAAGAATGGAAACGAAAGATCTGGACGGTATTCCATCCGGAGCATTCGAAAAGTTCAGATATCGGAACAGTGATCGCATCATATTCTCAACCATATGAGGAATCACAAGCGAGCTCTTCGCACAACCACGAAGGAGAGCACCGAGATATCGTTACAAATACTTGCACCTTTCAATAACGTACGAGGACCTCCACAATCGAGCTCGGCACGACTATTAGCTGACTTCCGCATACTGTTTCTCTCCTATCAAAACATCATGATCCACCTAGTACACCTTCAACATATGAAGATGAACAAGCTCGAAGTTAACTCAAAGTGCTTCCTTTGCGATATCGCACCAGCTAGCAGCGAAGAGCTTGACATGTCAGTCTGGTCTCGTGTGACAAACGAGGCTTCAGGTACGGGCCATGTAAGTTCGGATATCTCATTTGAACGTCGAATGATTCAAAAACCTTACGCTGGATGCCGTTAGGAACAGTCGTTGAATGCCGCAGGTGCCTGACAAGAAGGCTGCTTTCAGCAATATTTGCTTTTTCTTCCTAAGGGATGCAAACGAGAACGAGAACTGCCTTGGCCATTGCGATGCGCTGCTCTGGAAAGAATCTCAAGATGCAATCCGAAGCTTCAACGCTGATAACATGAAACTGAAGTCTACATTCTGGTAGAAAGTACTTGGGTGCGTCGGGCATAAGGTTAGGACGATTCATCGACCTTTGCGCATTGCAATATTGGGTGCCTATCAGTCGAGATCGCCCAATCTTTCGAAATGGAAACCGGTATCAGCGCCGGGACATTTCAAACTATGTGGTGTTCACCCTCAACTCCAATCAGTCCGTTGCGGCAGAGTGATGGATTGTTTACCGATTGTTTCGGCAGACTGAGCTTGTGGTAACCTCGAACGACATCTGTTGGTTTTCACGATTTCAACAGGAGAACAGAAAGAGATGACACTCTGGAACGTGTTCATCCTAACCACCTCTCCTTCTCATTGCCGAATTGGGCCGCCCGCATGCTCCCAACTTTCTCAGCCAATGAGATAGGCCAGACTGCCTCCTCCAGAATCCGCATCGAACTCATCTCATGCGCAACTGATTGTCATATGCATTCCTGTTCCAGACTCGAGGGGAAAGAAACAAGGGCCAGCAAAGAAAACTCGGGACCTGGCGAAACTCAAGAGCCAGCATGTCGGAGATGCTCCAGATAATGGATTGATTGGCTTCTCAATACAAGGTTCACGCATGGAACTCTGCAGTGCAGACCCCACAGTATGAATCCAAACGCCTCGTCTGCTGACTTCATCTTGAGTTGGGATATCAATATACTTACATACAATGGCCCTTGACGTGGATATTCCGGAACCAATATCTGTAAGTCTGACCGCATATGTCACGATAAACGGCAGGGTAGGTTTCTGTGCCCTATGAGGAATTCGAATTGACTGACGGATACAGCGGTCGAGCATTACTTATTGGGGCATTAACAGAACTTACATATCAGGTTGGGCGTCGTCCACCCGGCACCAACTGCTCAAGAGGGTGTATCGGACCCTTGTTACTCTGCACTTTTGAACTCTCTTTCTACCGGAGCCTCACACACCCATCTAACGCCTGCATTCAGCATTGACCTCGTAATTGCTGTCAAAAGAAGCATGTAAGTGGTGATATTTCGATCACTGCAGTACTTACTACTATTGATTAAGGACTTTCTAACTGAGGACGAATGAGTCTATCTTGGTGGATATTGGCCAATAAACACGGAACATAGTTATTCGTCATAGCGTTCCAAATAGCTCCTATTTTGGGCGCGAATGTCAAACAATTGCGTTCAGTCCATCTGGCCGATGCCGACTCTCGGCCGCATGCTTGGCCAGTTCCCGAGACCCTCGAACGGAAGAACCCTTCAAGAGCGGATGAATCATGACCTCCTGCCCAGCTCTGTATCGTGGCTGAGCAGCGGCACCGATACGCATCCGTGCCAGAGACCTCGGAGTTCTTTCGGAGCCGACTTCCTCCAGACACTTGGGTTCTCTCGTATACTTTTGTCTCGGACTATGCATATGAACCACATGCGCGTTATTTCAGATCTCTCTCCGCATTCTCGTCTGTTAGACGACCACTTCAAGATGAGATCCTATCTCCTTCACCGCTGAGGTGTCTCTGGCTGAGCCACCGTTAGCAAGCACGCAAAGCTTACAAATGCCCCCAGGTTACTCTTCGCACGAAGTGCTGCAAGTACATACCATTCCCGTCTGGATCAAAATGTCGTTAATTACGGGCCTTAATCAAACGCATGCTAACGATCTCTAGCGCATCCGCACTCAGATTCCAAATCAGACCGATGGCTTTCCCCGTCAAGATGGCATCGTCATCTACTCCAAGCCATCCCTTGGTTTTACCCCTTTAGGAAGTTCGACTAGGGTTCACGATAACCAAAAGTTCGATCCGACTCAAACGAGTTTATCGTGGCTGTACTGCCCCGGATTCTCATCCGTCTTCCCTCACCGCATGTTTGACGATGTATGTGCCTGCAATTCGCAATCTGGAGTTTTGGTCACCTGGATCTTTGCTTCCTTATCCCTGTCCGCAAGAGTCACATTGGATTCATACGAAGTACACCTTTTGCAACTCTTACGGACCCTAAAGGTTGGAGACCTTGGCTCAAAGCATACCTGTGCCTCACTTTAGTTGCAACGGAGAAAGTTGGGCATTCTTGAAGCCATTACTCGATGCAGCAGTATTACTTTGCGTTCTACGAAGTATGTACTCATTGAATTTCCTGGATATGGCTGGCCTGGCCCGATGGAGACAGCCAGAGCTTCGGGTCAAGATGGGGATGAAGTCTTTTCTGCTTGACGCCCTTTGCGACGGCTAAGGACTAACTTTACGCCATCGTCTTGCCCGCCCATGCCATCACGATTGGTTGTGGTTATGCGGACGGATATCCGGATTCTTGCGCTTTCTTCCGGTGGTTGCAGTGAATGGTGCCTGATAAGCTACACTTTGGAATAGGAACTAATCTGGCGATTTCTTCGGTATGCAAGCTATTCGGGTATCAGAATGCATGAATACTTACTAATGAGTAGGGTGTTTCTAACATCGGGTTGGGCTAATACTCGAGAGTCGAGATACGAAGTATGGCCCTTGGGTTAAGTATGAGGTACAGGTGAGAGTAAATCGACCTTCTTGACTAACGTGTAAAGGCATTGTACTGGTCCGAGTAGCATCCCGCACTTCCAGTTTCATACCATGCTAGCCTGTCGGTCCGGCTTGATCAATTGAAGCTCACGGGAACGAAAGAAGACAATTCATTCGAGTCCGATCATTCTCCATCGAACCAGGTCCATCACAATACCGACATTCTATCTCCAACTGTCCTTTGGTACATACTCGATTCAGTCTCAACTCAGCTTCAATATGTCATCAACATTCGTCACATGCACGGTTATCAAGGTCAAAGTGGTGATGATTCAGTGCCCTGGGCTAGTGCTGCATGCCGTTGAAATAACGTTCTTGGTGCAGAGTACATACGAAGCGAGATTCAGATCTGATCTAGTCGACTGTTAGTCTTCAGACTTCGGCAAGAACACGGGAACTCAGAGATAATCTATTGATAATGGAGATTCGGCCTCGTAAGGCGGGATGCTAAGAAGATGCCGTCGGTGGTGGCCTATCAAAGAACGATAGGGAACCTTGGCTTCCGTCTCTGAATGCTTCACCCGAGACACTACAATACAGCGGGGCACTGCCTGTGAGGTCCACATACGAATAAGAAGTATGCAGACACATGGTACATATGGTTGGGGAAGCCTAGAACCAGAGTGCTGTTACTTTCGGATTTCGCTAAAAGCAGCAGCGCTTTCTGTTAAAGCGACAATAAAAGCGGAGAGTCGAGAGCTGGAGAGTTGTTGCGTCATGGTTGCCAGGGGCAGATCCAACGCCGCACCTCCGCAACCACCAACAATCAACGGAAGTTTACCTGTGTTTGCCTCTCAACAACGTTTCTACAAGCCACTTTGTTTCGCTTTTTCGCTATTGTGACTGAGTGCAGGTTATCTTTCACCCAGTATGTTCTTCTAGAGGAGAGAGTCAGAAAGAGTGGTTCTAACAAGGTGGAAAGGATTAGGCTGCCTTCAAACCTCGAGTTCACCCAAACGCAATCCGCCCGATCCTTGACTCAACCCCGACGCAACTACGGAGTACGATACCATGACACGCCCATCAGCCAGTTCTTTGCAGCTCAAGGCCGCCCGTGCAAAAGCAGCTCAACTCAAACGATCAGCCAGCTCGGCCCTGCTCCAGCCCAACAGAAACATCCGCCCTCGTCAAGACTTCATCCCAGAACCCACTGTTTCGCCCGAACATTGGATGGAGATAGGACAACAGTTGGAGGACGAGGAGGAGACCGAGGTAGAGATCTCAGATAGTGAGGAGGATCTGCTGGATGTGCCAAAGGAACTTGCCGGTACAAATGAGGAGTTTCAAAACGCTTTCAAGGTGATGCTCGAGAAGGCCAAAGAGGACCCTTGGAACAAGATCAAGTTCCCATATCAGCGAGGACCAAAGCCATGCCGCAAGACTGTCTGGGAACATGGAAAGAAGAATGATGCCGCAAAGAAGGTTCAGGAGGATCAGAAGGTTCCGAAAATGACTGATTTCTTCACGCTTCAACCTGGCCCCGTACCGGTTGTGCGAAAACCTTCCGTACCGTCACCACCACCACCAGTCCATCTTGAGGAAGCAATAAAGTCAATGGAAGCAAAGCTCCAGAAGAAGAAGCCACTTCTTTCAGGCCAGAATCTCATGCGTCATCGTGCTGTTTTGATTTTCCTTAACTTTCAAGCATCCCTACCAGGTACGAGGCTTGCGCTCGCTACTTTAGCAGCAAAGGGATTTCGACGAGGTGTCTATCTTGCACGGAAGATTATTACTTGGGAACGGCAATGGCGGGACTCATCTACCCGGCAAATTGAGGAAGGAAAGCGAGGCTGTCATGTTAAAACACGGTCTTGGTTTAATGATGAAGGTGTCCAACTTGCGGCACGGTCGTTCATTCAAAAATGCGGCCCGAAGCAGTTTTCAGCTTATACTTTAGCGAAGGCTATTGGTGATCACTTGGAATCTTCTCGAGCCACCAATATCTTGCAGGAAACGTTTGTAGATGCGGGATTGGAGGATGCAGTGCTTCCTAGAACTCGACGCATTAAGGCTAGAACTGCAAGAAGTTGGTTAGGGAAGATGGGCTTCAAATACTGTCGGGTTACGAAGACAGTTTTCATTGACGGCCATGAAAGAGATGACGTGGTTGCTTATCGTGAGGAGTTTGTGAAAACATGGTTGGAATATCGTAAACGGATGGTGATCTTCAAGGAGGATGGGAGCTACGAGCTCCCTGAAGGCTGTAAAGTTGGAAGTGACGGTAAATTCTTCTCTCATCTCACAGTTGACATCAAACTAATAACGTGGTAGGGAACTATTATATGGAGGATGGCAGCGGGCGTCCTTTAGTACTTGTTACCCATGATGAATCAACATTCAATGCGAATGATGGAAAGCGCTCGGGCTGGTTTAAGATGGGAAGTGATGGAAAGCCGAATATCCCTATCGAGCCCAAATCAAGAGGGAAGGGTATCATGGTATCCTGTTTTTTGACCCCCGGGGGTATTCTTCGTGTCCCAGACTCCGTCTCAGATGCCGAGCTTCTAAAGGATGCAAGTCATCCTTTAACATCTGACGGTACTCCCGTTCGTCAAGCTGTCAAATATCTTGAATATGGGAAGGATAACTATTGGACTGGCGACATGATGGTAGAACATACTATCAAAGAGGCAATACCCATTTTCCGCCGTGCTTTTCCAAAATTTCAAGCACTTTTTGCATTCGACAACGCATCCAACCACTGTGCTTTTTCCCACGACGCACTTGTTACTGACAGGATGAATCTTAATGATGGTGGGAAGGTTCCTCTCATGCAAGACACCTACTTTTATAAGGATGGGCCAGATAGGACAAAGGTTTTACAAACAATGTATTACCCAAATAGTCCGGAAATTCCAGCCTCCAAACGGCTCAAACCTAAGGGGATGCGCACGATTCTACAGGAGAGGGGTTTATGGCCTGAAGGTGGACGCAATATCCTGCAGGATAAATTTTTGGCTGATTGTCCGACATCAGATGGGAGACCAGGTTGCCCAACTGATAGGACAGACCCTGATTTAGGAAAAGCAGTAGGCATTTGCTGTGCCAGAACAATGCTTCGTAATCAGGAAGACTTTATGGCACAGAAAAGTCGTCTGGAAGAGGAAGTAGAAGCACGCATGCAGTTGGTGATTTTTTATCCCAAGTTCCATTGCGAGTTGAACTTCATAGAAAGGTTCTGGGCTTCGGCTAAGTATTACGCACGAGAGAATTGCCAGTACGATTTAGCTGGATTACGGTTAACTATACCTGCTGCTCTTGAATCTGTCTCTACTGTCACTATTAATCGCTTTTATAAAGGGATTGAGAGAACAATTGATGCTTATGCTGATCCAGCAAAGTATAAATTTGGCACAAAAGAGTTCCAAGAGCGTAAGTATAGTGGACACCGTCAGATAGTAGATAAATCTAAATGGTAGTTGTACTTTTCTTTATTTGCATACGGTTTTCAAAATGTACGGACGGGCTGCTATTTACTTCCAAATTAGGAAAAGTAGCACGATGGGGGGTGCGCCAAGCCATACCCACCACTCAAAATATTTTAATTCACCCCTGTTACTTTTGGTAGGACCCCACCAAAATTCCCTTGACTTCCGGCCCTAATATCTCAACAACAACCCCAAGTATAACAAAGATGAATCTGGCACAGCATAGACTGATGTCTCAATATCGCTATCCCAGAGCATTTTTACTTAAGGAGGTACTGGAAATTTATTTATTTCTCATCTTGTACGGGCGGTCAAATCACGTGAAAATACGTCGCTTCTAGGCTTCCCCAACCATACCTTGTAGGCCTCCGAGCTCCCTTGATACAGACGAGCCCTACTATTGGCTGGAGTATCGCAGGACGAACCCCACCACAAGAGTACATAAGTCATCGGAAGCAAAGTACTTACCTCTTGGATACCAAGACGGCCCGAACTGTCCGATCGCTTGATTAGGACGTCTGCTGCTCAAAGTAATTCAGCCTGTCGCCATTACTCTGAACGATAACTTCAGACTCTGTTTACCTTAAGCACCTGTTTTACGGTCCGGAAGCTCTACTGACTCTCCTCCAGGTTTAGACATGCACATGGTACGGCAATCAGAAGAGAATTCCGCATGATCACTGCTTCAAGACATCACCTTTGATACATCAGGACTCACGCAAATTCGGCCCGGAGGACCCCCACAGAGAAGTAGAAACCATATTCGAGGTGGCCTGCCATCACGACATCTCGGTCAGAAGGACCTCCATAGCAACCAATGCACCACTCCCGATGCACCAAGGAGCTATCCAGACCCTTACTTGCTACCCCGCCTTTGCACACAGCAAAGCTCGTTAAAGCAAGCTCACCATCCTACCACCTCAATTCTCGGCCGCATAACCAGCGCCACGTCTCAATCTCAACAAAGGCTCGCTTCCCCACAACGGCCAACGTTAGGTCCCTTTCAGAATCTCCAAGCGGTTTCACACTTCAACCTTCAGATTTTTTTTCTCTTCACGTTGGGGATGGGATCTATCTCTTGGAGATTTCATGCTTCCGCCCTCGCATGCTGCAAGCTCGGGTGTTTCAGAGTTGGGTGAACGATTAGATCCGAGGTGGTGAAGGCTTCTCCAGATTTTCTATGCATGATGATGTCGCTGGTGGTCTCTTATTACCCTTTCCGGTGGAGTGGATACAGAAGTCTTGGGAGCATGATCATCCTGGACCAATCGTTGGCCTTTCATCTGTTCTCAACACCATGCGCTATCGTAGTGCATTACCACATTCGGTAATCTCTGGACTCGAGAGAAGCTTCAATTTGCCTTCAACACTCTGGCTGGCAAGTCCGCTGGATAGCTACCTATTCGTACTTGTGTATGCGGTGCAGATCCTTCATCTGTGTACATATCCACTTGACAGTTGATGAAGATCTTTTCCTTGCATGCAACTCTTTCACCTGATTACCGGAAAGGGAAGTATCTTGAAGGATTTTCCGTTCACGCATCACAAGCGCACCGCAAAACTGAGAACAACTTCTCTTGCGCCGTCTTGGACCCTGCAGAAGACGGAAGCATCTTGATTCCGGAGAAGAGCTTTTCAGCCGGCTCCATCGCTACGAGACACCAAGAGATGCGGCGCACGAAGAGCAATTGTTATCTTGTTCGGATGTGTATCCTGTAGGATGATGGCTCCTTGGAGAGCCATCTTAGGGCTCTCGGTTCAGAGCCGAGTTTGCTTTCAACCTCCTTCCGCGCTATGTATCCGAGACATGAGCACTCGTGACATCAAAGGAGTCTGCACAGCTTGTCCCCCCTCAGGCTCGGAGTCTCGAAGAACATGCTATGTATGCCCCGACCTGTTCTCGTGAGGAGTCGCCTGAGCAGAGTCAGTTCAAAATACAAATACTTCAGCATCTGGTTTCATGCATCGGCTCCTGCAGCCTGTCAAAGAAAGCAACCCTTGTATGTTTGTACATGCTTCATGTTAGTACTTATTCAGCTCTACATACTACGAATCTTCGTATCCCTGCTATTCGAGAAGGCAGTGCTTCGAATGCTTCACCAGAAGCGCCCACGCCCATGTTGTAATATCAAATCGATAGTCATACCATTACGAGACACGAAATACATTACCCCTTCCGGAAATTCTCAACCTCACCTGGAAGCATGCAACAGAAGAACAAATTCGATTGGGCCACCCTATCAATTGTCCAATGAGAATCGCCAAAAGCACAACTGAAGCACCGACCACCATGCTACATCATACCAGTACAGAATTTCAATACGAACTTCATGTCCCAGAGCATCCAGTCCATCTGACACGATGCACGCTCCTCTTTCCTACCCCAACATCGTCAGAACCGTTTTCCTTGCATCACACTGCTCCGGATGCGGCTACTCGCATCCCCAACCACTGAAATGCACAAAACTTCCGACATCTTCAAGACGACCTCTGTCGATTCGAGCAATGCTTTTTTCGAAGACATCTTCCGAGCATCATGATGTGGACAACCGAAGACAAGCAAAGTGTGTGTGTGCTCGGAGAAGCTCGGAGGTCCGGCTACCGACCTCCTTCGACGTCAGGCTCATACAGTCGAAATATCGGGCGACTGCATGCTGCACTGCACTGGAAGAGGAGAAGAAAGAAGCAAGTGGTGTTATCTGGCCCTTCGTTTCGACGATGCTCCGTTAACCGGAGAATTGGAGTCATGATGGTGGTTGGGGTGCATGCTTCACGATAGGGCATTTGGTGGAGCAGAAGCAGAATTACCCCTTCGGGAGTCAGTATCCTAGACGTCTACTAGCTTTTCTTCTTCTTCTTCTTCTTCACCAGCTGCAGTCGAGCTCGATTGATGTGGTTACGTTTGGATTGGGCGCATCTGCAGGAAGAGTTTTCACCTTAATTTGCCCATCGCAGACGCTGTTGCCCGAGCTTTTCGTCTCTTTCCTCATGACCACATGTGCTCGGCTTTTTTTCTTCTTCATCTGGCCTTATCTATCCCCGCTCCTGTGCGGAGCTGAGATGACTCGCTGCAAAATTTTCGGCGTGTTGTTACGTTACAGCCGGCCAAAGACGGTAATTTCGTGAGCGGCGTTGGGGGATTTTGCGGAGGTGGGACTGGCTGGAGTTGCTGCTTTGAGTATGGGGGCGGAGCGTGCGGAGATGAGATGAGCTGGAGCGGCGTTGGAGGAGAGGGCCGTTGAGAAACGTACGAACCGGATTCTCGGGATTGGTCTTTGAAGGATGAGAAGTTTGGATCCGAGGAGGGAGAGTCGATGCTCGTGCTGAGATGAAGGTTGAGATGGGCGCTCTGTTGAACTGTTGTGAGACTTCAGAATTTGGGAGGCAGGTGTGCTGTGGAGCGGAAGTTTTCTCAGACATTTCGTGTTGGCACGACGTCACTGGCGAGGAAATCTTCAATTCGGAGCGAGACAACTGGCACATCGACCGCTTGGACAAGCGTAGAAATGGGCATCAGACGGGATTTCGGCATGCAGAAAGCCTCTGCCCTACGAAAACTGCTGCGACCAAGGCATCAAAGACTCGGGTAGGCGAGAAGGGATATTTTCACCGAAGGGAAGATGACTGGGAGACAACAGAAAGTGCAGTTGGAATCATATGGTTGAGGCTACGTCAACAGCCGAAAGCATAAGCATTCGTTCCCTTCCTTCACCGCCCACTTGCAGGACTCTACATATGTCATTTTTCATCTATGTATCCCTGCAACACCGGTACCCAGGGATTGATATTGAAGCTCTTCGGTAACACAGCTAGGATGTGAAGCATAGAGTCCTCCAATAGACAGGTTCTGCACAAATCGCCGCGCCGCTGCCGCATTACCTTTCCATAGCAACAGTCACAGTCTTGCCTGTCTTGACCTGGTGAGCTTTTTGGTGAACAGCGGCAGTCTTGCGGCGCGCCGCCGTGGTGGCAGTTGTTAGTGGCTGCCGCGAGAGTTTCTTAACTCTTCAGGAAGTTTGTTTGGATGTTCTAAAGCTCAATATGGCAATATCTTCCAGATGCGAGTTGGTGAGAACTTCTATCCAGATCCTGTCACTCGTCACCCCAAAGGTTCGTGGCAGCGGCAGCGGCGCAGCGATTTGTGCAGAACCTGTCTAATTGCAGCTCAAAGCCCACGTCCGCCTTCCAACAGGCCCCTCATCTCGTCCGGATATCAGTCAAAGACGAGACGTCGCAAGAACAAACCAATCAACAAGCAGCTGACCTTCTTTCAAGGCATCCGAAGTCATAACTTAGCGAACAAGCGAACTTTTCCCGGGCTTTGCAAACGAATCTGACTGACGAGCGCAAGAAAAGTTTTCCTTCTCCTCCCTCTTCTTCCCTTTGATATCCGGCTTCCAACGTTCCAGAAAGTTGCCCTCCTTGGTAGAAATGATGATTGCTCATCCGGCCTTCTTGCAAGAAAAATTTGTTTCGTTTCAACCGCATCGCAAGCCCGCAGCTGGATATGACTGCTCGAATCGGAAAGTTAGTGCATCTTGAAAAAGGGCTTCGGATGTGGTTAGCCGTGATGTTGTTGTCGTGTTGAGTGTGAGACTCGGAAGTTGCATCCCTCGAGTCGCGAGTGTCTATGGATATGTACTGGCCTGTGAGAGTCGACGTCATGGGCACCCTAGGAACTGGACGCCGTAAAGGCCGAGTCTGAGACGCACAGAGGGCCTCGTGGACCTCCTCGTGAGCTTCCTTACCCCCCGCTGTAGCCGCGACATAAGAATTATTGCAGGCAAGGGCTGTTCTCGTGACCATATGCAAGCACTTTGGGTGAAATTTCAGACGTTTGCAGGGCCCGGATTGGCTGGAAGCATGGCCTGAATCTTGCAGGTGTTCCGGAAGGGAGGGGTATGTACGGCATGGAGATGAGATGGTCCGGCAAATTGGATGAGGATGACCGCTCCCCGCTCCAGACTCTCCTGCTCGTATGATATGCACTTGGTATGTACGGAGCGGAGATGGGCGGAGTTGCCTTTTTGGGTAATTCCTACTCTATGATTCTTGATTGGAGCTGCTCTCAAGGCTGTTGCAGCGAAATCGAGAGCATTCGAGAGAGCTAGGGAAGCAGAGAGGTGGTTATAACGTTAGTCAAGTCTGGATGGGAATGCTTGGGCAAAGCTCGATAGTATTGCCATGTTGGGTAAGTTTGGACTTCACACACTCCAACTTGCTCCTGACCTCTTACTAAGAGTCTGAGGTCCTCTTGTGAGATGGTCCAGTGATATCAAGCCGATTGGATGCCGCAACGGCTGCAGCAACGGTGAAAGTTGAAACCATCACAGATCTCATGCGTTGACTGGTGTTTTGATAGCGCACGTTTCTGTCTGCAGGCATGATATGACACGACATCTGATGCTACTGCGCTGCAAGTTCACCCTGCGTTGTGTTGGGATGAGAAGCACCCCGCTTTCTGGTCGGGTTGAGGATTCGGGATCCCGAGCGAGCGAATCAACTCGAGATGTTTCCCGATCCCTCTGTTTCTGATCATTCCTCGGCAAAGACAGTCACCAAGCTTATGCTTTGCTACGTAGCAATCACACTCGCAAGCTGGGGCCGACGACGCATGAACTTGTTCCTTTCGTACTGGATTCCTCGGAATGCTGTTAGAGGAAGGCAAATTGCAGTTCGGATACCCTCACAGCTATGCTATGCGGAGCGATTGCGAAACAGCATTTCCCGAAACAAGCTGTCGTTCCTCGATCCTCCCCCATGAAACCTAGCTCCCTACGTATTTCGCCAGAGCTTCTGAAAGTTACCAGAACAGGCAATCGTACGCATCCAGCAACTTCAGGAACTTTCAGGACCTTCCAGCGCGGAAGCTTCTCAAGCAAATCTCCGCCCAATTCGCCTCCTCCTTCATGACAACCTCAACTCCAAACAAGCTCAGATGGCAAACGGCCAGCTTGGTCAGAGCTGGATTCCCAACTGGGTGGGCCTCGCTCGCTCGCCAGTTGGACCGCGGCTGTTTCATCGTCGTTGCCACCGCCAACATCTCATGGCAACCAACCTTGAACCCAACCCACAACGTCATTCAGCGGGCGTGCCTGGATGGCAAACGTCTTTGCTGGCCAGCCGGGACAGCGAGGATCGCGAATCCGGTGGGCTGGAAGAGGAAATATACCGGATGTTGAATAGTATGGAATTCCGAAGGGGGTTATCTTCAGGTGGAAAGGGAAACCGGGGATTGCAAACTCAGTTGCTCAAAGCCGTTGTGGTGAGGCCCAATCAGGGTTGTCAGGCACCGATATTGATATCATATTGAGGGCACTGCTGATCAATATCAACAGCAAGTAACAGGAGATTATCATACTTATTGTGGATTGCGAATACAGTCGCATGCGATGGCCGGATTCGGTATTCTGGCAGCAATCTCCTGTGGCTATATCGATATTTCCTTATCCGGTTATCTGAATCATGGTAAATTCGCCTCATATTCCTATGCTTACGGTGTCATACATAGTATCAAGTTTTGCAGCAACAGTGGAATGCGATAACCGCCGTGGATACCTGGGATAAAAACATGCCCAACTGGTCCAGACGTTCCTGAGCTTCCAGAACATTCACACACCACTTGACATTCGAGTCATCAGCAGGTTAATTAAACGCAAGCAAGATATATTAGCATCCAACAACATTCATAATAAAGGCACCGTCCAATCAGAAATCCACACCAGTTATTCGAAGGTACCGCAACCCATATTGGCATTATGAATAACGAGCTCAAATGCTCATGACTTCATTGTAGGGTGCTGCGATTATGAGACGACCTTGTTTATTAAGCAGTATGATTTATGATATTTCATGCTTTCTCCTCTGGGCATCTGGGAAACTGGGAACCGGCGTGCCGGAGGTGGGTTCGGACGATACATATTATGGACGAAAAACGAAAGATGCTTGGCTCCTTATAATATCACCATTATATCATAAGATGAGATATAATTCGGATCCCGGATTCTGAGCAAGTATGATCGTTTGCTGACAACTCGGAAGCAGGTACGGTAAATGCAAGCCAAGTCGGTCTTTCTTGGGCGTTGACGTCGAGGAATTGAATCTTTTTTCGGATCGGGAGGATTCCGTCAGTATCGGCAAGATCGAACTCACAACTACCGTGCTGATGGCTCGGTTGACGGTTGGTTCCTGCATACGGTGCCGGATGGAATGGCATAAGTGGGACAAGTGGCATGATGACGGAGGTGGAGAGGAGCGGGTACCTGGATTCGGGAGCTGTTATCCCGGGATTGGGTAAGTCGTGGGGGCTTACGGGAGGCCGATGGGGCTGTCAAGAGTGGGGGCATCCGAGCCCTGTGCCGAGTGTGGTTCTCACAAGCACCTATTTTGGAGACGGGTGCTGATGTGATCTAGGGCACAAAATTGCTCTGTTAGGAAGGATGAGATTAATTTGACCGTGTGAGCGGGAGGGTGCATATGGGGGAGGTCGTTTATCATGAGGGGAAGATCAAACTGAGATCAAACTGAGGTAAGCTAATAGTTTATGGTTATGATCTACAAGACAGTGACTGGCGCAGATCATAAGCGAGCTTTTGCATCGATATCCGTCTCCTTCCTCATTCACCACCTTTGCAAGTCAACACTTCCTGGTTGTGGTACTGCTTACCCCGCACTTTCTTTCTGCAACTACCAACCATGTTATAGTGGGAATCGGCAGCTATGCTTGCAGAATTCCCCATGTTGTGCTCTGTTGACGTTGTTTTGCAAGACATCACCGGTTCAACAATAATACGCCCTTCAATAGACCATCATGACAGTAGCCGTGCTGATTATGCTGTGTTTCTGCACGAAATCTCCACATGGCACTCGACTCAACTGCAGTCTACCACGGTTAGGTCCAGACACTCGGCATATGTGACGTCGAGCTACATGTTGGGCGTCTCTTCTGCAACATGGTTCGGTATCCGGTACTGTTGCAGAACACATGGGCGTAGGGCGACAGCACTTTCTTTGTTCATGTACACGATGTATGCAGTTGGAACCATTGACAAGACGAATGGACATGGGTCTGTAACATCATGTGAATGTACCCAGTCCCACCACCTCCTCAGTTGATCTATGCTAATGAGCTGCCAGATCAAGGCTTGATTGTCGTCGAAACGGATACGCTCATCTTATCAAGCTGCAGCTCGCCTTACTACCTAGACGCCGTAAACGCCGCGTCTACCATAAGCGTCGTCCACTCGGGATAATTCCAACCTCCAACATCATTCCCGATCACGATCTTACTGGAGACTCGTGCCTCTTGTATCATCTTCGTCTCATCTGTCTCATCTGTCTCATCATCATTCATTTCCTTCATATTGAGGCATATGCACAAACGCCACCTCCATCGTAAACCACGAACTGTTGGCACGTACGGAATGTTCAGGGACAATCTCCCCGATAAGAATGCTTACTCCGATACAAGGTACAAGTACAACATATATCGTACCCCTTTACATTCCAACCTCTCTCTCTGACATCTCCAAACAGCATTCTGCAAACAAAGGAGGTCGGTCCCATCTGCACCCAGCTGCTCCCTCCCGTCAAAGTTCCCAATTCATCATAGTAAACGAGCTCATTCTGCAGGTTCCCGCTTTTTCATCTGCCTTAAAACCAGCTTTTTTTCACCGGTGTACCTTCATGTACCTGGATATTGCCAAATGTGGGCATTCCGGACTGAAATTACCAAACAAGGCAAATTTGGTTGGGGGAGATGCCTTTACGGACGGGAAGTTGCAGATGGCATAAGGAAAGGGGAAATTCGTTCCTTCCACATCTGGCAAACCCTCGAGAGAAAAACTTTTCGGACGCACCCGTGAGGTGTTGAAAGGGACTGCTGGTTTGGGAAGATGCAATGCGTGGGCTGTATGCGAATATGGGAAGATACACGGCTGATGGGGACGTGTGGATGGGCTGAGCCGGTGATGATGCGGTGGTGCGGAGAGTTGAGCGGAGATAGAGGAGCAATTGGGATTGTTCTGAACGTGGGCGGAGGATGCGGACTTAGAGGAGCGAGCTAGGGAAGATGAAGGAGCCGGAATTACAGGTACAAGTACAATAGCTGGACGGACGTGGGGGTTTGACACCTCGGTAGATTTGATTGTAAGGAAACGTATGAGGTAAGTGTCATTGGGAGCATATTTGTGTATCAATTGGCTAACGTATGGTTGACCATGGTTCTAAGCATCATCAGATGTGAGATGATCGAAGGTATAGTTCGGAATGGAATAGTTCGGAATCAACATCCAGTGCGGATCATAAGGCATATCCTTTCGATGGTCATACAAGCACGATAAACAGCATCCAAGTTCAGAAATCTGGACAACTTCAACGACAATCCGCAAATCCGAGTCTGCGTTCTTTTTGATCTGGATTCGGAAGGTCTCTGTGAAGATTTTTCAACAAGACTTCACAGGGCTGATAGGAATAGGCAAAAGATGGGCAAGATACGTGTGCTTTTAATGCATGATGTCTTCTCCGTGCAGTGAACCGTGATGGGCGTCGTTGAGAAGGGCTTGTGCAGAATTGTGCATATTATTTGCAGAGACTCGGAAGGTTAGTGGCGTCAGGTTAAGGTGCTAGATCGGAAAAGACAGGCTCTCTATGGTGGATCGGAATTGCATTGAGTGGAGAGTGAGGCTTGGGTGCACCACAGTCTTTCGCTTGAGGAAGGTGTATTCTCTCGCGTGGGCTTTGAAATTCAGCTGAACTATGGTGCATGGGATGGGTACTGATTCATGAGATGAATGGACATCTGCTATATGATTGGCCATTATAGAGCCTCACATAAATTCATTCAGCTACTTACCAGGTAAGTTCCACAACTCCTGACACCACAGCTCTAACTTTCAAATACATAGTTCTCAAAACATTTCTCCCTGAAATATCTTGGACACATCCGACTTTGCTAGACATCCCAGAGGGTTGCACTGCAATCACGAGCCGCAAAACCCCCACGGCACCCCGCTCAATCAGCTCTACATTGATGCCTCTTCACGCCTCAGCTCTTACACCTCCCAAATGAGGTTATAAGTCTATCGGTATAGATCTTACCTCGGCCGTCGGGTCGGATAATAACATCATCCCCTCACTCTTCACATCTTCACTGGATCCGTCACTATTCTCAGTCAACATTCAAGTCAAGTCAACAGCAAGATGCCTCTTCGCCTGTAATACGGACGGGACCGAGCATCTTCAGATGGGTGCTTGCGTTACCACGGTGACATTGAGTACGATGAACCTCTGGTTTGTTCCTCCGGTTGTCAAGATGTCGCCATATTTGCATACGTACCGGACTTGCGAAGAACCCATCCTCGGGAGGTGAATAGGTGCAACCACGATAAGCGCATATGCATGTCTCGACTGGTCTTTTCGCTCCCGAAATGCATATGCTTATGAAGTGTATAGGCACGGACACCCATACTATTTCCGAGCGTTGGATCTAGTATCGGGATCGTTCTCATGGTCCACCAGCTGGGATTGTGATGTAGGATGGCACGTTGAGGGGTTGTGCCTGAAATGTCTGAGTTGCTTGTGTTCACAGCGAATCTTGATCCAAATGCCGGAATGGCAACCAAGCTTACGGGTGCCTACCACTGTCTGAGGTGTGAAAGCAAGCTGGGCCAGTTCGATCCTCTCCGGATTCGGTAACTAATCACGAGATAGATATCACCAACAGTCAACTGCCAGTGGGTCTGTTGCCTTTGGGCCTTACAAATCCACATCCACGTTTTCGCACCCTCGATATTTCCAAACATACGGGGATATCATGAGCTCCAGTTCAGACATCCAACATGCCACCTCAGCTTTACCAACGACATCTGGCCCTTGCAGAGCGATCCTCCATCCCGGTTCGATCCTGATTGCAAATATGGATACGGCGGTTGACGGCCGGCAGCACCTAGACTTTGAGAGCTGAAATAAGCTTTCCGAAGCTCCAATCCAGAACTGTATCCGCTCAAGGTTCCGTGACTGCCGAGCCCTACCTTGGTTATTCAGCTGCTCTTCGGAGCTGCTCCGACTTCGGCACCAAGTTCCAACTTCGGTATCCGCAATCTGACTCGGATCCCATCTTTTCGACCCGTACACTTGGAGACGAATCTTTCACGAGCCTGAGTAACAACGTTACACCCTTGGTAACGGCCAACGGCTGAAGAATGTTTTTCCGGCCGAGTAGCCCGAGCTGTGCACTGTGTTGTTCCAGCTAAAGATAGCAAAAGATAGTACCAGCTTCCTTCAGCTAGGGTATCACCACACACTCTACGGATTTCCGGATACGGACATATCTGTGTACATAGCGGATAACGGTCTCTTCTGCTGCTACTATTACTGCAAGAAAAACGTTTCGCCGGAGATACAGGACGAATCGGTGCTGGCTGCGGATTCAATCCGGAGCCCTGCTATTTCAAAGTTCACGATGTCTCCGTATTAGGCAATCCATCAGTCATCGCTCAGCAAAGTTTTCCAGCACTTCTTCACGATATTTCCTATTCCGGACACCCATAGCTATCTCCCAACCTTCTTGACACAGCCGATATGGGAATTCAGAAGGCCGGAGGATTATATCACCGGTACACGGAAAATATTTCCTCCTGTAACTTCTTTCTCGGAGATTCAGGGTTTCCGCCAGAGCCGACAATCTCAGCGTGGCGAATCTCGAGACCCGCTTGTTCCTGAGGTGCTCGTCAGCGCTTCTCGAAGCTGAGAATTATTGCCAATTTAGTGCTAGCATAGAAGGACTTTGCGGTGTTCTAGCGTGAAAGCTAGAACTCGAAGCTCGTTTCGTTTGAAGCCACCAGCGCAGCAAAGTCGAAATCTTTCAGGCAGATGATGGTGAAGTTCGCCACCACGCTTCGCAAGATCCAAACGAAACGAAACGAAACGAAACGAATTTAGCACAGCTTCTGCTTCGGGTTTCCGCATACGGCAAATTGAAGTTGGTCGAGATGAAAGATAAGGATTTGGAGGATGGCTGGCATGGCCAGAATGGGGCTTCAGCTTTTGCAATTTTGCACTGCGGGTACCGGAAATTATCCAGAGATGGAGCTAACAAGCTGGATCTCCATGGGGAAACCATCTTTGCGAACTCGGGCCTTTTTCGGACTCGTTCTTGACAGATATTTCCGAGTCTGAACCATATCCGAAGCACCTCTGACAGCGCTGATGGGGTTCAAAGCTTTGAGACGGTTAGATGCGCTACAGTTACGTTATGGAGATGCGTATCTACGGTGTCTAAAGTTGATATTGCCAGATGGGGAAGTCTAGCTTTTCATGTTGAGATTTCAATAGAGGGCTGATGAGTCAAATACACACGCTGGACCCTCGAAGGAGAGGAGATCCAGTGGAATGGTTGAGAATGCTCTATGCCCCGATTGGGATCTCAGACCCGGCGGTAGACAGTCGACTTAGGTACATACGGTGCTCGAAAGGTGTTGACGATTGGGATCGTCGGAGGATTTGCCGACGGCGCCTTGGGATCGCGCTTACAGACTGGCTTACGTTCTCGGTATCTCTGGGTTGTTCTGCTTCCGGATCCACTTGAGGTACGGATATGGCCTGCGGTCTTGATCTCCTGGATTGCTTCCCTTACCGGTGGCCAGCAAGAGGACATTCAGGGTTGGTTGAGCGGCAGTTTAGTATCCGAAGGGATCGACGTCATGACAAGGCCAGAAGTTTCTGCTTGTTCGTTGCTTTTCTTTTCGGCACCTGCATCTGCATTTCTGCATTAGAATCTGCAGTGTTCGTTTCTTCTTTCTGTTCCTGCGAACTCGCCGACTCCAACAAACGAATTTGAGGTTGCATGATGCCGTCTGCTGCCTCCTTTCTTTGCTTTTCCTCTCCTTTCGCCCCTGGCATCGGAGGAGCGCTGGGACGCTTCGAGTTTAGCGGATGTCTTGAGAATCTGGGGTTAGTGGTCTTGGTGTTCTAGAAGCTTGTCTGTTGGATCCTTGGAAGCCCTCTGGAGATTGCGACAGGGGGAAGACAGCGGCGAGAGGGACGCAGACGGCATATTTCCACTTTGAGACGGGATGGAGATGAGGAACGATCATGAGGAGATGGCCAAGGGGAGTTGCAGATCGTGACAAGTCTTTTGCAGAGCAGCAGCAGTGGGCTGGATTGAAATGCTTCGAGATCTCATGAGGTCTGCAGATTGCCAATTCGAGCTTCGGCATGAACCAACGAACGAAATAACGACGCCCATGACAAGCTTGCAAGGCAATCCTTTATCTCGACATCACCGCCCCACCACCGCACCACCGCAATTCACCAAGACCTTATCTTCATCTTCCACACGCCTCGTCTTCCCCGGTCTTCTACAAATCCGATCTCCGAACTCCCCTATCCTAGATTCAGCACCGGCGAAAACATCCTCGACGTTATTTCGACCTGTCAGTTTAAGCCCGCCCCGCAATACCATTCCCCAAGAAGTCAAGACATTAGAAAGTCCCGAGCTTCTAGTGTCTCGCCATGAAACAACCTAGATCTGCCGAACAAACCTCATCATATCTCGGGCCGATCTCAAATGCGGAACGTTCCTTGCGCCGACAGTGGAGCTAAGAGGAAAAGGGAAATATTTCGGAGATGGGAAGTAAGGGAAAGATAGGGCGAGCTGACAACGGCTTGACGGTGCTGGGCAGGGGGAGGCGGAGCTGAGATGCTAGAAGGAGATATGTGCATCGGAATTTATAGGACCCTTGCGGGGTACGGTGGACAGTAGTCTGGCCGACTGTGTTTCTCGGCAGAGGATGTAGCGAGAAAAGTGAGGAGGATGGTCAATTGCAGGTGCTCTGCCCCAGTTGTCGTGGTGCAAGGTATGTATCGCTGACATACCATGCATATTTGGAATATATCCATGCCTAACAAGTAAGAAGTATATGACCCTTCCATGATCTAACGTTGCAATTAGGTCATTAGTGCAATCATACATGCGCACCGGTACTATGATATTTTCCGATGCTTCTCATTTATATGCACCAGAGACCTCACCCACGACTACTTACGGCATGAGTTGATCATAACAAGTACTCTTTGGCATAACTTAAGTACTAAGTCTATCTCCGGGCTCCAGAGCTTCTCACTCGTCACCGTCAAATACTCATCATATATATATATGCACTAAGCTCGTGATTGTATGCATATACGTATGCAGTTATCACCGCTGACGCACCAGGATACCAGCTACAACCAGTCTATCTGTCTAGATCTTAGCTATGAAGGTTTTTAAAAGTCCAAGTATTTGGGATTCAGGATCTATCACCAGTCGGCAATGGTGGTCCAATGGTATGATGAATCGTTGCCATTAAATTGTCAGTTCGATTCGATCCGGGTTCGATTCCCGGCCGTTGCAATGATCTTTTGCCCTTGCGGCTCTCTTCTCTTTATTGCTGAATCAAATATGAGATCATGGATTAATAAATGCCATAGGCCATTCCCTGTAGCTAATGGAGGAATAAGAAGCATTGATAATCCCTAATTTCTTCATAATAGGGCACCTCTGAAGTATGTCCATGTTTATCATGTACGTGCTGCTAAATACCTATACGGTGTGCATTTAACGTTATTTTATAAGACGAATAGAGTTGCACTACGTACTTACTTAAGTAGCTACCACTTTCATGATCATATGAATTTAACATGCATAACACTTGCAAGCTCATCCGGATATGTTAAAGAACACCTTCTCGCCGGTTCGATTAAAGTACTTACATATCAGGGACAAATTTCAAATCACTGGCAGTCTTCACTCCGTCCAGAAGGCCAATATTGAACTATCGGGCCCTTTCTAGCCTTATCCATCAAAACTAGAGATATAAACTATAAGTATATATGTTCTCTACGTACTTCTTGGTCACATACTCCGAAGTTTGTATTGAAGTGAAAAGGTATTTGCTTGTTCGAAAGCAAAGCTAGTAAGCTTCCTGTTGAGCTTGATCTTGACTAGCGCTAGCTAGTAGCTAGTATTCTGCAGATATGTAGTACCCATGAAAGTGGGTGTATCTTCTTACAAGGTACTGAATAGTATATATGTTGGTAAAAGAGAGTAGATCATCTCCCTGTTCGGCACATCGAACTGGCTTGCTTGTTTTCAATTGCTTCAAGTTCAAGTTGATCAAGCTCATAATGATTCCAAAATCATATAACGCATCTGCGAGCCCCCAATTCTACTTACAGGTAACCCTCGTCCTGACGAATCTTTTCGTAGTAAACCCTCCTAGCTTGTAACGAACGGCTTTCTCAGACCCGTTTAATTGATTGGCTACAAAACCACTCTGTTACGGCGATCGAGGAACTGCGCATACGTCTGGCTATAGCTAATAACGAAGCAATTCTTCGGAACCAAACCGTTCGTTATAGAAAAGGTCACCTGTACCAAATAAGTTCTATCCGAGTAATGGCCCAAGAGACTCTTGCAGAGAATTGCAAAAGAGAACTCTGGAGGAGACATGAATCGAACACGTGGCCTCTCGCATGCAAAGCGAGCGCTCTACCCCTGAGCTACACCCCCGAGTACTCGAGTGATGAAGGAGGCCGACTGTTAAGTGCACCCTAGATCGGAGTTGAAATTGAAGAAGTGTTCAGACGAACGCTGTCGTTAAAAGCTCGGCACCCTGCAATATCTTCTATTGCATGGAGCGTGTAAGAACCTGTCTTCCCCGGCAGACTAATGCTAAAACCACTTGACAAGCTCGATATTATGCATGTCATATCTACTTCTTCCTAAGTACTGCCGGTGGATGTACTTAATGGAGCATCTTGGGAATTAGATAGATCTATAGAGTTAAAGTTCTGTACTTGTGTTTGGCATTCGTCTAGAGATGGTATTATAAGATTTCGGCATGCTCGATAAACTAAATGGAGAACAAGTAAATTCGAGGCCTTCGTGACCAATGCATGCATGGAGAGATGATGAGCAAGGGAAGCTGACCTCAGCTTTGCATCCCGACAGTTAGACGTTGGCTCATTCCATTGATTGCACCATGGACATGCAAACGCTTTGCACATATCGCAACTAGGAGCTTCAGGGCCATTTTGATCAACAAGTACTTGTATCCCATATCATTACTCACGAGCTGCTACTACCCATTGTGATTCTCGAGAAACCGTATGTGTAAACCAAGGCACAAAACCGGAAAGCCATACGGCAGTACAAAACACTCTATAAGTAGCTCTAGGGAGAAGATGAGATTGCAAAGTAGGTTCATTCGTCGCACAATAATCACACGAGTTGAGCATGTCAATCACAGAGAGCAAAAGTGATCAAGGAAGTAACCATGAATAAAGTGTATTTCAACGCCAAAGAACGCTGAACAGAGCAAGTAAAGACCAAACTGTATCTAACAAGAATCGAAGCAAGAAAGAGAGAAATTAGAAACGCTACCATGAAGCATAATAATACAAGAAATAAACCGACAAAGGAGAAAAAAGGCGTCAAGCCAACTCAAAGAAATTCCACCTCCATTAGAATTCGAATATTCCCAACCAGGACAAAAGAAACGCATCAAGCATCAGATCGTACAATCATCGTCAATGAATCAGCTTTTCATTTAGAACAAGCCTCTTCTCTTGACAGGTCTACCCGTGGTGGCATGATGCCTTCCGTAGGCTGGTGCGGCATAAGGCTTCCTTGAGCCTCTTCCGTCAGTTCCTCTCATTCTCTTGGTACCGGCACCAGTGACGCCAGTTCTACCGGTGAGCTTTCCCTTCATTCTGTAGAAAGCACCGGCGACCTTGTCGCCCATGGAAGGCTTGCGCTGGTGATGCACTGGGGCAACACGAGTGCGGCGTGAGCGACGAGAGGTCGTTGAGGCGACGTGGGAGCGAGGAGCGCGGGTGGTAGTTCCAGCTCCGGTAAGACGAGCAAGGAGTCCGGGCTTGCGAGGAGCAACGGTGCTGGCTGGGTGGGCGCGTGGGGAGCGGCGAAGGAGAGGCATGATGTGTTGATTGAGAGTGTGGGGAAGTAGTAGAGTGGATCTCGATTTATGCTTGGTCGAGTCGTATTGGGATGGTGTAAATTGTTTGGGAGATGTGAAAGTATGGTAAAGTGTGTGGAATGTGAAGTGTCTGTGGTGGTGGTGTTGTAGTAGTAGTGGATGGTTGTAATGTTTAAACGTTTGTAGTAGACTTTGTCTCGGAGTTTGGTTTGTATGAGGAAGGGATTGGAGGGGCGTTAGGATGTTGTTTTATAGTCTCTCGAACATGATACTACCTTGTCTTTCGTACCTGGCAACTCTATCACTAGGAGCAAGATACCGGGACAGGAAGCCATGGATGACGAGCGTGTGGCAATTCGAATGGGCAGACGTACCTCAACCATCAGCCCAGGAGCAGCCTGAACTCCCACATCAAGGTCTGAGAACTTTCCCCATACAGTGTCAAATCCAGTATTCGAGATCTGCATAGCTGTCACACTGCTGTGGCTTGGTCTTGCATCATGGTAATTCCGACCCCGCTCGTCTGTAACCTGCTTTCCGGTGGTGTGGCTGCCATGAGGCCACTGACATATTCGTCTCTTATCCTTTCTTGGTAACGCTTGGCTGCATAACCTGGACCCTGCATTCGTACCAGAGTCAGGGTCCTGCTCCTCGTGTGAAGCGATGAGACAACAGCAACTGTGCAAGTCCAGCGACTTTGGTATTTCGAGCGAGCAAATCGGTTCAATCTCGTCTCTCGATACACTATCATTATTTGATCTTTCGTGTCCAAATTCCAGCTTCCCCATGTCAAAACTCGCAAATTCATGTCTTCGAGGTCCTAACTGAAATTTCCGTTTGCGTGCTGGCGTGTAACGCAGACGCTGAATATCGCCAAGCCGCAACGACTGGAACGAACAGTGACGTCATCTCTCGAGAATCTCTCTGTCATGATCCACAGGGTCTTCTGACACACTTTGTGCATCCAGAGTTGTGCTAAATATACAACCCATCAGGTATTTCATCTCAGGCTGCAATGCTACCGGCGGACCATCACTGACTGAAGACTATTTCTCGTTTAATAGGCGAACAGCTTGCGATGAGGCGGTACCGGTAGAATCTGCCTTGGGAAGAATCAAGATCGATGAAGCACTGGAACGATCCTTCCTTCAACTGTGGTATGCGACAGTATTCTTGCGATAGGCGATAGAGATATAGACATCTCGGATGAAGAGACTTTCAAGCAGACGTAATAGCCGTGCCGGAATTCACCAGTCTTGGGTTGTAGTCCCTGGCGATCAGTTATCTCCATCCCATTCATCGAGATGGCCCAGTCGCAATTGCTAGCTGTATGCTGCACCTTTCATCCTCATAAGGCTTGGGCCGAGTTCTATTGACTTCTCTCACGACGTAATCTTGGAGATCTTCAGATGTAGCGTTTCGAATGTGCCTCATGCCGAGAACGAGTGGGACGTTGTCGCCTTGTCGGCGTTGGCCGTGAGAGCCCAACACTTGCATCGTCCTCAGGAATGCTACGCGATCGTAGCTCCCGAGCCTTGGTGTTTGCTGACAAGTTTATCCCAATGTGCTTCCTACATATGTATCTGCCAGTTTGTTAGGATGAGTGTCAGAGCTGCGGCCATCATACATCATATTACCGGTTTCTAGAATGTACACTCCCTCCAAGGCTGACTCGAGAATGAGGGCAGCCCGGCTCTGCAGCCAAGCCGGATTCAAGCCCATAGTCTTGGTCGATGGCGTTGGATTGGTCCCAGCTCCTCTACCTTGTCGACTTGTTGCAATGTTGTGTGCCAGGGAAGTTTTGTTACCGGGACAGGTCATCGACATGGCATTTTGCTTCGTGTCGAACTCGAGTCAATTCGAATAATCGTGTTTCCAAGAACAAGGACAAAAAGAAAGGATTCCTCGACCATGCTAAAAAAGAAAAGAAAAAGGATAGAGTGTGTCGTACTGAGCAAGTCAGAATAGTATTCTTGACAGGCGCGTGCTGGGATGGTGATGTTGTGGAGAAGTTTCGCTTAGGTGTGGAAGAACTTTCCCTACCGGCAAGTTCCGCTCGGCGGAACCTTGGTCACGGGATATTGAATCGGCGCTGGTTTTATCGCTTGGCCCTTGTTTTGGTAAGAATTTGTCAACAGGACCCGCTCGCGAAGCAACAGCATTAGAGCAGCATCTGGTAAATTCACTGACAACAATCGTCTGTGTAATTCGTCCTTTTGAACAACGCATCATGATATCAGCTGTAGCACAAAACGAACAAAAGACCTCCCAAGAGCTCGATAGTTACAATAATAATACACTTTTGAGAGGCCAGTATCTTTGAAAGAAAACCGGCAAAAGACATACAGCACCAAGGATTCCCGCGTGGTCACTTGGCGATTAGAAGCTTGACTATGGGAGAGCGGACGGGATCCCGTATATTCTTCAATCTATGGCCGTATGTATCAGACAATCAAACATAAAATACTTGACTCAAATCTGCTATTTTAACAATAGCTTTGATACGGCACCGCCCGCCATTCCAAACCGTCCCACTACTACTTTGCGCACAACTGTTCGTGCTTTCTTATGCTGCTCAGTGATACCAACAGGCCCCCAAGAAACCGCTCCAAGATAGTGAGCAACCAGTCTTTCCTGGCCATCATCACAAGACATGCCTCTAGGTTGATTACCGCTCGGGAGCTCTACCAGAATACCGTCAACCCTGAGGTAACTAATATTTCGGCCTTCGGCAAGTACTGCCTTGTAGTCCAACGGATTTCGTCTGCAGACAAGTGCATGGCAACTCACGGCCCTACATTTGCATGCAATGCAACAGTTGACTCCCTCCGAGTCATGACGATCGGCTGTGACCAGAAGCGAAATGTTGATTTCCACCATTTTCACAAGCAGGTCTTCTCCTGGTCGAAGTTGTACTGTGTTCTCGAATAAGACAATTGGGTATTCCACCAATAGCCCATCCGGTGTACACTTTGCCGATAGGGTTGTATCTCGGAATCGGGGTTGACTGTGAAGCTGCAATAAACTCTTTGGTGCCCAAGTAAAATGCTCTGGAGTCGTTATACGCAGGCTCTTATCTCTATCCAGATGTCCGGTAACATCTGCATGCTGAAGGAATATAATATCAGAAGGTAGGCGTTTTAGCGCAAGGAAGAAGCGTGCAAGTCGCTGCTGAGCGCATTCAGCAGCAGCATCCGCCAATTCTTTATGACATTTCCCATTAACCTGCGAGGAAGAGTCGATTTCCACTAAAGCTGCGGTATCGACTTGAAGAAGACCAGCGACCGCGATCGTCTCATCATCCAGTTTCGACGTGGTGCGATTCCAAAGAAGCTCTGACACCTGCCGAATATCGATTTGCTTGGTTTTGTGATATTGCTGAAATATCTCGAGCGTACCCAGTTTGCAGTCTCGTAGGAAGGGGTTGACGAGAGTTCGACCTGTAATCCGGTCTGCCTCGTAGTAGTAATCCTCCAAGCTCTTCTGCATATCGTTTTTAAAGACAAAGTAAAGCTTCTTCGCCAGAATTCCTTCTTGAAGTGTCCAAAGCCTTTGCATCCACCCGCAGGTAAGAATTGCGAAAAGTTGATCCTCCATTGCTGTCGTCTCCAAGTCTATGCTCATGACCTGGCGGTCAATTACAATGACCGCTTCTGCTCGTTCGTAAACGTGCCTCATGGTTTTGATGCACCTTTTCCGAAGTTTCTTCTCTTCTGGAATGTTCAGTGAATCCATCCACCACCCACCGCTAAGAGGATCCTCAAAGTGCTGATAAACTAGTTTTTGGATCCAGTCGACCGTGCAAAATGGGAGCCCATCTTCTGCTACGCTACCGAATCCATCCGCCCATACATGCGATATAGCAACGTAAGGTTGATTGGTGCTGTCAGCTGCGTAAAACCCGAAGGTACCCGAGTTCTTTATGACAGGAAAGCCACCAGGTTGTAGCTTTGCGGGCCCATGCATGAGTGCTTGAAACCGAGCATAGAAGGTTTGCTCATGATCCTCACGGAGGAATGGAAACTGGTCCTTAACCGTTGCATTCCGAATCGTACAGTCTGCCTCGGAAGTTGCTCTCGTGCAGCTGTGTTGAGCCCATCTCACATCTTCGAATCGATTCGTGGGACCGAACTGGGAGCCTCCAGATTGCTTCGATAATTCCTCCATGTCATTGACCATGCATTTCGAAGGAGTGCAGCTGTGTTGTTTATGCTTAATGACGATGGGGTTTCTGTTTGCGTCGAACAGGGTTCTCGAGGTCCGAATGAAAGGTGCTCGAATGCGTGCAAATGTGTATAGGGCGGGTGTTTCTGTGAGCTTGTTTATGGTGTAGGGGCACCATCCCTTCACAGTCATACTCGACGGATCGTTGGAGCTAAATTCCATTTTCTTGATCTCGAGATGTCTGACAATACCATCTGTCCAATACTCTCCATTTGGTTCGATCGTTCCATACACAGTTGGAAACGTCCGAGAGACCACCTCCTTCACCGCCTCCAGTAACACCGAGACTGCCAGAAAGATTGACACATTCGAGGCTCGTGTCATAGTCTGCCCGTTAACTTCTACTCCTGGCTCAAAACTCGAGCACCAGGAGCCATGGTGAAGTTTCTCCTCCATCTCGTCGATTACTCGTTTGATATGTGTAAATTCCTTGCGAGCGGCATCTGGTTGGTCGAGTACAAGTCGCTTCAATCTGCTCTCCCACTCCGGAAGTAACGTACGGAGCCCATCGTCGGAAACATAGAGCCGATTGCCTGACTTGCGCCGGATCAGAATTGATTCTGGGTACACCCGTCTCGTAACTGCCTGAAGAAAGCCAAAAGTGAACATTGCTTGGATATATTGTGGAGGGATTCGAGCTGGGAGGGTCGTCTGATTCGCTTTGCTCCTTGTAGTCTGAGATGTTGCGCTTCGTAATAACCTGGAGGCATAGATGTGCCTGAGATATTCGTCCAGAGTGATTGGAGGGGTCGAGTTAGAGAAGCCTTGGTGGAACTCGAAACCACCGAGCCATATATGCGGCTCGAATAAGAAAGCATCAATACTTTCTCTCTCACTCCGCCTTTGTGGGTTCCTCTCAAGAAGCCCAAAGCTCCAAAGAAGAGTGCTCAATAAAGGCATATTCAGTGACTTGTCCGCATATCTCAATTAGCACCAGGAGCACAAGACTGTGAGAAGTCGGAAGGGCATGTAGCTCACCTTGGATGCTGACGATGTTTTTGACCGGACGGTATCTCAACTGTGGCGAACTGCAAAGCTGCTCGTGGTACCGTGTCTCTTCGAGCCTACCTAGTTCGAACTAAATCACGCACGTCAGCCAAACTTTCGAGATAGTTTGAGTGAAGTACTAAGAGTCAGAAAGGGATTGTGGAAACTCACCCTTGCCCTGGGATCTGGCTCTTCATAAAACAACGAAGAAGCCTTATGGAAGCTTTGATCTTAAGCAAGAGAATACTCAGTAAGTATAGAAGTTCTACTTTGAATCTCAAAGATAAAGACCTGCCTGTCAATATAAACGTCAGTGGAAGTCCAACTGGATGTGAGGTTGGCGGACTTCTGGTAGCTTACACTGGCATATGCATGCAATGTTTCCGTTTTGTAACAGGTTCGACCTTCGAAAGATCACCTATGTACTTACTTGTTTACCAGAAAGTAGTACGGTGCGCGGTGCTATTACACGACTTTTTGCGGGGTATCAAGGTTATAAGTCAAATACATGATTTCCTCACATCATCTGGCTTGATGCATGCCATCGGCTGTTACTGTGTTATGCAGCCCTTTCCAACGAGTTTAGTAGCTACCGAGCCCCGCACTTGGCTTTGGCCACCACCTTGTCACTTTGGATCATCGTACACATGTTGTTCGATGTCATGTTATAGTATTACCAATGCAACCATATGAGGTGCAGAGTATTACTATGTCTCGTTATTAAATCCTTGAAAACAGGTTGTAGTTACCTGCCTAATGCTAGTAGTCATTGACAAAATTGCAATGTGTATACGAGTGATGATCTTCACTCCCATTCTGCATGTTCGAACGTTCACTGTCGGTGTGAAATGAATAAAACGAATGAAACCCGGCCTGCATGTGCTTTCTTCCTTCCCGCTGTGAATTATGTACAGGATCCACAAGTTACATTTAGTAACATGTACTAAGTACATACTTATCTGCTCCTGGGGATAAAGCATGGCCCGAAATCGAGCCAGGTCTTGCAAACTTGAACCAAAAAGCTTCTCAACAGATTTTGCCCTCGCATGACTCGCATGCAAGCAAAAATACATCTTGATCGATTAGCAAGGAATAATGCGGTGTTCCCGCAAAGCCTGCGGCATTGTTAACCGTTGTTGTTATTGATTTACCACATTTTATCCCGATCGAGGCAAAATGTTACAAGTACGGAACTTGCCGTCGTCTTGCATTAGTATTGTTCTCTTCAGTTGGGACGGCATTTCAGTAAGATAAATCAGTTTGCGGGGTACAGAGCACACATCCGATATTGGATCCCGATATTTGCTGACTCGGCCACGCACTGAGAGAACAAGTAAGTAAAAAGTAAGAAGTACCGTAACTTGTATGGCACATATATGCGCTACGGAGATAGGTACTTACTTCTTAAGTAGGTGAATAGAATCATACAACATCCTCGTGGAGAAATGTATCATAATTGTACGAGGTCCGGGAGAGTACGGAGGTATGTACATCCGTGCCGTCAGCACTGTTGAGGACTCAGACTTCATCTATTTTGTAGTTGAGACGTCGAGACTACTCAACACAATTCATGTACTTTACAAGCATGCTAGCGCGCTAAGTACTCGTACATGGCCTACTTACTTCATACAAAACCCATTTAAACTTGTACTTAGGAGGTAGTACTACTAAAACTTAGACTAAGGTACGTATTGTGGTGGTGGTAACTTCTAAGTATTCGCGCTTACTTCAACGAAGTCCTCCTTTTCGAGCCTAAAGCCATTACACGATGTACTTATAACTGACTTGGATGTATATGCAACAATAGTTGCATATGTTTTCCGTTCAGAAGCATATGTACTTGATGTAGTACTTCGTATGATACATACATGTACACGACCGACCATACATACTGGCTTGGTGTGTGTTATGCAATTGCGGAAGCTAGTAAAGCGATGCATATGCAGTTGCATGCGTTTGAGTGATCTACCTGTACGGTACATGTAAGTACATAGTACTGAGGTGCATATACAAGAACTGTGCAGCTGCACCGCAATTGGCCAGGGTGAGCCCGATCCAGAAGGGACGGGTGAGCGCAGAGTTTCAACCCTGATACGTAGTCCCACTACTGTGCTTTACACTTGCTGTGGAAGATGCCTTAGTTAAGTATGGAGTACTTGCTAAGTATTGACCGCGCCCCAAGCTGAAATATTGTGAGTACTTACTTCTTGAGCTGCCCCTCTTCTACTGTCTTTGCTTGCAGTGCCAGCTACTTACCACAGAAACTTCACAATCTTCAGGACATCATCAACCTAAGCCAGCTCGATCTCATTCTGACGATCGACATTCATCATACGACATTCTAACTACCGCCCCTATCTCGTTATCAGCCATGCCTCCATCCTGCCAGAATCACGAGCTCAAGCCTCGCCAAATCAACGCCGGCGACTCATACTTCGGTACCACCGCCGCCCGACAACTACGAGAGCAGTGGACCCGACCACAGGATATCTTCTCGCTTCTCTTGATAGTAGGCGGCGACGTCGTTGGTAGAGCATTAGCGCAGCTTTCAGGTGGACCAATAACCCCTGTCACTTTCTCGTTCGGTTGGTTGAAGAACTATTAAAGGATTCTCGAAGTTCACTAACAGAGTTAGGATGGGTTGGCTATGGAATATCATCTCTGTTAATGGCGGCTGCCGGTGACAACAGATTGATGCCATCGTCCACTGACTGCAGCTGCTTGATCATAAATGCAAAGACCGGATACGCCCGAAGCAATGCGAGTTGGGTATTGGGACGGATGATGCGCGACTATGAGTACTGGATGCACCGACAAACCACAACTGTACTCGATCACGTAAAAGAAGAAGCTCTTCGAAAGGAGAAAGCACCCGAAGCCTCTCCGGTAGCGGCCACAACCGATTCACAGCAACCTGTACCTAAGCCGCGGGCTCGGGTAGGTCTCTGCGTCGCAGTTTACGAAGCCAGTCCGTCACAAAAGGCAGGGAAGCCAAAGCATGATCTGATATTCTACAGTGGCTTTGCAACTGCTTTACTCCAGCTCGGCATTGCGGCAATACCTCTACGAACGGACCAGGATTGGAATATCTTACTCATCACGGTTTCCGGAATTTTGCTTGCACTTGCTACTGGTGGGCTTCCACAGTGGAAGAAAGAGAAATGGGCCTGTCGGAAGAGATCCAAAAAAGACATTATGCTTACGAGGGGCAACGGGAGTCAGCATGTTATTCTTATTCGAGGTAATGGCATAGGATTGGATTTGGAGGACCTTGCTGCGGCTCAATTACAAGGCAATATTGACGCGACTATGGATGGAAAGACAAGAGGCGTCCTCGTTTTGCTGGCTGTGCTTTGGACCCTTCTTCTGATAACGGCAACCGGAGAAAATGGAAATCCATGGTTCTTACTAGGCATCGGCACCGTTGGCTTGCTTCAGAATGTGATCGTTGCAGGCTTTCGAAGACGGCCAGAGGCGATTGGTATCCACTTGGACTTCGTGGAAGTTATTGCAGAGGCGAAGGTTATGAACGCTTTGTATGAGCTGGAGGAGAGATATGAGCATGCAGGTGTTGCCCTACGACCAATATTCTTTCCCGGTAACCTGCGTGAGTACGAAATGGCAAGATGGGCTGAAATCGAAGCAAAGTGGAATGCCAAAAGGACAAGCGCAGGGAGAAGCAGCCACAAAATGCAGACTGCACATACCAGTTAAACAACGTGTATTCGTGACAGGTGAGCTGATCGAGATGGGGTATTGTGATGCTTATTATAACTCAAACTCTAACAGCCAACTTCTAGCCCATCTTTAATGGTCCTGACCATTTCTGAAGAGCATACAACATCATTCAAACGTACGGCAAAACGCATGAAGTCCGAGAAAGGAACAAGATTCAGCGAGTGTCCATTCCAAAATTCTGGGTGTCCATCGGTCGGACCCAGTTGGTATGATTTGTCTTGTTGGAGGCATCGGGAAGGAAGAGTTCTAAAAATGAGCTGGATGCATGCCTCTCCCCTTGCTTTGCTGGTCCTTGGAAAGTCGATAATTCGGACATCAGAAGTAAGAAGTTGGAAATAAAGGCCATAAATTGTATGGAACAGTTTGGGGAAGTTGACAATGTTTATTCGGCGAAGTGTTTTTGTTGTTTTCTAAGTGATTTGGAAGGAAAAGCAGTAACAGAAAGCAAGTACGATGGCCTCCAACCCAGCGAATCCAACTGATATCCCAAACAATGCCCAACTCAGGTCCCAGCGAGTGCAATCCCATGCAACCCATTCCAACCCGGACATCTCTCATAAAATCATAAAATCAAATCCCTCTAATATCCATTCCCCAACCCAAACTCCATCTCCCCCCCCTCACTATCCCCCCCAATCTTCTTCCCAAACCACCCTCCCCACCCCCCCCTCTCATTAACCCTCTCCTCCCTCATCCCCCCCTCCGGCAATCCAATCGGGAACCTAGGCTGCTGCCCCACCAAATCCCTCTTCTTGAGCTTCCCGGCACCGGAAAGTGGAAGCCCGACACTCTTCCAGTTGGCCGGGCCGGCATTCTTGCGCTTGATCCCGCCGGACATGTCGCGCTTCATGACGATTGGAGTCTCGGTGCGCTTGACGAGGGGCGTGCTATGCCCCTTGTCGTGGAATGGCTGCGGGGATGGGTGCGGGTGGTAGATGATTGGCTCGACGTAGGCGACGCTTTGGCGGTTGGTGGGTTGGTGGAATGGTTGAGGGGCCGCGAGGGCGAAGGAGGCGAGGATGGTGGGGATGAGGATGTGGAGGTGCATCTTGGGTTTTTGCGGGTATTGGAACTGGGTTTCAGAGATTCTGAGGGGCCTGGTAATGTGGTTGAGGGTTGGAGGCGGGTTGTTTTAATGAACTGAGAGGAACAGATTGCGTTTGCTCGGAAAACTGGATGCTCCGAGGAGGATTATGTTAGCGCTTGCTTAAAGCTCTGCGATTATGGGAATCAGGGAAAAAGTTACCAGGTATCAGGTAATGGACAACAGTGAAGTGGCAATTGATAGAAAGGGCGCGGGAAGATAGAGAATATATACTCCATTGGATCTGGAGGCTAGGGTTAGAGCTGCTGCGCATTTTCAGGTACGGCGCCCAATCCGTATCCCGAAATCGAGACACTGAGTTCATTTAGTGCAGCTTCAAGGACCCCAAAGAAGCACTCAGGAGTACCGCAAAGGGAAAATGCGGGGTATGGCGTAAGGCTCAAGTAGAAGAGCGATATGACTATTCCATATTTGGAAGTAATAGATATCTGAATAAGCAAATGAGCTTGAATTCTGGAGATCGAGAGAGATCTGTGCATGTGTGTCCAGAATCGATCCTAAGAATGCTATTGATGCGTATCGGTGAGCATGTTCGATGGGTGTGGAATTACCTTAGTATGATGACCTTTGAGCTGGTTCAAAACTGCTCATGGCTGCATTGAGCTGCCAATTCAGATCGCGAATCTGATTGACCTGATGTGGATGTTGTTGCATGGAAACGGACGCAAAGTCTAAGACAAACGAGTTGAATGCAGGGTTCAAGGGCAGACGGAGACGCTGACGTATCCAACTGGGAAGTGAATTGAATCTTTGACGTTCTGCATGTATACTTTAGGTACCTAGTAAGTACCTACTTGGAGAAATGTTACGGTCTTCATACATCTGCGCAAGCTGACCTATAGAAGTCCGATAAACCGTAAGTAAACCGATTATCTGCACAAATAACAGTGCCATGCCTATCATCTTGCGTGAACGGACGCATATTGACATGATCCTGTTGTTGTTATCTCGATGTAAACGCTTCCTTATCTTTGCTTCATACTCCAGGCTGTATTTTCGGCTTCCGACACCTGCTTTGGTCTACCGAGCCCATGTATGATGTCATTGTTTACGGCGAGCTGCAACCCCACTAAAGCCTTACGAGGAGGTTCAGAAATCGAGATTTCAAGATTGGCGAGGCGAGAGAGGTAAACGCCAAAGCTTCTCAAGATGTCGAAACAAGCATTTGGATGAATATGCTAGACTCCAACCAAGAGAACAAGTTACAATTCACAATAATACACGATTGTTCACAATTCAAAGCAGACAAGACAAGTAGTACTCAGAAGCAACCATATATTCTTTCCTCCCAAGTAGCAAATAACCAGCTACGTATGAAAAACGAAAGCCCATTAACCATTAACCATTAGAACCGGTATCGTAAGTAAGCACAAAAAACAATCCCGCTAAACAAGACAAACGAAAGAGAGAAAACAGCAAACAAAGAAGAGTCATAACTGCATCCTGGCGCTCCCTCCACCTATCAAACTAGCAAAGAAAGCCTCCTATCAGTCAACTAAAAGACATATTTAGACATCGTGGGTCTTGTTTCCACCAATGGTCTTGGATCCGTCCAAGTTGGAATCGACACGAGGGTCGAGCTTGTTGAGGAGGTCGCTCTTGTGAGGACCAGCGGTGTTTGGAGCTGGGCCTGGGAGGTTGTGCTTGGAGGTTGGGGTGTCGCGAGCATGGGAGGCAGTGGAGTGGCCATGGTTGTCAACCATTGGGATCTTGCCGAGAGTGCCGGTGCCAGTGTGGTCCCGGTTGCTGCTAGTTCCCAAGGCACCACCGTGACCACCGTGGGCGTTATGCTTGCGTCCATCACGGTCAGAGTCAACACGTGGGTCGAGCTTGTTGGCAGCGTTCGAGTCGTGAGGACCGGCATTGGTGGAGGTACCGTGGGTGTTGTGAGTGTTGTGGGTGTTGTGGGTGGTACCCTGGTTGGCATGGGTAGTGGTTCCAAAGACGCCAGCGGACTCCTTGTGGTCGCGAGCTGGAGCAGTGGTTTGAGCCTCGTTGCCCAAAACGTTGGTGTGGGTCTTGCCCTTGGACAAGTAGGTGTCGTCAGTTGGGCCGGTGCCGTGAGCATGACCATCCTTGTCGGTCTTCACGCGAGGATCCAACTTGTTGGCGAGCTTGGAGTCATGAGGACCGGCATCAGTGGCACGGCCATTGTTGTGAGAGCCCGACAAAGCACCACCGGTGGTTGGTCCGTGTGTGCCGGTATGGGTACCGTGGGCACCGTGACGTCCATCTCTGTCAGAGTCGACTCTTGGGTCCAACTTGTTGGCAGCGTTGGAATCATGTGGACCAGCGTTGGTAGAGGTACCATGGGTGTTATGAGATCCGAAAGCGGCACCGGAGGTGGTGTTGTGGGTAGCACGTCCATCACGGTCCGAATCGACTCTTGGGTCCAACTTGTTGGCAACGTTGGAGTTGTGTGGCCCAGCATTGGTGGAAGTACCGTGGGTGTTGTGAGAACCAAAGGCTCCACCAGCGGTGGTTCCATGGGTAGCGCGTCCATCTCTGTCCGAGTCTACTCTAGGATCCAGCTTGTTGGCGGCATCCGAGCTGTGTGGACCAGCGGTAGAAGTGCTGTGAGTGTTGTGGCTTCCGAAAGCTCCACCAGCGGTACCATGGGTAGCACGTCCGTCTCTGTCGGAATCAACTCTTGGGTCCAACTTGTTGGCCATGTTTGAGTCGTGAGGTCCAGCATTGGTGGATGTTCCGTAGGTAGACGTGGCACCTGGCTGATGCTGGGAGCCGAAACCACCGGCAGTGTGGGTGTTGTGGGAGCCACCGAGGCCTCCGGCACGTCCGTCGCGGTCAGAATCGACACGGGGATCGAGCTTGTTGGCAACGTTGGAGTTGTGAGGACCGGCAGTGTCGGTGGTGGTCGAAGGGTGGGTAGAGGTGTTCATGAAGTTGTTGTTGGAAGACATGATTGTGGTATTGGTATCGGAGTAAAGATTGTTGTTTGGTTTAAATGAGTTGTTGTGTGAGTGTTTGCTGTTGTGTTGGTTGTTTGCTTTGTTTGTGTTTGTGGATGATGAAGGAAAGTAGAGATGGTGGGGATGATGGGGATATATATATTCCTGCTCTGGACGGCATCCCAACCAAGAACACCCACATCAAGTAGGACATCTCACTTTCCCATGGTACCTGCTCCCTTGTTGCGCTGCACCGAAACCTGTTCCACCACCAACATCAACAATGCACCCATACTGAAACAAGGAAGTTGCAGACGCGGGGTAATAGTGGGCTGTCATAATTATTTCCGGTCTTTGTTGCACCAGGCCTCTTCCCGCTTCAGGCACCAGGGTTCTTCCATTGCCATTGGAACATTTCTCCGAAACAGGTCCGATTGTGCCTTGTGAGAAAGAAGCTTTACGCCAAATCGCCGTCATAGCTAACTTGGCAACGCTCCTGCGACCGCATACCGGTTGATCCAGGGTTCTGAAAAGGAACCACGAGACGCCAAACAGTGCAAATCCCACTGGCGATCCATCGAGGGCGAAGGTTCGTTTGTCGTTTGGTGGTGTTGATGCTCTGACGTCACTGCAGGAGATGGCGGGCTTGGCGAGCGTTATCCCCGAAGGCGTTAGTCTGTGCAACTTTAAATTGAGCCTCCAACAACGTCACTATTCGGTCAAGATGGTGTCGGGGATCTCCTAAAGCTTGATATTATTGGTAGTATTAGCTTGGGTGTAATATAGGTGTCCTTGCTTGTGACAATTCGTGATCGAGATGGTGAATTGGGGAATGAGCGCTCCTCATTGCGTGGTGGTGGGATCCTCCTTGGCGAAGGAAGCAGGTTGACCGTCTGCGCCACAGGCATCCCAATGGCTGGAAACCTCCGTCAATTGAGGCCTCTACATACGTGATGATTCTCGGGATCTTCGGGATGTCGGTTGAAATGGGCCCATTGTGGCCAAGACCGCCCTGAAAGTTACAATTCCACGTAGTCCTCCGAAAATAGAACTCTATGATCGACAGGTACGCCATCTCGTGTCGAGACTTTTCAACGGATGTTCTTAGAAGTTTGTAGTCGAGCTTGCATGATATGCGCCGAGGACTTCAGCATAATACCATTTCCAAGGAAAACAACACAGCATTGAGAGTGCACGGTGCTGTGGTCGTATGATTGTCAGGTACATACGAGTCTGAACTTACAGCTATTCAATATTTGAGAAATCGATGATGATGGTCATCCCAATTCAAAAGCTTCAATTCCATGGAACTTTGCTAGCGGTATCGTTCCATGGTTACTTGCTGCAAGCTTCGAGATGCTCCAGCCACATTTCAGGGACCAGCCGCTAATAACCGACCGTGATGCTTGTCCTCGACATCCCATTTCACCTCATCCAGCTCACACTTTATGAGCTCGCGAGGCTGAATACATACAGTGCCTGCATACGAAGTAGGTTGCGAGTACTCGAGTTTCTCCTCGAGCTCATCAACGCCACTGTGAAAGCGGGGTAAGTAGCCTATGGAGTTTGCATCATTCAGAAACATTCGACTCGCGCGTTTCTTGCAGACGGGGCCGGTACATACGTATGTACGAGTCGGCGAGCTTCTCTACATAGGAGTACAGAAATGTGATCGTGAGATCGACAATATGAATAGTAGGGCTACTGGGCTCAAAACTGCAGGGACTACCGATCGTATCGAAAAGGTTCCGCTGGAATCGATGATCCCTAGGTATCAAGTTCAGGGTCCATCATTCCCTTTTCAGGCTCCCTGGGGTATCACATCGACGTCAGTGCACGACTGAGGAAGTGCTACCTCACTTGAAAAGAGATGGCCTCATTAACTTGAGAAGCTCGCCACCCGGAGCCCGGTGACCGGCGATCCCGCCTTTTGTGGAATGGGGGGCCGTCGCAAAGGCTGCTTCCGTTCAAATGACGTTCCACTTGTTGAACATGCGAAAATATTAGGCTCAAACTTGTACGAGGCGCAATCATTCTATGTATGGTACTTGATGGGCTTTATTCCTACGCAATGCAAAAAACAGAGGGAATTTACCAATTGCGTTGTCGAAGTTGAAAATGTACGAGGTTTGAAAACAAAATGCAAAAGAATAATGGAGGAGACATGAATCGAACACGTGGCCTCTCGCATGCAAAGCGAGCGCTCTACCCCTGAGCTACACCCCCAACTGTTGGTTTTTAGCTCGTCGCTCTTTTATAAGAAGTGTGTTTTGCTGACGCCGGAGTTATCCGAAGTCGCCAAGAACCACAACGTTTGGGGATCTACTATCCTAAGCATTCCTTCAGCGTCCACCTTTCGCTCGAACGACTGGCGTCAACAAATCTAAAGTGTAAAGAATTGAGGTTATTTCGTTGTTATGAGTTGTCTTGCGCTAAGCCCTTTCGTTGGAGCCCCCGGCCGTTCGCATTCGGCGAAATCCTGTGCGCTTCGAGATTTGTCCGGGCGCTGTTCTCCTAGGTACTTAAGTACTTATGATGAAGAAGAAAAGTCGCGAAGAAAAGTTGCGAGCGAAGGCGACTCGGACAGATGATTCTCTTTAAATTCCGAAGATTTAACCCACTCCAATCTCTTCTGGAATTCAGGATCGCTATATATCCGCACTGCACTATACTACTTACCGTAAGTTTCGACGTTTCGCTCTCACTACTTCTTCCGACTCGGAGTTATAACTCTATCCTCGCAAAACATCCAAACTTTGATCCCACCATGAGGTTTTCCGAACTTCCTTACGAAATCAGGTTTCTCATTGCTGACCATCTACTAGATTGGCCAGATCACAAAGCATTTCGACAATGCGATAAGACCAATTACACACTACTGACGAACAGGCAGTCGGTCCGAAAACGGTTTCAGCTCACCGAATGGATACAGCAACTGCTCGACGCCTTTATGCAGTCTGTGAGCGCCGGATCGGGGCTATACTTTTTCCTCAGTACAGAAACAGCCACTGCTGGGGGCCTAGACCGAGAATCGAAACCCCGACCCTCAAGAAATATAGCAAGTTCCGAGTCTAAGAACTCCGCTGATTGGTTTTCTTTTGTTCACCAGAATGATTGCTTCGCTACAATACGACGGATGCTTCTTCCAGACGCTATATTTTCTGGATATCCGTACAAAGAGTGCCACGATTCAGTGTTGGAGGTGCTGAACAACGTGGACAAGCACCGTAGATACCGCGATTATGTGAGATCTCATGGTGGCGACCCTAAGTGGTTGCCTGTTACAAGAGATATCGCCCAAACCATCATTAACGCGGAGGTCACCGTCAACTCTGAAGCACCTGAGATGGACGAGAAATTGAAAGATACTACTGTGCGTAGTGCCCTCCACGAGTTCATGCTACATGAAGTATACCGGTTACTTTGTTGTTTGCGTGATCTAGTGGACTGGATGGAGGAATTGGAGGAGGTCAAGGCAATCCAGCGTCAAGCACACAAGTTGCTTTTAGACTTGCAAGACGTTATAAAGTTGTGGAAATTCTTTAACGGCTCCCCTCGGACGTAATTACTAATCCCAAGCGCCACTGCTTGGTAAGTAGACGTATACTCTGTTACGACATGATACTTAAGTATGCATAGGCTTTGGCGCCAAAGAATAAGGTTGAATGCGAGCCCCGAAGTCAACGGTGCTCGCCCTTTCATATCATAAGATGGTGTTTCTGGACCTTGCGGATCTCACAGAGTTCCAAGAGGCGAGGAGATGGGTGTTTGAAATGGGTGGAAATTACGTCAACAACTCAAATTATCGTCAACAGTACTACAGTGGACAATACTAGTAACCTCAATACCTTCCCTTCCCCTTCCCGGCTCCCGCCTGCTTTCTGAACGATTGCGTTCGTCCCGAGTGTGGACGTCTCACCCCATAAAAGTTTACACTTATATATATATGTGCAACAAGACTTCAACAGTCACATACGGCCATTGATTGAAGAATGTACGGGATCCCGTCCGCTCTCCCATAGTCAAGCTTCTAATCGCCAAGTTAGTACTGCGGTGGATGACCACGCGGGAATCCATGGTGCTGTATGTCTTTTTGCTCCACGGCGGTCTCTCTGGATCATGGACTTTGTCCTATCGTCTTCAAGCGCCGGTTGGAGGTGAGCAGCACTGCCAGTGTGCTTAAGCGCTTCTCGCTGATTGCCTGCTGTCTGTTGGGATGCCTTCGAAGGGAGAATGACGAGCATCTAAAGTTCTAAATGCTACCACAAAACTAAAACATGTCTTGCTTTGCGGTATAGCTTTGAGCCTTCAATCCTTATGAAGAAGTAAAGAAGTATTAATACAAAGTATTTACTGCTTCGGCCTCCGCATTCCAGATCTTGCAGAAAGGGCTACTGCCAAGGTCTTGATCATTTAGCGGGGCTCGCTTGTGCAACGTTCCCCACCATGCTGTAGAGTCATCCCCATCCCCCATCCAAGCAAACCAACCCGCAACACCCTCTTCACATCGCCATCACCACATCTTCATCATGTCCGCTAGCCCAGTCTTTGTCGCTATCATCGGTATTACGCTCCTTCCATCTTTCACCTCTCAATTGGCCCGCTTAACATTCTTCAGGTGCCGGTACCGTCGGCTCATCCTTCATTCCACAGCTCCAGAATCTCATCAAGAACACTACAAACCGCGCCATCTTCCCTATCCTCATTGCTCGCTCTTCCAAATGTCTCGTCTCCCGCGACTACACCGGCTTGGATCTCAACAACTGGTCCGCTGACCTCAGTGCCTCCACCATCACCCCTCCAACCTTCCCCAACGAAACCCTCAAGTGGCTCAAGTCCGCTCCAGGCGAAGTCGTCCTTGTCGACAACACCTCCTCTCTCGAGATCGCCCAATCCTACCCCGCCTTCCTTTCTGCCGGCATCCACATCGTCACCCCAAACAAGAAGGGAGTCAGTGATAGCCTTGAGCTCTGGGACAACATCTTCAACTCTGCTCGTCAAGGCGGCAACGCAACCGGCGGTTACTTCTACCACGAGGCCTCTTGCGGTGCCGGCCTCCCAATCATCAACACCATTACGGACCTCGTCAAGACCGGCGACAAGATTAAGAAGGTTGAGGGTGTCTTCTCAGGAACCATGTCCTTCCTCTTCAACACCTTCCACCCAGCCTCTGGTACCTGCGATGAGAAGTTCAGCGCCATCGTCGACAAGGCAAAGGCTGCTGGCTACACCGAGCCAGATCCAAGAGATGACTTGAACGGTCTTGATGTCGCTCGCAAGCTTACCATTCTCGCCCGTCTCTCTGGCCTCAAGGTCCCCAACCCAACTTCCTTCCCAATCGAGTCGCTCGTTCCTGCCGAGCTCGAGGCCGGTTCCGCCTCTGACTTCATGGCCGGTCTTCCAAAGTTCGACAGCGCCATTGAGGAGAGAAAGGCCGCCGCTGAAAAGGAGAACAAGGTCCTCCGTTTCGTCGGAAAGTTGGATGTTGACAAGAATCAGGTCAGCGTTGGTATTGAGGCTTTCGAGAGAGGAACTGCCATTGCCAGCTTGAGAGGCTCGGACAATGTCATCAGCTTCTTCACTGAGAGGTACGGTGCCAACCCATTGGTTGTGCAGGGAGCTGGTGCTGGCGCCGAGGTTACTGCTATGGGTATTACTGCCGACTTGATCAGGGTTCTTGAGAGACTCAACTAGCAATCAAGGTGTCAAGGGAGGACAGAGGAGGAATATCATAGATCTAGGTTGTAGAACAAAAGTTTTGTTGATTTGGAGTACCCAATACAGGAATTTTCGATGTAATGAACCCGGTGTCTGGATTGAGCTTATGGTGCCTGTAGCGTTCAGGGTGCTTGTGTACCACTATGAGCTCGTGTATGGAGGGTTACAAGCAGTACAAATGGATAGTGTAGATTGATCATGGTACATTTCTATTAAGACCCGACTAGTAATATATTAGGTACAGGGCACAATAAGGTAAGCATAGTTCATTACTGTCCAACTATTCAGGTATATAAAGGCTCTTTCCACTCAACAACATACAAAATATAAACTAACTTCTAAAAGGAAAAATAAACTCGATCCAATCCTTAGACGATTTGGCCAATTGGAAGTCTCTCCTTACATCAATCCCGAAAACGCAATGCCAACAACAGTAGCAAGCACCAAAACACTCTTTCCAGCCGCAATGAGACCAGCGCCGGAATCCTTATCGTCCTTATCCTTGTCTCCGTCCTTCTTCTCGTCGTCCTCCTCCTCGGTTTTCCCCTCCAATCCCAAAGGCTTGCAGTAGGACTCCTTCGAGAACTCAAGTACCGCCTCAATATACTTTTTGTTCATCTCCTCATTCTTTCCTTTGGCATCTGTGCATCCCTTCTCCCAGCACTTCCATTGCTCCTCCAAGTACGAGCCATCATAAATCATGTTGCAGAGCGGGGTGCATTCCTTTTTGCCGACGCCTCGGGCCTTGGAAATGGTGATGTTGCTATCCACGTCTGGCACCCAGACACAGTCAAGCAAGGGCTGGTTGAGAGGAGACTCTTCTGTGCAGAAAGGTGGCCGTTGGAGGGGCTCGGAACCGCCGGGGGGATAAGTGATGAGTTGGCCAGAGTCGGGGCGCAAGGTGCATTGGAATGGTGGATTCAGCGATAGGTCCGGGGCCGTGAGATTGGCCTCTTGACGACGGAAGAGATGGTTGAGGTGGGCGTTTGCAATAACGGCAGCGGGATTGGAGAGAGACATAGTGGATTCCTGTAACTTGACTATCATGTGGTTAGTACTTGGTTGTATAAAAGTTGTAGGGTCGGGAGGTTGCCCGAAAGCTTCTGCTTTGACAGAGATGACAGAGATGACTTACGAGCTGTTGATTGCTGTGCAATGAATTGGAGGAGTAGTAGATTGGACGTATCACCTTGGATATGGTTCGGAGATGATGGGGGAACCGACTGCATTTATACAGTTGTTTTCTGGCACATTAGACGTTTTTGAGTAGGCGACCTATAGTTCCACATGTTCTGGAGATCACTCATACCAGGTAGTTACTAGCTAAGTACGCATGTATCATCCCACAAGCAGATGAAGTGAAGTCGAGGTGCAGCACACCGAGCCACTATGCAATATATTTCGCCTGCACTGCCTTGTTCATAGTCTAACCTCAGGGTCTTGTGTATGTACATACTTCCCAACTGTGCCGCTCGCTATGCTTGTACGTAAGAATTTCTCTTCGCTTTGATCCTCCCTCGGGTAGGGCTTCGGGAGTGTAGAGTAATTCTACCGGGGCGAACGTCAAGATCCCAACTCCTGTTCGATTTCGGACAGAATTGCGAGATCTAACCACTCGTACTTACACACATCCCGCCGAGTGTTCTGCATCTGCAACTATATTCCCTCTTAAACTACAAACCACTGACTCGAGTCTTTTGGAGTATTGAGCTCGTTGCTTTGAATTCGATGTTCTTTGCCAACGCTTCGGATTCATCCGGTGGTTGGTTCCCGAGCTGCACCTGAGTACCCGCAGTGGTACAAGCCGGCCGGCCTTGCATGCACAGCCCAAAGGCTAAGCTTTCTTGGAACTGACACTGCTCACTCTCAAACCTTAAAGGTCACTAAGCACTTGCGCCAGTGAGTTGTCCCTGCTTCCTGGTAGGGCTGAGTGGGTAGAACATCGGTTGAATACATATTACCATTGCTTCTGTGTTCCCTATGTATTGACACTGGCATGAGGTCCGGAGGATCATGCTGATTCGGGTACATAACTTGCCCTCGCTTAACTACTTTGTACATACTTCCTAGGTAGTTAGGACGAATGCTGTAAGCGTTATGTACTTCATTAGCTTCGCAAACTTGGGCAATCTGACGCCAGATCAGGAGCGGACGGTGCTTGTCATGAGAGTGCACTTTGGTGCACTCTATAAATTTCTGCCACCTGACAGGCAGTACGATAGTAAATATTAGTGAGCCTTCAAATAGTCGCGTCAATGAATTGCTGTTGGCAGTTACGCATGTACATGTTGAAAATGAAGTAAGAACATCGATTGTATTATTCCATCTAAGGTTCTCACTGGCTACGGTCTTAAGTCTTATATATATATGGTCGACGTCAAAAATTTAAGAGAAGTACTTAGTAGATCATATATTGCAACAATTCTCAAATTCGATGAAGCCACGGAACACCGCATAGTCCTTTTCAATCTTCTTGATTCCCGGAGAGTTGGCACCAGATATCAGCTAGACCGATCCAAATCCGGTGTGTCGAATCAACACTTGACCTCGAACTGGGGCAGATCAGAGTTCTGATCGCACGCTACTAAGCGGCATGTCCCTAAGCTTTCACAAAGTTAGCTTTCAGTTGACAGTCAAAATACTGGCAAATCAGTCACAGTTAAACGAAGCACAGCCGGCAACAAATTAAGCAGTATCGACGCGCGAGCACTCAAATAAAATAACACAGTCAGACAGAAAAAGCGCTCAAGATATCCCAAGTCTCAAAACCAAAATATGCATGGATATATAACAATTCAACTAAGTAGATACAATGAACACCGCAAGCAAACAAACAAGTAGACCAAACTGTATCTAAAAAGACGTCACCACCAGCAAGAAAAAAGCAGCAGGCAATCCAAAAGCCCCACAATTAGGAAAAAGTAATAGTATCAACAACCCACAACAAAGGAAAACGCCAGTTTACAAGGCAAAAAAAGGCAACTCAGAGTAATCTCGAATGAGTGCTCAAAGAGAAAAAAGATGTCTATCCCACCCCTCAAACGTCAACATCTACACCACCCTCGTCTCCTACTTCTTGTGAAACAGCTTCGCCCAGAAACCCTTCTTTTCATCCCCATAGCCCTCCTCTTTGATACCCTCTTTCCGGACAATGTCCAAGAAGATATCCTCCAAACTCGTCCGGGCAACACTGTAGTACTCCAAGCCCAGCTCCTCCTTCTGCTTCTCCAACTTATCAAACAACGCCGCAATCGACTCCGTCTTGCCCTGCGCCACAAGATCACCCTCAGTTGACGAGTCGGAGCCAGGGCGATTCTGATGTGCAGTAGCAGGCAATTGTCGAGAGGGTATTGAGAAGCGGACCTGGCCATTGCAAGATGACTCCTCAACCTCAGCACCACGGAAGTTGGACGCGACCCATCTCTTCAAGCGGTCCATCTCTTCCTGGCTGGTGGTTGGGGCAGACTTGCAGAGGAGCTGTATGAAGTAGCGCTCACCGTATCGGCGTCGGAGACCCTCGACGGTGCCAAGAGCCAGCATACGACCAGCCATGATGCCAGCTCTTGAGGCAAGAGCATCGGCTTCTTCCATGGAATGAGTGGTGAGGACGAGGGAGCGACCAGGGGTGACAGCTGCAAGAGTTCTCCACATGACACGCTTCGAGGCGGCATCCATACCGGAAGATGGCTCATCGAGGAGGAGAACAGTGGGGTTACCCATCAAGGCGATACCGAGGGAAAGCTTTCTCTTGTTACCACCCGAAAGAGCCTCGGCCATACGATCACGGTAGGTCTCCAGTCCAACGGCCTTGAGGACATTCTCAACGTTGTTTTGGACATTCATGACACCTCTGACACGGGCGTAGAACTCCAAATGTTCTTGAACGGTCATCTTGTCGATTGCGTCGAATTGTGGGCAGACACCAAGGTTGGTACGGGCAAGGGTACGCTCGGTGGAAATCGGAATGTTCTCGACGTAAACGTCGCCAGAGTCGGTATAGAGCTCACCACGGATCATGTTGATGGTCGTCGTCTTTCCAGCTCCGTTGGGACCAAGAAGGGCAAAGACTTGAGAGTGAGGAACGGTGAAGGAAACATCCTTGACGGCACGGAAGGAGCCGAAGGTCTTGGCTACATGTGCAACTCTGAGACCCTCAGCAGGCTCGTCAACGGCGGAAACCTCGGCGTGGATCTCCTTGTCAATGCTATCGACAGACTCGGTATCTGGGGTGAGGGTCTGTGCCTTTGGCTTACTCCTTCTAAGAGAAAGCTTGCTGCGACCGGATTCAAGCCAGATAAGGAGGCCGTAAAGAACGAAAGCTTGGATAATGAGGTAGGTGATTGGTGCGCCATAAAGATCGAAAGCACCTGGGTTCGAAGCAACTGACTCGCCACGACAGATAATGCTGAAGGAATTGAGGGAGATAAAAAGTGCCCTGACAAGTGAGGCAATTGGAGAAATCGCTGCGAAACCGTAATGCATGGACTTGAGAGTCTTATCCGTATCAGCTGGGTCGGAGTTGTTGATAACACTCATGTATGCAACAAAGTAGAGCAAGAACAAGCATGCTTGTCCACCAGCGGTAAACGCAAAAGCAGACAGTTGCGACTTTGCGATGAGCGAGACGAGGTAAGCGATGAGGATGGCGCAAAGAGTGTAGAGCATGATGACAACAAAGAGTGGCCCAAGTCCAAACCACTCACTGCTTGCACCCTTGAAAATAAGGATAATAATGACTGAGGCGACAGTGGTGATGATGAAGTCGAACAAGGCGTATGCGAACCAGAGTGGAACAGCACGGGCACCGTTGGAGTAGTGGAGAGGGCGAATGTTGCGGATACGCTCGACGGTTGGGTAGAGGGCGAAGAAGGCAGGGAAGGCAGCCATGACGAGACCAAAGTAGGTAACAAATTGAAGAGTATCACCCTGGCCAGGACGGAACGGTTTGTCAAGCTCCTGGTACGTCGTCGTAATGTTTTCTCCATAGAAGAGCTGATTGGCGAGGTTCTGCATGATGATGGCTGTCTTGGGCCCTCCACCATAGTATTCAGAAGAGACTGCGAAGATTGGTCTATCCTCCTGGAAGTAGATACCACCGGGATAGATATCCTTGTAGTTCTTCTCGATCTCATCGTTGAACTCGTCGTAACTGTCGACCCAGGTAATATTGAGCTTGATGGAATCCAGATCAACTCTGATGAACTGTCCTCCTGGATCCAAAACTGAGGCAGCAGCCTGCTTCAACTGATCCTCGGAAAATGCATCTCTTGGTCCAGCGAGCCAATTTACGCCATTGAGATTGAACATAAAGTCGCGACCATCATAGGCATCGGTCAGCTCAGCTCTGGAACAGCCAGGACGGGTGTAGTCCTTGACGAACAACATGGTCAAGGCGGAAGCGAGGATAGGCAAGAGAAAAGCAGCAGCCAATGGCAGCCATCCCCTCTTGGCAATAGTGATGCGCTTGCGGAACATGACCCAGACTTGCTTGAACACCGAAACCTTGCGGCCGGACTCAAGATCAATACCTCCCATCTTGTTGGTAGCAGTATAGGACTTGGTGTAGCGGAGGGCATTGGCTTCCTCCTGAGTACCCTTTGTCTCAGTTGGCACCAAATCATCGGCACTTTCGTCCGGAAGAGTCTCAGCAGTTTCTTCAGCAACCTTGAGGAAGACATCCTCGATGGTGGGGCCGTTGACCTGGTAGTCTGTAATTCCAAGTTGCTCGAGCTTGTTGATGATACGACTGGCGTCAATGGAAGTTGGCGTTCTGTAGACCGTTGCGTCGGCGACACGCTTAATGTTGCAATCTGGGAGGTCTGGAGCATCGGCAGGGGCAAAGATGCGGAATCCTCCACCACGTTCTTCCTTGAGAGCAATTGCCGAACCTTCACACTTGAGCTGACCCTTCGATAGGATGGCGATATAGTCCGAGAGCAAATCAGCCTCATCCAAGAAATGTGTAGTGAGCATCATGGTGCGCTCTCCACGTGCAGAGAGGATAATGTCCCAAAGCTTGCGGCGAGAAAGTGGGTCGATTCCAGAAGAGACTTCATCGATACAGCAGACTGTGCTGCCACCAGTAAACATGATTGCGAGTTGAAGCTTGCGCTTTTGTCCACCAGAGAGAGTCTTGGAAAGGGCACCAGCCTTTGGTGTAAGGTCGCAGCGTTCGATAAGGCGAGTGAGCGTGTCTTGGTCGTCTCCGTCACACTTGATCTTGTTCCAGATTCTAACGTGTTCCTCAACGGTCATAAAGTCCCAGAGAACGTTCTAAAATTCCATTAGCAGTGGTCGAGCAAAGATAAATCTCAGCAATTACCTTTTGTGGGCAAATACCCATCACACCATCGATCCTGATCTCTCCGAGCTTTCCCATCTTGTTCAATCCAGCAACACTTTCCAATGTGGTCGTCTTTCCAGAACCGTTGGCACCAAGCAACCCGAAAATGGTTCCCTTTCTGACTTGGAGGGAGAGGTTGTTGACGGCAAGCACACTCTTGGCTCCAAACAACTTGGACCAGAATCCAGGAACAAACTCCTTACTGTAGCCAACAATCTCGACCGCATTTTCGGAGTTCTGGGTGCCGGAAATTCTGCTCTTCGAGGCAGTGCCATATAGCCACTTTTCAACCAACATAGCCAGGATTGGATAGAAGAGAATTTGGAAGATCAACCCAACCCAGATGATGATACCTGGCAACTCAAAGTTTGCCGATCCCACTGCTGGTGCTCCTTTGGCGATATTTGTTGCCAGCTTGTTGTGCTCGAATCTCGCAACGTGGGCGAGGAAAACGACATAGGCTGACGATGGGAACAAAAAGCCCAAGACACCTGGCCCAACTGCACTGCTCTTCATCGTAACCTGAGAGATAATACCGAGAAGTAGCGTGACAACGGTGACCGAAATACCAGAGAGCTGAGCCTTCTTGAAGAATGCTGCACCGAACAACGCCCACGAGGAGCAGGCAAGCATGACAAGGATGTAGAAAATGATCATGATACCCAAGCTCGTGAGCGTGAACAATCCCTTCCCAAGGATAATCGCCATGATGATGACACCAGGAAGCCAGATGAGATCGTAGGCGAGATGGTATCCAAGCATTCTCGAAAACTTGCGTCCTCCCATAGATTCAATGAGCTGTGACAATCCCAACTCTCGTTCCATAGCGATAAAACCAACCATTTGGTAGATGATACCGACATGACCCAAGAAGAAAGCAATACCGAGAGCCTGAACCATTGCGCGAGCAAACCATCGTCGAATGTCCGCCTTACGTTCCTCCTCGGATGTTGGTGTAAACATCTGCTCCTGTGCTGTCTTGACGGTTGAGTTTGGCTCGATAAAGGCCATGTCAATGGCATTCTGAAGCGGGAGAATGTATTTCTGGACTTCATTGTCGTGCTGGTCGACAAAGATGCTGGTGCCAAAGGCTGAATCACCACGGAGGGTGTAGTTGAGTCCGGTATCGGGGTCGTAGGAGTTGAAAACGGCGGCAGAATAGCAAGACGAAGATCCACGCAAAGATTGCTTGCACTCGATGGGGAGGTCTGCCACATCATTCAAGATCACAACCTTCTTCCCAGCATCTCGAACGGGTCCAGCAATCTTCTCAATCAAGTCGTCGACGTCGCTGCCGGCACCATTGTTGATGAGGACGAGCTTGCGGTTGTCGGGGATAACATCGGCGAGGTTTTGGACGTCTGCTGGAGATCCGATTCCGTGTTTCGAAGCCGGGACGAAGAGGTAGCGAGCGAAGGAGAGGAAGGCGACAAAGATGACGGGGAGAACAAAGGCACGGAAAACGGTTGAAGCCCAGTGTCGTTTGCCGGCGATAATAAGTGTCTTTTTGGTCAACGCCCAAGTCTGTCGAGGAATGACAGCCATGGTGTTGGATGGTGATGATTTCAAACTGAGTGTCGATTTAGGTTGACGTGAATTAACGGTTGGTGGGTCCCGTCGGATATTTATTGATTTGATTGTCCTTTGCTGTCGATCGTTCTAGGGGGGCTGTATCACATACGGCTGAGGCTGCTGAATGGATGTATCGTGCCGTCTGGGTCGGTCGCGGAGTTGAGTTGTTGGATTTTCTTCCCTATCCGACGTGTAAAGCAATTTCTCCTCCTTATCTCAGCAAGGGTATTAAAAGAGTGGAAAGAATAAAAGAATCAGGAAGCTATCACTGCCACTGAAGTGCTGCAAGAAAGCAAAAAAATAACGAGTGAACGAGGAGGTCCTCAGTGATTTGTAACAGATTGTAATGCCTTTCCCGCCGAGAGAGGTTGATGTTCGGTTGAGAAGAGGACAGCCCAATCTCGAATACGATCTCAGCATATCTTTGCGCTGCGCCCCACAAACAAACCCGCTGCTTGGCGACAGCTTAGGGTGTGTCTGTTGAACGCTCCCTCACGATCGCAGCTCACTGTTTAAAATCGACCAATTCATGCCCCGGTTGGCCTATGTAATCCGTCCCTATTAACTCGGTCGCATCGAGCCTCACCACTAGCATCGCAAATAGGACCCTTATTCTCCGAGTCTTCGTTGCATTGACTTGAATGATACCATTTTGAAAACCTCGATATCCCTTTGGATAAGCTTAAGAGAGAGCTTGAAAGGGGATTCACACGATGCCCCTTCTCACAAACTCTAACGCCATTAACCTTCACTTGTCTCTAGGCACCTGGGCACCCCCCCCCTCACAAACTCTAACCGAACCCAGCAGCCAAAACCAAAAGATCATTGGCGTCATCACTGCACACCATTCCGCTTTCGGCACTTGGGACACCCAAAACGCATCTCCAGAAGAGAAATTTTCTGGAACGTCTTGCCGATCACCGCTATGCCAAGTCCGCTAATCCATGCGAAGCCTGGTGTCCGTTTGGTTGAAGCCCACGTTCCCAAGGGGCAGCAACGGTTTGACACTGGGGAATTTGCTTTTGCGCTCTTCAGTGCGTGAGAGAAAGATAGGGTTGGGAGAGCAGGGGGACAATAGGGTAAGGGCCATTCAACTGGCGGGATCGAGAGGCGGAAGTCACTCCAGTTGAGAGGGTTTAGCACTGCCACTCACTATTCTTGTCAATATCATGATGAACAACTCACGGCATCATAGAGATTCGCGACGTCGCTCGGCAAGCTTCGAAAGACAACTCGGGCCGATCGTTTTAAGGCTTACATCTCGAACAGACCAAGATGGGGTCCATGGCTTTGAATTCCTTATTAAGGAATCATACGCAGCCGCGGAACGTACAAGCATACGCATCCTTCATGACATGGAGAGGCAGTGCAGTGGGAACTTCCGGAACTTTAGAAATGATTTGTTGAACCATGGTAGGATTCTGGCCGTCGATTTGCTGATTTGCAACTAACAATCTCATAGAAAGTACCAGACGTCCTTGGTCGTTCTGAGTTTGTTCTCTGGAACTCTACTGCTCACTTACTCATTTCATCAACCCTCAAGGTTTGGCGATTCATCCAATGAAATCCATTACGTTGCATCACCTCATCCACAGGCGGCAGTGCATCTTGTCTTGCACAGCACAAGGCTTCGTATTCGCATCCCGACTTGGTATTCTTGGAGAGGATCGTTCTCATCATACGAAAGGCTCAAGCCAAGTGTACATGATGTTTGACGTTGCAACATCTCATTGCTGATTTACGGACAGGCCACCACGGTATGTGAGGCCCTACATAACTTCAGGACCTTATCTGACATCCTCATAGGGTCAAATTGAGACAACATTACACACAGCATGGCTGTGTTCCCATACCTGTACGACACCCGATCGGTCCGACTCGTTGGCCGACTATCCGACAGTCACTGTTCTCCTCCGTGCCGTTCATCTTCGACGGAGAGATGTTCTCCTGGGCCCGCTTATGCGCCACCGGTATGCTACGGAGCACTTTAAACCGACGCCCATATGCCATAGCCTTCGCCTTGCAGCATACCTTGCTACCAAAAGCCTTGTCACCCGTATTTCGGGCGTATGGTGGTCCATATTCGGCTCCGAGTCTTTCTGGCCATGCTGCATATACACTCCGCACATCTGGACTGGCCAGTAATAGGTCCACTTGATGGTACGAATACCAGGGGATGCGTTACCATAGCAGGGCTATGTACGCCTGATGGTACTCTGTACAATACGGAATACGTGGTGTACGTCTAGAACAGGTACGTGTTTACAGATTATATCGGCTATGTTTTGGACCGCATGTCACCTCGATATTGTATCCAATGGTTCTATCTGAAATCAAATACTGCGGCACCATTGAGTACCTGGCATGCTGGCACCGCTTTCCAGCCCGGTAAAGCAACGCTTGCGTGTCCCTTTCACGATAGCAAGAGCCACAATGGTTATACAGAGCCAATGCCTTGCACAGGCTGCCAGTCTTAATTGATTCATAGCCAGAAATAAGATTGGGTTCTGTTCGCTGTAGATATGACAGTTGCATACCTGCGTCCATTGGCTTCTTCAGAAGCCGATATAGCAATATCTGGCACTGATAAGACTACTCCCATGCTCCTGGGTAAGTACCTTTGAACATCTGCAAGATCATCTTGAGCATTGTTTCCTTGCTTACTTCTTATCCGCAGGGGTTGATCCGGCCTCCGACCCCTTTGAGGAACATTCGATTGGTTCTCTGGTGCACGGAAATCAACTCCTCTTCCTTTCTGCGAGATACTTACAATGTCGGTTCGACCAATCAATCCCAACAAACCTTCCAACGCCTTACGGTTTTAATTTCTACATAACCGACTTCCACCACGAGAAAGTCTCAACGATCTCAAGATCGGTGTTACTCGTGTACACGCGTTAAGGGTCTCAAACCCCGCCTTATCGCTCCAGGCGTGACTTAAGCATTGCTTCCTTATCCCAAGTATCAAGTTACTTTTTCGAGGTTTGCTTTCTGGAGTTCCTGTCACGTTATTACTTCAAGTTGTGAACAGCACTGATTATTCTACCATAAGTTAAATACCTACTTGGTAGGTACAAACCCTGCATCAGCACTCCATGCATGCGGCAACCAGCATCATACTCGTATGTATGTATGTATTGTACAGTTCAGCGCCATCTCTCATCCGCACCATCATTCCTTCTTCAAACGGAGCCTCGAATGACAAAGTTTGAGCCGCAATGCACCCCTGAGTCGCGCGCCGGTCGACATGTCACCTTTGTGTTCCCAACCCACAGGAAACACCGATCATTCTAACGGGTAGCAGATTAGTCGACTCACCTAACAGGCTCCTTTTGGACGGATTTCCTATTTCGTCCATGAGAAAGACGAGCAACACCAACAACTGGCATGCGATCGGCCATCACAATATGTACTCGTACATATGTACCAGCACCGCACTGACAACAAGTCGAGTCTCGCCATTCAGACCTCAGCCGCAGTTGAATAAATGCAGTTCTGCCAGAACGTGGGAATGCGAGTTGCAGGGATGTCGTAGGAGGGTATATAGTGGGGATGCGACGCTCTAGATTCTGAACGTCTCGCTTTCTGCCCACCATTCAGACCAGCTCCCGCTTCCAAACCGACCAGCCCTTCACTCTTTCGAAATGAAGCTCTCTTTTGCCTTCGTCACTTCTCTCCTAGCCCTGGGAGCCGTCGCAATTCCTCACCATGATCACTACGACCGTGATCGCGACCAGTGCAGAGTCAAGACCACAACAAAGACGAAATTCGTTCCAAAAACAACAGTAACCAAATACTCGACACGGACGAAGGTGGAGACCAAGACCTGGTGCAAGAACCATCAGTGGCCAAAGCATGTTACGAAAACCAAAACATCATATTCTACGACCCAAACCACCTCCACTGTTACCAGAGCTTCAACCTCTACCAGCATCTCTACTTTAACTCCCGAGCCTGTTACTGTCACCTCTACGTCCACACCTGATGCCGTCACCATCACTTCGACTGTTCAAACCACTCTCGAGCCTGTAACGATCATCTCCACTGTGGAGACCACACCTACGGTCACCGTCACCACCACGACTCAGTTATCGCCAGAGACAGTGACCGTCACCACGACCGAGACAGTTCTACCAACCCCTTCAGCCACGCAACCCGTTCTCTCGAACCCCGGCTTCGAAACGAACGACAACGCTTGGACCTTCACTCTCCTCCAAGGCGTGGAGAACTATCAACCTGGGCAGAGTGGTATCCGCAGTGGTCGTGACGCCCTCGATGGCGTTGGTAGTGGCACGGGCGCCTATGTTGTCCGTACTGCCGGTGCCTACGTCGCACTCCGGTTCTCGCTGAAGACGCAAGTAAACAACTACAAGGTCGGGAAACAGTACCAGGTCTCCCTGTGGAAAAGTAGTCCCGTCAACCGGCTATGTACCTTCCAGTTCTTCTCGGATGGAGTTACGCTGAATACGGAGCTGGAGAATTTGACGCAGCAGAAACAACGGACTACACCGGTGAAGTTCACTCCAACAAAGGAGTCCGAGGAGTTGGAGTTTAGGGTGGCTTGTATCGCGGCTACGACAAACTATGTCACTGTTGATGATGTACTTGTCGAACTTGTACCAGAGGCTTAATTCTTAGAAGCATAGAGGCGTGCTTTGTAGTGTGTTTCTAGGGGAGCTTGTTATTTACTACATAATTTAATACTTAATGGTAATATTCATCGTTGGACATTCAAGCTCACAGTAATCTCATCAATAGTATTGCTCGGTAACGTTTAGTCGTTCAGGTGCCTGAGTATCGAGGCCGCGAAGCTTCAGTATATGTATTGGTTTCTGCGGGCCGGGAATCGTATACCTTTGGCCCATGCGAGAGCTCGTATCGAAAACGCGAATGAGCTGGAACTTTGTTCAGTTAGAGAATTCCATAAAGTTGGTTTGGGCCTTCTCAAGCCCAACACCTGCAGGCGAGTTGCAGCCTTCCACGAGATCCGCCAAGCGCCACTAAACTAGACCAGGTTAGAGTAACAAGCTGCATCCAATTTCGCGAGTCAGCAAGAGGTTTCAACAAATTCTGAAAAACAAGGGAACCGAGCGGAACCAGTTTTCGTGATCAGGTGCAGTTGAGGTGCAATCCAGGTGCAATCCAGGTGCACTCCAGGTGCACTCAGAGAAATACTCAGCACTGGCGAACTTCTCTGTTACTTCAAAACGGCCCTTCCGTTTCCTGCCTAATTTCCACAACCAGTTCGTGCGATTATTCCCACCAGTCTCCACTACTCCAGACCTTATAATGTGGTAAAACCTCATACAGTTCGATCGTGCTTGATTCCTAATCCACTGCCGGACCAGAGAAGATTAGCCTTCCTTCTCCGCTTCGCCCTCACTCAAAATCACTGCCATCATCCCCCCACCCGTCGTCCTCGACTGTATCATGCCAATCCGCCACAACTTCCAGCCCCTCTTCATCATACTCGTCCCCAAACTCACCTTCATACGTCCATGGACTAATGCTATGATGGAAATCAAATAACTTTCTCTCAACATTGTTGGTTCTCCTCATCCACCCACCCTTCTTCAGCAAGAGCAACTCTTTCATCCGAAACTCTTTATCTCCGCAATACACAGGGCACATCTTCTTCTTAAACAGCCTGCTATTGAACTCTCCGTCCAACCGTATCTTTGGGTCTTTCCGCCACTCCTCCAATATTTTGAAGGAGTTGGCGCTTTGTCTCCAGAGTCCCTTGTTCAGGCAGTCTGCAAGGACTTGCTTCACAGAACCTTCAAAGAACGTCTCGCTGACTTTCGAACAGTCTATCAGATTACACAATGCAAATCTAGCTCTGTTGATTAGCACTGCACCCCAAGTGCAAACGGAAAGACATAGCATACCGTTTCAGTCTCGCCTCATTGTCCATCGCCGCATCCTCTGCATCCTCGGGATCTTCACTCTCATCGGCCACCAAAGCCAGCACACCTTCCACCATGTCCGTATACGGCTCCAACGCAATCACCGCACATAAATCCTTTGGTGAAAGACTTGCTGCGTATGAGTAATCATACGTAAAGTCCTCAAACAGCTCACTGTCCTCGTTCTTCAGCATGCCCTCGTCACACTCCTCCTCCGCAGCCTCCACATCTTTACACTCGATCACCTCGCTCAGATGAAACTGGCATAGCAAGATAACAAAATTATACACTGCCCGACGCATTGTCTCCACCTCATCTGCATTCACAACGTCCCCTCCCTTTGCAAGCATCCGTACCATCAACTCCACTTGTCTCCGGACAGCTCTCGAATCCCGGTCCAGACAATCAACCTCGTTGACACCAATCGCGCTTCCGTACTCCAAGTCCCAGTTACCTTGGAGTTTAAAGCCCGAGTTTCTACAATACCTCGAGGCCCAGTCGCGTTGCGCAGAACAGATGCCGTTCGGGCGGTACTGATCGAGGAGAACGAAAGCCTCTGGAGGGTGGCGATTGTGGACTATTCCGGACATGATAGAACGCAAGTTTGTCTTCGAGAGCTCGTAAAGAGTGCGACATGATGATCTGAGAGCTCCGAAGCTGCGAAAGTCGGAAAGCGAGCAGTAGACCTGGAGCAGGATCTCGGGAGGTAGAACAAAGAGCGACATGCTGAGGACTCTGCTGACGCGGAGGCGCTGGTATATGGTCGAATCCGGGCACTGATATGGTATCGTATATGGTGGTAAAGTTGCCGGAAAACTGCCGGGATATCGTACACGAAGAAAGCCGAAGACTCAAACTGAAAGAAAGAGACAGGTTGTGGATGGTGGGCAGAGAGTTCGCCAGAAGGACTCGACGCCGCTAACTAGACCGATAAGGTTGTGGAACCCTGGCGTGCTTGGCGATTAGAACGCACGGCATGTTCCGACGGCAGTTTTGACAGCTCAACGTCACCGCCTAACTGCAATGATTGCAACATCAACCCCTGCCGTGTTCTCTCCCAACCCTTGGTACTATGTGGTGTATCGCCATATCGAAAAGGCCCCTAGGATCATCACATCCTGCGTCGAACTTTGCGAGCTCTTTCTAGCAAACTGATGTTTCCCTGAACGTCTTCACTTTTTTTCCTGTCGTCTCAACAAAAATTGGGAGCACTTCCGCCATCTCGAGCCTTTCAATCAGCAATTAATGCGCTTACTGAGTATAGTGCTTATCATGCATCTTGCAAGTCGAAATCTGGAGCCGTTTTCATGTCCTAATACAAGCTTTTACAATCAGGCTACACGCAATGCGTTCCTATGTATGCAAGGCATCATGAGCAAGTCCCTCCTCCACCAACGAGCCGGCATTCAATATCCATGCACTCGGGTCCGAGTGCCCCGAACCATGCGGCAGACGTTGTTTCCTTCGTCCCCGGTCTGAATGCATCCGGAGTGTCTGGGGGCTTAGGATTGGCTCATTTGACTTCAGTTTCTTGCACGAATGTATGCATGTGCGGGAGACCGAAGGACATAAGCCTGCATCCATGGATGGTGTTGCTACATACCTGTAGTTGTGAGGTTGCACGACGGTGAACATTATTTTGGTTGTGTTGCACCATGGCGTGGGATTGTGCAGAAGCGAATTCGGCAATTCCTTATACGGACGGGCAACCATGTCGGACGTTTGTTATCTGTCCATATACAGAGAACCGGATGATGTCGAGAAGCACAGTGCATACGGCATATTCCACACTCGGTTCTATGGGGGGTCTGGGATCGAGTATCCTTAGAGGCTATCATACCACTAGTGCTTATATGTGCACTAGAGTATGAAAACAGAGACTTTATAAACTTGACAGGGTTTCAATCGCGGGGTTAAGAGGTCAATTTGGGCGAACAATGGTTGTATGTAAATGCTCAGGCTCCTAATAGTGGGGTCTCGAGTGCTATAAGATGCCTTGTTCCCCGGGTCAGCTCATCAGTGGTTGACAGTTTTCCCAGACTCGCAACAATGGATTCTACAAAGCTATTCACCAGTGATGCCACATTTTGGCTTCAGTCTCGCTTGCCTTCCAGCAGTCTCTCTTGGCTCTCGGCTCTCACCATATACGACGTCCTCAAGATTGCCGGTACTCTCATTCTCGCCCGTACCATCCTCGTCTCCATCTACCGCCTCTACTTCCACCCTCTGGCCCACGTCCCCGGCCCTACCCTCGCCGCCATCAGCCCGTTCTACGAACTCTACTACGATGTGTTCCTGGGCGGCGAGATGACCAACCACTGCATGAAAGTCCTCCATCCGAAATACGGCCCTCTTGTTCGCACCTCACCCAGCAAAGTCCGATCCAACGACCCGGAGTCTTATCACGTCATCCACGCAATGGGCTACAAGACTGAACGGGACCCAAACTTTGCTAAAGTCTGGAACCTACATCGAAGCATCTTTGGCATGACGGACGCAAAGCTACACAAATCTAGAAAGGGATTATTTGGCGGACTGTTCGGACGGCAGAGTCTGGCTGGATTTGAGGGTGCTGTGCAGGGGAAATGCAAGGTGCTGGTGGATGAAATCAAGCGGAGATGTGATTCTGCAGTAAAGAAGGAGCAGACATGGGAGTGGGTTAATGTCCGGAACGCAACTTGTGCACTCACAATGGATGTCATGATGGAATTTCTCGCCGATGGCATCGGAAGCTATAAGTTTGTCCTCCATCCCCTCCCTCATTGATGCCATGCTGACCTGAGTAGCCTCCTCGAATCTCCCAACTTTTATGGCGACATAATAGAGTCCATTGATCTCACCACCCAGCTCCCCCATCTCTTCCGCCTCGTCACTCCAATCGCCATGTTCCTGCATCACTACTGCCCCAAGTCCCTCAAATACACCCTAGCACCCTACCTCATCCAATACGAGAATCTCGAGAATCGTGTCCGCGAGGGTGTGGACAAGTATAAAGAGGCCATGGAATCCGGCAAGGCAAAGCCTACCCAATACCTCGTGGCACACCGAGAGTTGCTTCCAAAGTTTGACATAAATGCGGAGGATTATTCGATTGAGGCGATGGTTATGTTTGCGGCTGGCGTCAACACCACGGCATACACAATCCAATATACTCTCTACTTGCTGGCAAAGGACAAGGTCATACAGCAACAGGTTTATGAAGAGCTCCGTCGTCTCTTCCCAGAAAAGGTCTCCGGCCAGGATACAACAGACAGTTTCGACTTTAGACGTCTTGAAAGCTCCAAGCTCCTGGTGAGTTACCCCCATATCCCCAGAGTAGTACACAACTGACCTCCTCAGTTTGGTGTTATACAAGAGGGAATCCGTCTCGGAGATCCCCTGCCAGGTGTTCTCCCTCGTGTGACGACCTCCCACGGCCTAAACGTCAACAACACTTATCTCCCTCCAAACACAGTCATCGATACAACCTGTACGCAAATGCACCAGCATCCAGCAATCTTTCCAGATCCAAAGAAGTTTGATCCCACGAGGTATTCTGGCAGTCCTGAGCGGGAGCGGCTGAGCAAGTATATCGTGAGCTTTGGAGGGGGGAGTTATACCTGTGTTGGGAAGAACTTGGCTATGATGGAGCTTTTTGTTACGATTTCGAGGCTTGTGTGGGAGTTTGAATTGGAGGTTGGTGAGGGATTGAAGGGGGGGTGGGAGGCCAAAGATCGATGGGTGGCGGCTAAGGTTGGGGGGGATGCGGTGCTGGGGTTTAGGAAGCGGGTTCATGCTTAGGTGGATTACGGCCGGTCCTCGGAGACGAGCCCGTTTTCGTGGCTTATGTGGACGGCGAGATGGCTGAGTGGTCTAAAGCGACAGATTAGAACTTTCTCTGTTGGGAAGTACGACAATCTGTTATCCTCTGGATGCGCAGGTTCAAATCCTGCTCTCGTCGGGGTTTCCTTTTGGGCCTTTGGCTTCTTTGCCGAATTTGGTTTTGTAGACCTTTTTACATTAAGTACTTCTTGGATTGGAGGAAGTACTTAAAAGTATTTGCTTCTTTTGAGTACTTGTGACTTTCGAGGAGCTGCGAACTGCAGAATCCACCTGACGTCGATCTACTTGAGTACTTACTTCTTGAAGGATGAAATACTCGTCACCTTTTTGGTTGAGAACGAGCTCGAGCCGATTTGCCTAATAGCTAATACTTCCCACTCGAGACGACGAGACATGCTACCAATATTAGTACTAATTAACTTGCAATCCAACCCATTGCACGCATGCATTTATTGAAATCGGCATGCTTTTCCAGTGGGCGAGAAGTACGAAATGCTCACAAGTGCCAGTAGCTGCTGCCTAATGGACGGCTTAAGTCTCCTTAGCAGTTCAGAATTACCAACAGGCGGGATCTGGTAGCATACATAGTCGTTCTGGGGCTTGAAGAGAATTGAAATATGTGAATCTACGCCAGAGTGCGGCCGGGGGCGACCTGATCCTCAGATTCCTCCCGCCCCAAATTCATTCGCAATTTACCAAGCTGCAAGTCCGCGAGCGCCCCGGCGGAGGCTTCGGTTTTCAGATTCCTCCCGCCCCGGATTCATTTGCATTTCTGGCAAGACTGCGAACGCCCCGATGGAGCCTTCAGTTTTCAAATTTCTCCCCCCCGTGTCCCATCCGCATTTCCAGTTCTCAGATTTCTCGCGCCCCGGCTTCATTCGCGTTTCTATCAGAGGTATCGTTATTAAGTACTTAGTACAAACAATCCCTCATATTGTCCTCCCCGCCGGAGAGAACCATCCCATCTTCCTCTACAACCCCAAAGTTCCTATCCCAAGAAATCCATTCGGGCGGGGAGAGAGCGTTGCGTGAGCAAGAGGCATGGGTTTACTTAGTAGTTTTCGGGCTCGATGAGGAGCGAGATATCAAATTATGTCCGAATTGTCCTTAGCGTCCTTGCAGCCACGAACACCCGGCGGGGAAATAATTTCTCAAAATCTTCCCCCGCCGGATCCATTCGCATTTTTCAGACAACCGGCGGGGCGCTGGGATTCTCAGATTTCTTCCGCCCCGGGCTTGATTCGCGTTTGGGGTTTCGAGGATTTGCTTCGCGCTGGACTCATTCGCGTTTTTGCCTGGGTCTCGCCGGCGGGGGAGTCTGTATCTCGAGTTTCTCCCGCGCCGGGTTCATTCGCATTTTTTGGGGGTAGCTGGCGGGGTTGGCTTCTCGGATTTCTTCCGCCCCGGTTTCATTCGCGATACGGGTTTCTCGGATTTCTCCCGCGCCGGATTCATTTGCGTTCTTGATAGAGGGGTCTGAAGACACTGCTGGGGGTGTCGTTTCTGGGATTTCGTCCACGCTGGATCCATTCGCATTCAATTTCTTCAGCAGGTGTAAGTACAGTACTATTTGGACTTTCACCAGGCAGATTTCGCCCCACTCGTGCTTCAGGTTAACGTTAGAAGGAACATCATGATAAGACCCGCTCGGAAAGCTGAGGCCTAGGCTCGTGCTAATATATCAGCCATTGGTTGCTGATATTTACAAGATTCCAAAATTTCAACACCGTGATATATTCCGTATCCTGAGATCCAGCCCCTTAAACCCATCATTCGCCTGCCCACGACCATGCTACCTTCACATTCTCTCTTACCCCCCCCTACCTAGGTATCCTCGAACAGACACTCAATTACCCAACAATCCATCCCTCTCCTCCGCATCCCCCTCCTTCTCCGCCAACGCCTCAAACGCGCAAATCACCGTACCCACCCACCACTGCCCCGCCACATAAAAGCTGCTGAAGATCGCCCCATAAAGCAACGCATTATAGAACCCAAACAGTTCACAAACACCCTTATTCCCCCAAGGGCAATGTCTAAACAACCTCCCCTTGAAAATCAACACGACCCCACTTGTCACCAGCACCGCTCCCGCAAGGAAATGCAGGAGCGCCTTGACCAGCTTGTTCCTCGGTGTCGTTACGCGGCTGAAAGTTGAGAGTGTGTAGACGAGAACAAGGACATTCTGGGTGGTGGGTGGGTTAGGTTAGCGGTCTTGAGTGGGGAGGTGGAGTTGTTGGCTGGGTGACGCACGATGAAGAAGCAAACTAGGACGGTGAGAACGGCGGCCGAATCCAAATATCGACCAAGGTACTGACTGAAAGTGCCATCGAAGACTACGCGGCCGTAGAGGATGGTGGAGATGAGGGTGAGGAGGAGGTTGGGGAAGCGGATGAAGTCGAGGATGGCTGCGCGGGAGGCGCTGTTTCTGGGGTCTGTGAACCAGTCGGGGACATGGAGCCGGAGGTGGAAGGTAGACACCATTGCGTTGCAGGTTCGCTCGAGGCGTATGGGGATGCTTGCTTGATATGAGGAAATCCGAGAGTACCAGAGCGTAAAGTTTGGTCGATTGGGATAGCCGGGTACTATGTATACGGGTTTCTGTGGGATCGATGACGACGGCGACTGCGTCTCGACTAGAAAACTCCAAAGGATTTGATAAGCACTGCTTTCCTTCCCGTCTGACAGTAAAGGCGGGTTTCCGGTGATACTGTTGTGGAGTGGTTCATCATGGACGTTGAGGCTGTGGGTGAGATTGAACGGACGTGGAGTTCAGGATGCTTGTATTCAGGCCCCCAAGGTTACACCGATGGAGAGCTGCAGGTCGTCAGAATGCCCAGCGCCCAGATCTTATCAATATGATAAGATGTAGGAGCTTGGAGCCTCGGATTGGTTTCTCTACCCGGTGTAATTCCCAATCCCATACCACAACAATGCCCGGGCAGAACGATTCATTGTCAGTTGTATGCCGTTTCTCTCGTCACGTTTGATTTAGCTAACAATGGCTCGCAGGGAATAGTGGAACGTCGTCTTCGTCGAAATTCCCCCAAAATACCCCGCATTTCCTACTACGCCCAACGACCAAATCCACCATCAGCATGGCAGACAGTATAGTTTCATCACCAGACCTAGAAGCCAACCGCACAAACTCACTTAGCTTCTCCTCAAATGACCTCCAACCCACCCACAGCCGCTACTGCTACTACAAAGGTCCTCCCTCCCAATGCTGCTGCTCCAAAGAGATCCCCCTCAACGCCGACTACGCCCCCATCTCCCTCCACACCTGCTTCTACCTCGACGACGACTCCAACTGCGGCTGTAGCGCAATGGTCTGGCACGTCTGTTACGCACAGCAACGAGCCGGCCGTCTATCTCTCTCGCTGCCCCGCTTCTCCCCGCGAATGCAGCACCTTCTGAAGCACCGCCTCATCGACACTGCCGGCATGACGACAAATAGCGTTAGGAGGTGTGCTGAAATGCCGTTTATTCTCTCCTTGTCATGGCATATCAAGCTGGGATTTATGAGGGCGCTGCCGTATCTACTGGATGAGAATTTCCCGCCGCAGCTGGTGCCGGTGATGGAGGAGTATGTGGTGTTTATATTTGAGACGGTGCAGCCGTATCTTGTGGAGCTTGAAGCGGTAGGCGAGTTCACGGTGGTGGAGGAATGGATGGTTCATGACGAGAGTATTGAGTCCTGGGTGGCTCTCCCCTTAGACATGTGGCAACATCTCGGGGAGCGGTACCGACTGCGTCTCCTGCGAGAGGGCCAGGTGCAGTTGATACAAGCGTATCTGGAAGCAACGATGGTGGAGTTGGGGATGATGGTAAGGCGGGAAGTAACGGCGAGGATGTTGACGAGGGTTGCGCAGAGGGCGTGGCGGGTGTTGAAGAGGTTCTTTCTGATTATGAGGTCTGAACGGTTGGAACTCAAGATGATCGAGTATCTGACGGCGGAGGAGCCTATGAACTGGGTTTTGTTAGATGGCATTAATGATTGTACCAACAAATTCGAAGATGAACTAGAGAGGTTGGGATATTGGGATGTTGTGGAGGAGGGGTCAGAGGAGGAAAGGGCGAGGAAGGTGAGATTGGGAAAGGTGCTTAGATGGACAAATATATCTGTTTTCTGACAAATTTCTGCTGCCTTAGGCTGGTAAGACCTGTTTATGAGTCTTTATTGCGGGCATTTCCACAAGGTTTTCTGATGGATTGTTGCTATCTGTCCATCCGCACGATATCATGCACTGAAAATACTATTCAAATTAACAAGGATATAGTACCCACAATTTGGATGGAAGTACTTAACTTATTGAAATGAGTGCTTATGGTGAATCAGTTATAAAGAAGTAATTAAGACACTTACTTAATGTATTTAGAGTATGGGTATTCTTTCATGAATTCGTCAGTCATCTAGCTAGACCAGCTCTACTACAAGTCTGAGCAACATAAAGTATAATAGCAAAAGAGAACTGTAAATTAACACAACTCCGGTTCCTTGAGCACAATCTCCCGAAATGCATCACAATAGCGCCTAATTGGCTCTATTCCTCCCTGCGAAACCCATATCATAAATATCGTCGGAATCGCCTCCCCCAAACATTTCCCTATCACCATCACTCAAGTACCCCGAGTTCATGTACTTTGAGTCCATGTACTTGCTATCTTCCGTCATCCCACACCTTGGCTTCTCGTAGTTATCGCTGTCTCCACTATGACCTTCATAACCAGAGTTCTGATCCCCCTGCCCATCGTATCCTCCCTGGTTCTCATAGCCGCCCTGAGATTCATACCCCTCCTGCCCCTGACTCTCGTAACCCTGTTCACTTCCGTAACCCCCATGACCCTGACTCTCATACCCACCATACCCACCCCCAACACCCTCATATCCCTCCATACCAACCTGCTCCGCCTTGGCCGCAATATCATTCAACGCAACATCCTGGTCCTCCGTCCACTCCATCATCGTATTGATCTCCTCGAACCCATTATGCCCATCCTCAAAGCTCACCCGTTCCTCAACCTTCTCCACCTTAGCCAGGCCCCGGCCTCCCTGAGGAAGCCATCCTCTAAGCACATCACCCACCTTCTTCCCTTTCTTCTTCTTCTCGCCAAAGATAGCGGTGTTGACGAGTTCGTCCGTGTCTAGCTCAAAGCCTTGGACTTCATCTTTCCGGTTTCGGTTCTTTCCGCCGATGGAAACGACGTTTTCGCCCTCAGAGTCGGACTCGGTGCCGGAGCCGTAGCCATTCTGGTTGGTGCGGGTGGTGGTGGTGGTGGTGCCATCTGCGCCGTTGAATTTGTAAGTGTAGGAGTAATCGTCCCAGGAGTCGGGGTTGATGGCGTCCATGTTTGTCATGGCATGGTCGGTGGTGGTGTCGGCGCTGTCGGAGGTGTAGCCATCTTTGATGGTCAGTTCGCGGTTGTGGGTGTTGATTGTGGGGTTGTATTCTTCGTCGAGGTCGAGGAAGGTGTTTGTGGTTTGGGTTTTGAGGAGCTTCTTGGGGCTGTTGTGGGGAGTTTGTTGGGATTGGGAGATGAATTTGGAGGATTTGGAGAAGGGGGCGGCGGTCATGGAAGAGAGGGCAGTGGGGGAAATAGGGATGGGGAGAGAGGCAGTGAGGGTAGATTGGAGCAGTAACAGGAGCGTAGCAAAGGCGGGGGTGAGAGTTGGGGTATGCATCTTAGACTGAAAATGGAAACAATTCTGGTATGCAAGGAAGTGAGGGTAGAAAAGGTCATTGTTTTATAGCTGGAAAGAAATCCTTTTATCGTGAGTTGAGTATCCGTAGAAGATGAATGTTGCGTAATTGGACTTGTGGGATCGGTCTCTTTGAGCTCTGTATGCATCTTGGAGACTTTATGCTGCTTAAGGTTGGCGGAGCTATGCAATATTGCGCACATCGGATCTCCGGGCTGATGGGCATCAACTCACTGGAAATAGTATCCATTACAGTGTGGAGTGTGCCCTTGCAATTCTCGTATGAAATCGTGCGTTTCTTCACAACAAGTAAGTAAGAGTGTGAATCTGCGAACAGGGCCAGTATACTTGGTGCTGATGGGCTATCACAATGCAAAGAAGTACTCACTAACTTAAGTAGGTATTCCTAAACGCTCGCCCAACTCACCAGTGGCAAGACTCACCGTGCTCTTGAACACCACACGGGAGTACTTAGATGGATGTCTTTACATGCCATCCTCATCATCAGATGGTTCCTCCGCTTTAAGATCATCTCTAACAACCCGTCCTTCCGGCGTAACTAAATCAAAATCTCCAAATTCCTCCCACAGATCCTTTGGCTGACCGTCGTTGAGATTTGGCATATTCATCAGATTAATCTCCACCTGCCTTGCGACTGTCCTCTGATGCTCCAGATACTCTGCGCCCTCATCCGTCTTCGAAACAATGAGACATATAGTTTTCCAAAATGTTTCATATCCGTCGTAAGCGTTCCGAAGTTTCGGCTTGAGCTCTCCTTCTTCGTTGTATTCATCTTCACTTTCGCTCTCGCTCTCCAGCAGATCGACAAGAACAGCAGGATCATCGCCTGGTTCCGGCATTTTTATATCGTCGTCCGAGTCACTATCCACATCAGGAGCATTCCTCATTGTCGATTCCCAAGCAGCCTCCAATTCCTCCTCTGTGATTTCTTTTTCTCGTTTCCGTGTCAGCTCATCATCGGACAAGCCCATATCATCCTCCTCTTCAACCCTTGCTGTTTGCTTCTTGCTACTGGCATAATGTTGCGGCTGTAGCTCCTCTGCAGACTGTTTCTTCAACCTCGGATCTGTTGATCTTATCCTCCTCCTCTTGATGGGTCCCTTCTGTTTATGCTGTTGATCCTTGAACTTCAACCGGTCATCGATTTCCTTCTGCGATGCTGATGAACCTTGTCTGTTCTCAGGCTGTACATCCTCCATCGCATCCACATTTCCCGAGACCCTCTCAATAGTGACAGCGTCTCTACTTTGCGCTGCCTCTCTCCGCACCTTTTCCCGATCTCTCTCCTTCTCCTCCGCAGTCTTTTCTTTCCCTTTGGCTTTGCTCTTATCCTCAACCCATCCAAATTCCTCTCGGAGCCTTTCGGCAAGCTTCTGTCGCCAGTCTTTAGTCTTCTTGGGCACGGCTTGTTGGAATTTGTTGACGACGTAGTGGCTTTCGAAGCACTCGCTCAGGATGACGGTCGCTTCCCAGTCTTTCTCGGCCTTGGTATCTCGTATTGGGACTTTGGGCTTTGGGAAGCCAGGCTGGCCTTCGGTGTTGATTTTGCGGGTGATTATATCTTGCATTGAGAACAGGATCTCTTCATATTTGGCGTCATCGTTGGCGAAGATCCAGGTGTGGAGGTGGGGGTCGCAATAGATGCGGACCTGGCAGGCGTAATCTTCATTGATGACGAGATAACCTGTCCTCTTCAGTTAGTATGCATTTCTAGACAGACTGATACGATCATTGGCTACTTACGTCGTTGCGCCATTGTTGGATGTCTGGAGTTTGGAGGTGATGTTGCAGGTAAGCGGAAGGTCGCCCAAACAAGGTGTCGTCGCGCGGCTTGGCGGTTAGCTAGAGTGTTTACCTTTACACACTTGGTTGGTTTGTAGCTCGAGCTTCTTTTGTTTACACGTTTCAGTTGCCGCCCAACTCTCAAGATCCACAAAACGCATATAAGCATCGATCTTCCTCAAGATCAAGCTCAAAATGTGTTCTCCATCCACAAATCAGTAAGCACGCGCTCTCTCTTCTCTTGGCCCGCGGTCCACATACGTACATCATCCGACGGAGTGCCACCCACTCATTGAGGAAGCGCTGAGTTACAATATCAAGGTAAACGTCATGGATCCTGTTTACGGAAGCTCAGCTAATTGATACTTAGTACATATCTAGAGAGGCTACATAAATCCGCTGAAAGCCATTGAATTCGGCAGTGGAGGAGATGAGGCCAGACCGGAGTAGAGCAAAACAGTGCAAGGAGCCGAATCCGCACTTTACTCCAGACCCTGACCTCGAAACTCTTTTTCTAGATGGTCTATGGGCCGGAGCTCCGGCGTACTCATATCGGCGTGCGCTATTTACAGCTTTGGGATACCTATGTCACGGCCCTCATCACGATTCCCAATTACCATTCCCTATTTCTCTCTACCCCCTCGCTCAGAAAGTCATACTATTTGTTGTGCATCGGCTCAACCCTTACTATGAAGCAGATGAGGCAGGCGAGTCACAGTCAACGGGAGTTCAAATAGTTGCAAGAAAGTTATTCTTTGATGGGGACGCGGTGCTTCTGCTCTCCCTAGAGACTGCCTTTGAAAGATTAGGTAGGCGGAACAAAGCCAGTTTACTCCGGCAAGAAGAACTACGCTTGGTAGAGGCAGTCTACTTGAGCACAATGGACCATCTAGCTGCTTTGATGGAGCGGAACTGCGAGACCATGGAGCTCGATCGAGCTGCAGCAAGGGCTGATGGCTTGCTCTGCAATCTATTGTTCTCATCGGAATTCAGATCAGAACGCTTGGAAAGGTTAATGCTGAAGTATCTAGCTGAGGAAGGTGTTTGTATGGATGTTGTGAAGCGGGTAGATGCAGCGACTACGCATCAGGAAGAAGCGATACGGGCCTTGAGAGCTGCTACTCCTAGAAGGCCTGGTGAACCTGGCGGCGGTTGGCGACGCGGGATAAATCGAGATGTCGAAGAGAGGGTACCTTACTGGATTAGACTATACTCTTCCTGATTTACAACCCAGCTGTTTTCTTATGCCGCATTCTTTGCTTAAATTTTTTCCGTGATATTTTGATAGTACTGTGCTGGTGTTTTCGGTTCTCGGTCCACTGAGGTGTTGAGACGAGGTTAATGAGCTCACTGAGCGAGGCTAACCTTGGCCCCACTTAACCCATCTTGGAATGCCGTGGCAGAATTGAAACGTCAGGGAAGGTCATCCTAGACAAAGAACCACATTGGTATCGTATCTACTTTTGACGCAAGCCCCATACCCTTCATCATACCAAAGCCGCCGAGGAATAAGCCCCAATCAGTCTTCTTAAGTGCGATTTCAAGAGCATGTCAGAATCCAACCTCGTCGAGACTTTTAATGTGAAGACATTGGAAGATCTACAGGAGCGCTTCGTCCCCAAAGAGCTCATTGAGGTGCCTTTCAGAGCAAAAGACGGAAGAAGCTATAAGGCTACTTTGGAGACATCAACGACCTTGGACGACGAAACGCTTCAAACATGCTTTCAGCTGGTCAAAGACGGTTGCAAGGATATGTGAGTCCGCACCAAGTAGCTCAGGAATTCACCCCACCTTTCGCGCTAATCTGCCAGCACAGGTATGACAGATCTGAGATGCGTTGGAGTAACTCAAAGAAGAAGGAAGAGATGAGGATGAAGGGCATGAATTTCCTGGTGTTGCGGGATTCAGAAACGACCGAGTTCGCCGGCTTTCTAAGTATGCTGGTGACTGTGGAAGAGGGCGAGGAGTTGATATATTGGTAATTACAGGAGCGGTTTGCGAATAACAACGGACACTGACATGGAATGCAGTTATGAGCTTCATATCACGCCCTCAAAACACGGCTTAGGTCTAGGCCGATACCTCATGCAAATCTTCGAGGAATTCGGAAGAAATGTTGGATTTGTCAAACTAGCTATGCTCACGGTATTCACTGAGAACAAGCCAGCTCGAGATTTCTATACGAAGCTTGGGTAAGCAGGATATACCCATCTATGGCAAAGGCTTTGCTGAAGATTGACCTAACGTATACTGATGATATGCTATAGTTATCAGTTGGATGACTGCTCACCGGAACCTCGACGTCTGAGAAACGGCGTTGTAAAACAGCCGACATATCAAATTCTTTCAAAGGTTATCAACGAGAACCCAACTTACGAGAACCAAGGATATGAGAGAATGGAGACGCCCGGCGCAGAGTAAGTAGTACTATGAATCAGATCGCTATCTACATGATGCTCTGGCACTTCAAATCTGCACAACAAACTTTCCTTTCATCTCCGGCCTCTCTGTCTCCCATTCATCTCGCAACAGGGCGAAAAGGGTATCGACGATAAGCAGAGTATTGGCCAAGCTCCAAACAAGAGTGATGGCATAGAAGAAGTTGGCGTTACCTGAGCCAGCATAAATCCAAAGATAATAGAAAGCTGGCCCAAGCAACGAAGCGTAAAGAAGCGTCGAGATCGTGAAGAAGGTATATCGCATTACTACGTTCCGAATTAGCTTAAGAGTGGCATGGGTACAGGGCAATTAAACATACATGGGAAGATATGCCTGTACAGTGACAAAAGGCCAAAGTAAACACTCATGTCTCCAATACTGGGGTAACTCTTGAAAGTTGCAGTGATTCCAAGTAAAGTGATTATGGCGAAAAGCGGCTGGCGACGTAGGCGGATAGTTACTCCTCCAACATAGATGAGCAGATGAAGCTGGAAGGTGCACAGGAAGAATTCGCGGAACGAATCGAACATCTCGATAAAGAAGTACCACCAGAGACCGACATTTGGAGTCAAATCCGGTAGTAGTAAATGCACGCCATATGTCGACCTTAGGAACTCCCATGACCCATCGGTGATCAAGAAGGAGAGGCCCATGAGACCGCCTAGAGCTCCGAGGTACGTGATCGTCTGAACGGCAAGGAACTTCTGTGCAGAGTCAGTCAAAGTACAGTCTCCCTTCATAGAACGATGCCCTACCGAAATGCTAGCTGGCTTCTTGTTGGAAGGTAAGCAGTCGTAGGAGAGAAGTAAAGTTGGCGGTACGATTAGCGCTGGGTAAAGCGAAAGGTAACTGGCCATAGCCAATGCCATGCTCGCCGCGGCTGGTTTCTTCCCAACAGCTTTCGAGATTGCGAGGAGGACGACCGTATTCGTGAAGACAATTGTTGATCTACTGATGCACGTCGCAACCGTAAAGGGATTCAAGAGAAATCTAATACAATCTAGATCAGTGGACAGTCCTCTCGTGAAGGTATAACTAACACAGCAGCTACCCGCCAGGACGGCCATTGCATGTCCTTTCGTGTGGATGTGTAAAGAGCGGAAGAAGCGGCGACACCAGAATTCGCAATCTGGATCAGAGATAGGGCGGAGAGAACATCGGCCGCAATGTAAACCAGCTTGAATGCGATGTCGCTTGACTGAAGTGTTGTGAAGAATGCGAGTAGCAGGGGAGCCTGAGAGATTGGTTAGAGTCCGACCAAGTTGTAGGCATGTGGAGGATGAGAATAGGAGAACCTGATGAAAGACGCCACCATCATACGGCGAGATTCCATGTCGGTAGAGAAACAGGCCTTCCTGAAGCCGTTTGAAGCTGGTAACAGGCGTGGATATCTCGACTCTGTTGACGAGGACCTCCGGAAGGGATGGGAACGCAAAAAAGAGGACCAGTCTAACGGCCACCGCCAGAGTGATGATAAGAGCGCATTCCCGGTTCATAGTCATCGAATCGCAGAAATTGACATGGGTATCGCGTTGAACAAGGTAGTCGGAAAAGGGAGACGAGATTGTTGAGTTGCTGAACTGTGAACACCTCTTCCAGACCAGACCAGGACCACGAGCATCGCGAATAGCCCAGAAGTCACGTGCCTATCACATGGCTAATTTTGGAATTGACACCAGGCGGCATGTCCCTGTTCTAACCAGATATGCATTGGGATGTCATAGGCCAAACCACAAGCGAGCGGGTCCTCAAGAACGCAACACCTCCGTACATCCTCCGATTACCGTCCTTGCGCTCGCTCAAAACTCCACCACTCAACGTTTTCCGACGTCTTTTGATCTTTCCATTCGACCAGCTCGACTTTAGAAAACTTGCTTTTTCGGGGTGCTCTGTCATTCCCATTACACTCTCTTCAACATGTCGTTCCCTTTCCGCGATCTCAACGTCCATGCCTCCCCGACTCAGTACACCTTCGTTTCTCCTTCCTCGCCAAACTCGCCAGCTTTGGTGATTGACAGACCGTCCGGGGATATGAGATTGGTTACCAATCCTATCCTCAGCGGGAAAAGAGTCACCAGCAGTGCTGGAATTCTGGGAATGATTCAGCTGGCTTTAGGTACAATCTCGTTTGCCTGATGACGGTTTGTGCTGACGGTTGAAGACAAATACATCATCATCATTACTAGGTCGATGCTCGTCGGACGTATCCAGGGACACTCCATCTATAAAGTCCAAGCGACCGAGTTCCTCCCATTACAAGAGAAGGCTCTCCATGTCAGTCCGAATCCGGGAATGCATGATTACTTACTGACGAGGGATTGAAGGATGAGGAGGAAGATGCATACCTTCGACTGCTCCAAACACACATTCGCACTGGCCCAATGTACTTCGCCTACACTTTTGATTTGACGCAAGCCTTCCAGCGTCAGCCTTCCCTGGATAAATCTCTCCCATTGTGGCAACGGGTTCGTACTGCTGGAATCTAATGGGGGTGAAAAAAGGGTTAACCGCCGAGACTAGGCAGACGACAGATTTTTCTGGAACCGTTATATTCAATCCGACTTGATCAACCTTCGCAAGACGCACGCTGCGGTATGTGTTTCGGATAAGAGACAGATTGTAGAGGGGATTGCTAAACTTGTATAGGCCGATCCCTTCATCCTGCCAGTAATCTTCGGTTTCGTCAAGATTGTCCAGACCAAGATCAAAAACACGCCTTTCAAATACATACTCATCACCCGCAAGTCTAGACATCGTGCAGGAACTAGATACTTCACTCGCGGGGTCGACGAGAACGGCAATGTTGCCAACTTCAACGAGACCGAACAAGCTGCGATAATAGGAGATAGCGACAGCACGCCTGCACCTGGGTTTGAGAAGTCCGAACCGCAAATTCTCTCGCACGTCCAGACCAGAGGTAGCGTGCCGGTTTTCTGGGCTGAAATTAATCATCTCAGCTACGTGCCAAAGCTCCAGATCAGAGGAGTCGACGCTGCTATTGGGGCTGCCAGGAAGCATTTCGATGAACAAATCAATCTGTATGGCGACAACTATCTCGTCAACCTTGTCAATCAAAAGGGAAGGGAGGAGCGAGTTAAGCGAGCATACGAGACTATGGTCCGTAACCTTGTCTCTTCCGCCCAAGAAGAAGTTGAGGCTAGTGAAGAAACCTCAGAGCGTTTCCACGAGATTGAACCGACTGAGAAGCGCAGGAAGGAGGATAGACTGCACTACATATACTTCGATTTCCATCATGAATGTCGAAACATGCGCTGGCACCGGGCTGAGTTGCTTCTTGATCAGTTGAAGGATGCTTTGGAGAAGCAGAGCTACTACCATGCCGCCGTCAAGGGTGATCATGTTGATATCCTTAGAGAGCAGACCTCGGTTGTCAGAACAAACTGTATGGACTGTTTGGATCGTACCAATGTTGTTCAGAGTATGTTGGCACGATATGCTCTGACAAGGCAGCTACAAAACATCGGCGTGTTGACTCCTCAGGAGGCCACAAAGCAGTTCAACCATTTCGAACTGATGTTCAGAGCAGGTAAATTCTGCCCTTATTACCCATAATAATAGCTAATCGTTGGACAGCGTGGGCCGACAACGCCGATGTTGTTAGTAGGGCATATTCAGGAACAGGTGCGCTGAAGACCGACTTCACAAGAACTGGTGTCCGTACGAGAAGGGGAGCCCTCGCCGATCTTTCGAACTCCATTACCAGATACTTCAGAAATAACTTTGCCGACGGACCACGACAGGACGCCTACGATCTATTCTTAGGCAATTTCTTACCGGCCAACTTTGCGTCTGCTTCCATACTTGGAGATAGAAGGCCTGTGCTTGTCCAGTCGGTACCTTACATTTTCTTGGGAATGGTCATGTTCCTATTCATGGCGATAGTAGCACCACGATCAGAGAACTCTTCCCAGATCATGTTGAGAGTTTTTATGGTGGTAGCATTCGGTGTTGCTTCATGGTGCGCCTATTTTGTCAAGACGCATGGAATGCTCTATGTATGTTCCACCCGCAGATGCTATTTATAGAAACTGTACTGACATCTTCAAGGTTAACTGGCCGAAGCTCAATACTCCTGCATTCGCCACGGAGGGTATCAATGAAGCAATGGGCAAGGTTAGAAAGGATCCTGTCATTGGGCAGTGGATCAAGGGGCATGAGCGAGGTGTATCAACGAATAGCATTCGTCTCATCCACCTAGAGGAAGGAAAGAAAAGAATCGAGTAGGAGGAAGTGGCTTCATCCTGGCAGTCAACGTTTCTCATGGGCACGCCCGCCTTTTTTTCCCTCCTCACTCCCACTTCTATTTCCTTTTCCGCTGTTGCGCTCTATATGTCTTTTACTATGGCTCTGGCGACCGATCAGCCCCTCGTTTTGTTCACAGTATGCATCTCTGCTTGTTTAAACCCCTTCTAGCGTTCTTTTTATTGTTAATTGTAATTAGAGTTACATCTACAACTAGACCTCTCCTTAATCGATAGTGGTAGAACGTAATTGACTCGTAAACTTTACTCGCTCACTCATTCTTCATCGTATTCATTCCCTTCTGGCTTACCCTTCGTCATAGCTTCTAGATGATTCTCGGCTCGCTTTGCTTATATTGCTGCTCCATCTGGGATCACCGTCGTCTGCGAGGTCATCCGAAGTTCTCGAGCTCCAGAGTCGGCGAGCAATAGTCGTGTAATACTCGTAATAAGGCCGGCTTAGGTCGAAGGCTGAGGTGTTTTCGAATGTTATTGCTTCGCTCTTGATCCTCGACGAGGCTGAAATCCCGGAAGGTGGGTGGGTGGGTGATAGGGCAAGGCGGAATAACAGGTGAGCCAAACTTCAGGGTCGGTAGACCGATTGCCGATAACTTCTCATTAGCATTACACCAAATCATGAGGCTGCCGAAGTTCGAACCCTAGCGATCCACATGGTCGGTAAAGCCCACAATCAACGCCCTGTTCGTTTCAGATACACCCAGACCTGTGCGCAGATACCGTTCACTTGATTGTTGCCTTGCTTCTTCTGGCCTTAAGCTTCGAAGGTTCGATGGTTGTTTCCATAAACCGATTATTTGCAGCCTCCCAAAGCTCAAGCCCCATCAAGCAAACAATGAAACCACCACTCCCATGCTGGTGCAGAATTCACAAAATTGATATCTAGTCCAACACAAACTTCAGATGCAGTTTATTTGCTTCTTATTTGATCCAGCATTCGGTAAAACTGGCGGTGGAGTCGACCTTTAAGCATGCCTCCCAATACTGTCCACTTAGACCCACAGTCCAACCGTTCGCAAGCATCCCACCCCGGATCAAGACCTTCTGCCAGCATAGCTATCGTACACATTTATTGTCCAAGTCGCTTAACCCTGTCTCTGCTTGTGCTTCTGGTTCTTTGAGCAAATGATGTAAACTCTTCCCTTGCGCCTCACAGACTAGTTCACGACGTCAGCCCTCATCCCACCAGCCTAATCCATCATAAGCAGCCCTGGAAACTTACCATGCATCCATCGCAAAGCTTCTTAACCGAAGAGCGAACCTTCATTCCACGAGCCTGCTGTGTCTGAAGCGCAGTGGTAACCTTTCCGACGACTGGTCGGGTCTCAAAGAGTCGTCCCATAGCAGAGCCAGAGTGACGGTGAGCGATTGAGCTGCATTGTCGGGCGGCAGTAGCGGTGAAGCGGACGGTTGGGGTAAAGCGGGCGAGGGCGCGGAAGAGCATGGTGGGCGAGGTCGTTCGTTAGTTGTGGTTTCGAAGCCGAAGCAGAAGGGTGGGATGGGTGATGATGTGCCTAGCGAAGACAACCTTTGTGGAAGATCATTTTTCCCCATCCGGCGGCGAAATAATTTTGGAGGGATTGGTTCTAGACTAGCCTCCTCACTAGCCATGTATGACGCGAGGCTAAGCTGGTCCGAGCGTTGAGGAGATGGGAAGCTCGGAACATCCCGGTTGACGGCAGTTTGGTCGCCAAGTCTCATGTTTTATTTTGGTGATGTTTGACACTGCCTCTTCAACGATGACTCATCTTCAAAAACGTGTGACCACACAGTCTACAAACGCACATTTCTGTCGTTATGACGCTTTGCTTGCTTCGGCCCGGAGGTTATTTCCCAGCCCTCTTTGAGCTGTGACGAGTGTAAATCTGTCACCAATTCTGAGTCGCTCCGTTGATGTGACCTCTCGTGCATGGGATCGTCAAGCTCTCGGACGAACTGGAGGCCTATTCGACCGGCATATGAGTACCATTCCTTCGACCTTTCGGCTCAGTGCACGACATTTGTTAGGCTACCTACCATGTTGCTTTTTCTTGCACTTTCTCCTCGTGCTTTCCACGATTCCAGGCTCAGGTACGCTCAGTGCCAGTGCTTGGTTGGTATTTTGAGAACAATCAGGTGACTAGGGCTGAACAGGGATTGAGGCTCAGACAACCTCAACAGGCTAGATTCCAATAACAGGTTCAGGCTCTACGAAAGGAAAACTATCAACAACACCAGAGTTGATACCTCCAAAATAGGGTTCCAATACGAGATAGCAGACTCGAAGTGAGCTTCTATCGTCATTGTTTACATACGAGTGGCACCTCCAGAGGCGAGGCAGCCGAGATGCTCCAATCTGTACAGATTAAACCATCTGATATGTTATGTTGACAGTTAACAAAAGCTTACCTGTGTTCCATCACTCTGGATGCCGTCTCGGCTTCGAAGCACCGCCCAGGTGGCTAGCTTACCGCCTGCTTCAGTCGATCCATTCTTGCCCATCCATGCCAGTAATAGGTACGAATTGTCTCCAACGCTGCCATCCGCTAATCTGATTATAAGCGGCCACTCTCGACTGCAGTTGCTGTTATTCGGGCGATTTACTATTACAGTTCTAAGACAACTGAAAGTGAGCCGAAGTAATAAGCGAAGTATGCGGCTTCTCTACTGGCCTGGCCAGCCTTGGATTTTCGTCTCCTCGTTTCAGAGGTGGTTAGCCTAGAAGGGCCCTCGAAACGAAGCGTCATTCGGCCCGCAGTGAGCAATCCCATGGCCCATGCACTTCAAAAAGCTTAGCCTTTTTGCTCACGGGTTACGAAGTCAGTTCCTGTTAGTCACTCTCTTCTATCCGGATCTCTTACTGACTGGAGAATAGGTTTAGATTGACATCGTACGCTACAACCTCATCCCCTGCATTCGTGAATCAGAAAGGGAAGGATTGTACATTGGCTTTTGATACAATGACTTCACTGATAATGCGGTCAATCTTGAGCATTTCTACCGATGGATCAACACTACTCCATCCCATTTGACTTATATGTGGTACGTCCTTTTACTATTTTTGCGCGCCCATACTGCGTCACTGCTGCATTCTCGTTGCTTTTGTGGCAGCCAGCCGCAAACTCATTGGATTTGGGCCCTCCTTTTCTGTGAACGTTTTCCGAATCTGGCCCGTATGGTAGGAATGCACATGGCTAATGCACCCTATTTTTCTTTTTGTTTCCCTTTTTGGGGTCAGAGGTATATGTGGTTCGGGTGTGGTTGACATGTTACTCCTTGTTCGGCTGGCAGATGGTAGGCTTTGGTCTCACTGTTGTGCTACAGCCATATATCGTCCGTACTACCTTTGTGTGCCTAGTATGCACGATTTATTGCTTGCTTGCTTGTATTTGCTTTTACTAATTGGGAGACTAGGCCCTCTTCATCCACGCCTACTCAAAAGAGTTCAACGAAACGGGACCTTCCACCATCATCGAGGGCGGCGCATGCTTCGAATCACTCATACCTGGACATCTCCTGACGTTACTTGGTCAAGGAAGGGTCTCGAAAGCCACGGAGAAGCCGGCTTGTCTACGGGCAGTGTCCCTGATGCTCGGCCCTAGGCTACGCTTTGGTGCTCTAGAGCCAACTTCAGGAAACACCACCCTACGGGTCCGAGATCAGAATGACGGTACTTCGGTGTGGAAGGAGATAAAAGAACGTTGAGTCCTCCCTGCTTTTGAGAACATCTGCAGTTTCAAACAAATACACAAGCACTCCTATACACATATCAGCATCTTGGTTCTTATATATCGACACACCCTCTTTCTCCTCTTATTGCAATCAATATGGCCTACTCCTCCTACGAGACTCAAGGACGGGATTTGGGTGCCTACAGTACTCGAGGCGGTCAAAGTATGCTTGATGCGCTACCGACAGAGCTTCTTATGGAAATCCTTTCTCATTTGACAGCGGAAGTATCTTCTTCAGCTCTCCCATCAGCAATCTCGACTCTTGCCTCCACCTCAGACCGTCTTTACGATGCATCTCGATCTTATCGAATCCACACTCTTAACACCCGCCTAGCGCAAATCTCGAACATCCAGACGCTCTTCTATATATGGCCACCCCCCACCTTCTTCCGCCAGCTCTCCCAATCTCATCCCGAATGGCAGACCTCTGGTGGCCATATCCAAACGCCCGCAGACCTGACTGATATTGTCTGTGACGATTCTTGTTACAGTATGATTGATAGTTACATCAGTACCCTGGAGACAATTAACTACCAAGCGTACTCACTTGCTTCTTACCTTTGTCCAATCCTCCAACTCGACGGGTTCGACGATTACGATGTCACTAGCAAGCATGCACAAATACTACACTGCGTACTGCACCTATGGAGGGCTCACGAGTATTATGCCCATGATGTTGATAGAATCTGGAGAGGTGATGGTGGAGGAGACGTAATTACCAGGGAGGCGACTTATGGCTTTGCTGCCGGCTTGGACAGCATTACTGTCCAGGGAATGAGGGCTATTTATTGCAAGTTGGAGGAACTGATCGGGTTGCCATTTTCGGGAGAAGGAGAGTGGCTGTTCAGGTTCATTGTGAGGGAGGGAATGGGAGCGGTCTGGGGCCGCCTGGGGGGCTAGCCGGTGCAATGCTGGCTGGTCCGCTAGTGGTATAGTTGCTGATCGATGCAACTGGATTGCTTGGGGCTCGTCGATTTTTCAGTTGCGCATATGCTTTCTTTTTTCCTATGTGGTTAAGGTCGGTTGCATGAGTACTTGGTGGTTAATTTCTTATATCGAACTCGCATGTCCTAGTGGATACTCACAGTATTATATTTTCTTATGTCATATTTTCTTATGTCTTCTTTTACGTTTCTAACCGCCCTACGCGGGATTTCATGCATTTATACGAGTATTTTAGACAGCAACGCCTCAGATAATAGACTCTAGATTACTCTGCGAGGGTTCATTCGGCGCTGCTCGAGCGCTCAGTTATATCACTGTAGTTCGTACTTAGCATAGGGTCGTGGTTAGCATTGTGTGCCCAGCTGGCAGCTCCGTTCTCATGCTCATAAGCTTAAAAACACGTCTTGCGCTATGCATAGGCCAATCGCGCCAGGTAAAAAGTACTCAAGCAAGCGATCGATCCATAGAGCAATACATGAGCTTAAGTTGCCTGGCCGCTGGCCAGCTGGTATGAGTTATCATGATCAGTAAGTACTTAATAACAGGTACGATATGTTTATTTACACTTTGTATTTATAGCCTATGATAGGGATACTCAAACCAATCCCAAGTTGAGCTCTAAGAACCCATGAGAAGTATTCATATACAAATACAAATTCTGCTTGAAGTCTTGCTTCGTATCAAATGACGTCCATCGGGAAAGCCCAAGCTTCTTGGCGGTTGAATCTGTCCCTGAAATGCCAAGTGCCCAAGGTGAGGCTTCCCTCTGCGGCTGGAGGAAATAGGCAGTGCACAAGCCACATCATGTTCTCAATTCTCGTCAAATCCTTCTTCTTTAGCATTGTCTCATCTGTCTGAGCCACTTTGATTCAAGATTATACACTTTGTTCGCGAATTCGTTTGTTTCATGATCTGCAAGCGCATCGTGTTACTTTAGCGCTAATTAGCGAAAGTGTGGAGATAGGCGAGGGCGAGGATGACGGGTCTGGAGGCTCGAGAGATGACACTGATCAGTTTCCGCTTGGTTGTGGCGTCGGTAGGTAAATACGTTTTAGGATGAGACAATACTGAGGCTGTCGGCTAGCAAACTGCTATTTCGTCTTTTGACCGCCAATTACGCCAAGCGGGCACTCTTGTGCCACTGATTTATGAGGAGGCTATTGCTACTCGTGAGAAAGTAGCCACGGATCTGTAACGTTGCACTGAAGGCTGGATTCGACCAAAGAGAAATCACTGTCCCGAAGATAAAACATTGCGACTGCAGCTCTTGGAGAATTGGGATGGAGTGCGATCTAAGGCTTTGGAAAGGCAGAAGTAAATCGTGATTGTGGCTACGACGTTTCAAGTGTACCTGCTCAAGCCATGCTGTTCACTGAAAACAGTCACACTGGGACCATCTAGTTGTTCTTCTGTGAAATATGACAGTGCCCTCGGTAACTATCTACCCTTAGCAAACAATCTCATTGAAATTAAAGCAAGACAAGTTCTTCCACGTGCACAGAAAAAAACCATAGTGGATCACCAGGCAGTATGCCCTCCATCAATCTTCAAGTCCGCCCCAGTCATGAAGGAGCTGGCTTTACTCATCAAGAAAACAGCCGCTCCTCGATACTCGTCAGGTGTACTCAGCCTTCCTAGCATGTTATCTCCTTCCCATTGCTGTTCCATCCCAGGATGTGAATCAAAAAGACTTGTCAGCATGTTCGTCCTAATATAGCCCGGCGAAAGAGTATTGACCCTGATATTGTGTACACCCCACTCAGAGGCGAGATTGCGTCCAAGTTGTACCACAGCCGCCTTTGACGCATTGTATGCTGGACAGATCAAACCCTACGGATTTATTAGCGTTTATCAACCTGAATAAAAGGGGTATGCCTACCTTGTTTGCGATTGATCCACTCATGCTGGCAATCATCAGGATACTTCCACCATTGCCGGCCTCTACCATCTGCTTCGCACCAGCTCTTGCCACGTTGAAACACCCAGTTACATTGACCCTAAGCATCTTGTCGAAGTCCTCGCTTTTATACTCCAGCGCAGGACAAATATTTTGTATTCCAGCGGCTGCTAGGACGCCATCGATGTGTCCCTCTTCAGCTTCGGAGATCTCTGCGAAAGTTTGGTCGACTTGTAGACGATGGGTGACGTCAATTCTGTGGTATACAAACTCCTTGTCGTTGAGAGATAGGGATAGGGAGGCGACGCGCTGGAAGTCTTCTGTTTCTGGTTTATCTTGAAGGTCGAGAGCATGAACTAGGCATCAATGTCAGAAATGCAGGAAGAAAACTGTAGGGTGCAGAGAATACCTGTAGCTCCAGCCTCAATCAATGCTTCGGATAAGGCAAGTCCAAGGCCTTGAGCACCCCCACTCACCACAACGACCTTTCCCTTAAGGTCGAATTCGGGGAGAATGTTCTTCTTGCTTGCATCAATACTGCTCCCCTCACCGTAAAGAGCACTCGAGATGGTCGAGTATAGTCTTTTGCGCTGCAAGAGAGCCGCGGATGCCGTAATAGACGGTTGTACTTGTTGTGGTGCAGCACTGAATCCACGCCATCCGAGGTTGACTGTCTTGTTGGGTTTTAGTCGAATCAGAGGTGTCGCTCGTAATGCAAGTCTCGATGTAATTTGTTTAAGAGCCATTGTTAAGGTATTGCTTCAACAATGTCGCGTCGTGTTTTGTTGAAGATGTGAAGTTTAAGGTGCCAGTGAAGCAGGCCGTCCTTTCTACCCCTCTTTCAGTTCTTCATGCAGGTATCCATCCATCCATCTCAAATCAATTTGCCGTACCTGCACACCAAACGATCTTCACACCCATACTTGCCGGTCGATGCAATCCTGATCAAAAATTCCCTTTCTTGCCTCTTTATTTGCAACTGATGACGGTGGTGCCCCATTGAAGTAATTGAGCAGCACAAGCGGAGGTCGGTGTGTATTTCGTTTCAAGGTAGTGGAACGCCAGAATGCCTGTGGTCTCGATGCAGTGCAGTTTGAGTGGATGCAGTGCTGATCGATTGCCGAATAGGTTCTTCTGCAGATCTGCACATGAAGGGTGCGGTTGGATGAGGTTGCAATGACGGTTCCTTCGATTCCAAATGTCGTCTCCGCTATTGAAGTGAGTGTCATATCATGTGCATGCCAGTGCACGTGCATCAAGCGGGTGCCTCCTTCCACGGTTGATTGATTATTTCGAATCAGGAACGCCATAGGTCGCATTGAAGTTGTTTTATTCTCCATCACTTTGATATGTCCAATAATTACCGTGTAGAGTTGGACTGCCCGTATGCAACTGCAAAGTAGGCAGATTGATTTTACGTCTTGTCTAAGTAAGTACTTAGCTTTTGCTCGTCCATACCGTATGCGCTATGCATCAATAGCGGTGTAGAACAATCGACACTTTCTAGTTGTGCTCTAAGTACTTAAGTAAGTACGGAAAGAAGGTCGTAACTTTAGGTGAATATGTCTACCAAAACAATTGGTATGATGAACGAGGCGATCTAGATATCTGCTACAGCCATACTTTAAAAGTACCAGCGTTGTACCATGGCCATGAAGCCTGCACTGTCAAACTATCTACCTCATGAACCAAAGGCCGGGTCTAGTTTCTGACGATGGAAACAAATCAAACAATAACCAGGAAAGCGATATCAAATAAAATTAAGCTCGTCAAATGGTATATATATAGCCGGATATCCTTAACACCATGATCGCATCATATGATCCCCATGATCCCCATAAACAATACCACCCAAATACAGAAACCGTAGGAAATAAACAATAAGAGCCCTCGCAAATACCCACAGAATGAAAACGACAACCATGGAGAGAATATAACAAGGAGAATGTCAGCCGAGCGCTAGTGCATCAGGATGTTGATAACTTCCGGCTATTGTCCTCACGAAGTTCTCCTCAGCAATTGCAATTCATGCCTCTCCTTCCGTTCCAATCTCGCAATCTCCGCCAACAAAACATCTGCCGCAATCCAACCGAAGCTCTTCATCTCCGGCTGCCCACACTTCATGAAAACCACAACCCCGACACAGCCCAGAGCTTTCTCATACGTTCCCTCTCTCTGCCGTCCGCCCCTCATTTGCTCTGTGATCCAGCGATAGAGACTGGAAAATTGTTCACGCATAGCATGACCCGCATCTTTCTGTCTTTTGTTCGCTTTTCCGTTACCTGCAATAATGCAAGTGAAGACCTCAACCTCGCGCAGAATGTGAGTATTACTAAATGAAAATTGCTTTGCCAGCTCCATGACAGCTTCGTCATATGCCTCCTTGAGCTCTTTAGCATTCTCTAGAAATCCAGCTACTGCATCGGCGGCAGTAGTATCAGGGAAAAACCGAGCCCACTGGTCGCGAGCGTACTTGAACACTTCCATGAGAAGGTGATTGTCGTCCCTCGGCGCCCGTTTCGTGTTCTGAATGTTGACCAGAATTTCCTGCTCGTTGACGCTGCGGAACAGCTTGCCAAGGATTTTGAAGGATTCGTAGTATTTCCAAACACCGGCATCTTCGGCATCTTCGTCATCGAAGTCTCGTTCATGCTTGACTGGTTCAAGACGAATGCGGTCATTTCCGCTCGTACCGGCAGTTCCGACCTTCATAAGAGGAACGGGAGACATAAAATCAGGTCTGGCCTTTGAAGCACGAGGAAGCTTCGTCATGTCTACCTTGACGCCGGTTTTCGGAAAATCCACGGCCACGGCTGCCATCTTGGATAATAAAAGACATTCATCTGAGAATGTACCATCCTGTGAAAGATCGGCTGCGATTTGGTGTCTTGTGCTTATCATCCCAAGCGCATCGCTCTGCATGAAATCGACGAAGAAGTTGACCATGTCACTGACGGTTACAGGACGTCCCAAGTCGAGAGCTTCCACTCTAGGATGAATGGCGGGAGGGAATATACGCTTGGGACTAAAGGCTGGGTCGAGAATAACGTTGTAGAGATCACCGTCAAGATCCCCTCCACTGAGCTTTGAAGGCATGTCTCTGTTTCCACGTTGGGAGAAAACAATGCAATTTCGAAGATTGTGCAGTGGCGAGGTCAGAGGAACGTCAACTGCTTCAGCAAATTGAACGTCGCCTGGATGCATAGCTGGTGCTCGTGTGACTACTATACGGCCAGTAATGATCTTCGTTTCGTTGTTTTCTTCGATTCTGATAAAAACCTGGTCTTCGTCGAGAAATGCTGTTTCGTCCATACATCCCATCAGAGTATACGATCCCGGTATCTCGATGCGAGCTCTGTATTTGATATCTCGCAAGACGGAAACCACAGCCAGTTCGTAAGCCTGTCTTAAGAAGGGGTCGTCCATGAAATCCATGTCGATATTGGCCAATGTCTTCATCAATCGTGGTAGCCCAACATCTCGAACGCCAACGCCATTCCTCTCGAGGAAGGAAGCGGCCATATGGGGCTGGGAAGCAGTTTCTCTAATCTCGCTCAGCGCTTCGCTTAATCGGCCGGTGAAAGTCGATTCTGGGACTCCAAGGTCTTCAAGGATTTTGATCAAGGGTCGATTGAGGTACATCGGTAAGGGTCTGACTGTCGCCGAACAGATCTCCAGGGTTCTCATCTGGCTCCTATCCTGAATTGAGAACTTAACCATGGATTCTCTGAGGTTGAGAACATCTCCTTCGAGAGTTGTGTCAAGAGATATCACACCTTTTGCACCTATAGTATGGTCAGTAATCAGGGAAGCAGAAGGAATGGACAATGTGTATTACCTCTATATCGAATTTGGAACACCGTTGGTAGTTTTTCCTTGTAGAGATCGCTCCTTTCGTGGATTCTCTGTAGCATTTCCATACTAACAGTGCCACATCCGTCACTGAACACTCGCTTGAGCTCTACATGCCGGTTCTTCTCGTCGTCCCATACTACTTCAGTCGTAACAACATCCGGAATCAGTTGCTCTGCTTCGATCGGAATCTCAATCGAGGCTGTTGTGTTTGAAAACGCCTGGCCTATCCGGGCAGCATACTTTCCGGGATTTCGAATTGCTGAGAAATCCCCTAATTCGCTGATGACTCTAGCCGCATCCATGTAGACGCCCGTTCTTGTCATAAATGGGGCCATGAACCACACACTTCGCACTCTTAAACCAGCACCGGAGAATCCGAGGAATGTGAACCGCCTTCCACCAATGTTGATTGACCCATTTTCTGAAACAGTGCCGTCTGGATTGGTCGGGTCCATGTATGTTTTGATTCGCTGATAGATAGGTTCCAATGAGGTGTCTCTCTCACCACTGATCTGATCCGTGTCCTCGTCTTGGAAAGTGACGCGAAGAAAATAGTCCTGATAGTCAACATATCTTCGAAGAACTCGATTTGCATCTTCAGGGCGGGGTCCTTCGAAGTAGAGGCCCGCTGGCGTAACTATGGCGCTGTGAATGAATGCCAACTGGCCGTTGTTGGTCTTTTCTGCTTCTGTTCGGGAGAGCTTCGAATCCTTCCGTCTGGAGACTTCATCCAGCAGTGTGGCAAGGTCAAGATCAGTCATTGGCTTCTTTTGATTGGTCGGGTCCGGATAGATATCAGCCAACTCGTCTTGAAAGGTTCGTAAGACGAAGGCTGCAGCATCAGATCCTATCTTGCTGCATAAGCTTGTGACAGATGGCAAAAGAGCGACAATCTTCTCCGGTGGTAAAACGCCATTCGAAAATAATGAAGTAAGTTGGAAGCTGATTCGAAAGTTGAAATTGAAGGGTGATGTTGCCGGCGAAACAAAATGAAGCATGCGAACAAAGTTGTCCTTGAACTTCTCCAGATTATTCCTTGAGATGGTCTGCAACCTGGTCATAGACGGCACACCATCTTTACCGGCAAGTTGCTCGAGATCATGGAGGTCGTCTTCCGAGGCCAAAATAAATCTGTAAACAAAGCAGAAGGGCGCGATCATCTCATGCTGAAATTCTCCCTTGATATCCAAATGTGGCACGCGTTTCGCCTTCTGTGCCTCCCATTGAGCAGGAGTGAGGGTGAAATTTGCGAAGGCATTAGTCAGTTCGTAGAGGTCGTCTTGTGCCTTCGGAACTCGGTAGAATTTGGGTGCATGGTGCATTGTGAGAGTAACCGTCGGGTGGTCCCCTTGTTGTCCGACAATGATTGAAACAATGGAGTTGTAACTGATCCGCATCTTGCCGTCATCCTGGTAACTTGGTCTGTTGAGGTACACTGTCATTCCCATGGAGTGCTTGCCGATGTGGATCCTTCCGGAAGATGTTGATTTGAAGGAGGATAGGAAAACATGGGATGGCTCCACGTCTTCGAGCGACCAGGTTCCGACCTCAAATCCAGACAAGTGGAAGGTCCTTTTCTCCTTTTCATGTGCATGATTACTCTGAATCTTGACGACCTCCCTCTGGCCGCGCTCCAAGGAACGGATCAAGGACCTATCATATTGATTTGGGTTCTTGTTGCTCTGGTTGAACTGTAAGAACTTGCCATGAACCTGGATCTGTTTTCTGGGCCTTTGCGGTGGTCCTCTTCTGGGTTGGCGTTGTTGCGGCGGAATTCCATACCAAAGCAGAAACTGTTGACCTTGTTCAAATGTTGGTACCGTCAAAAATGCTATCCCCTTCTTGTTGATGACCTGGATATGAAAAGCGCTGATGTTGAAGGTTGATAGAGGGCCCTTAAGATTCTTCCGGAGCGCCTTCTCGGACATTCCGTAACTGATTCCGCCGATGAATATCTCCATGTTGGTGCAGCTGTTACCGATGGGACAGGACCGTTGCCGTTGAGGTGTCGAAGGGCTGTGACAATGTTGGAGGCTGCCACGAAGTAATGACGGAAGAAAGCTCAAGCGAGGGGAGGATTTGGAAGACCCTAGAAGCCGAGATTGGGCGGAAAAAGAATGAAGCCAATTACCAGGCAGAGGGTGATGACTTTATCGGTGCAAACGCATGTATCCGAGTGTAACAATTCATACAACTGAACTGTCTCGAGGAACTTGACGCCAGGGCTCCAGTACTGCTGCTCTTGTAGGTTTCGGATCGAGATGAGGCGGGGAGATGAAATTGCTTGAACGGGTTCAGGTCTTTTGGTCGCAAAGCTGTTGAAATCTGTATTCTGTTAGTGGGCGATTTTCGCGAGGCGAAGGTGGAAACGACCGGTCGTAAAACGGAGCGGGGTATGAGCACGAATCAAGTAACTACTTAGGCACAGCTGTGCTTGTCGAATTTGAATTGGAAAGGACGCAAACAACGTGACAAGCAACGGGTATAAGCACTGAGGGAATGGAAAGACCAATTCTTCGTTGTTTGGGTCTTCCTTGGGAAGTCGGGACTTGATATCCGCGACTTTGTTGTTGTTTCAAGCGAAATAGGGAAAGGTTGGTGCCTGAATGAACGTCTCGTTTGTTTGTAAGGCTGAGAACTAATGAACACGCTAACCCCGCATTGGTTAAATGGTGCTGTAATCAGCACGTGTCTCCTCTTATCTTCCCCGCTCGCACTAACCGCATATGTAAGTAAGTACTCCTACGAACTTCTGTACTCGTATTGTGAAATACAAGAAGTACTACTAAGTACTTATGGTTGTCACTTCTACTTCATACACAATGGGTATCGTGGTGAAGAACCGGCTTGGATAAGCAGTTTCACTAGTCTATAGTATTACGTGCTAGCTTACTTAACAAGGTAATGCTGAACTGTACGAAAGCGTAAGTAAGTACCTATCTAAATACTTGGTATGTGCTTGTACATAGCCTCGTGTACAGAAAGTAGATACTAGATAAGTAGCTACATAGAAGTTGATTGGAGGTCGGGAACTTGGTACGCGCTTACAGCTACGTACATAATTCGAATCCATGCAAACCATACTGTTGAAATTTAAAGCAGTTGCTTTGCGCGCGTCGGAGAATCGCGGATGGCGCCACGGGGGGGGGTCCATTACTTAAGTATGTACTTAGCATACGAGTATACCGTACTTAAGTATGCAAATGTTCTTACTTCCAAGTCCATAAGTACTTACTTACTTACATATGAAGGATTAATTATGAACAGCTGACTTGACCATGCACAGACTGTGCCACAGTTCAGCACAAGCTACATACAAGTGCTCAGGGTAACTACTTCTTACATGATATGAAATTCTCGATGTGGTGCTTCAAGTTTCCCTCTTTGTCATGATTGCTTGGGAAGCCAGAGACAGGCCGAGAACTATGTGGACGAATGGGGCTGAATGTGAGTCTGTTTATTCGCAGATATGGTTTCGAATTCAATGCTTTCGGGTCTTCAAAATTAAAAAATGAAAGGACAAGATCTAGATCTCAAGTAAAAAGACGAGACGTCGAGACATAAAGTAAGTACATATCTACATAGCTTCTCCTTTCATGGGTCAAATCATTGCACTGCATGCAACACAGAGGTATCGACATCACGGATGCTCACTCCTTACAAAGTAAGCTCAGGCCTTTTCGCCAGCTACTTCGAGTATCGCAATGGCGCATGAGACCTCCGGCTGAGATACATACAAGTATGAGATGGTTGCCAGGATCGCAACTTTTCATGCATCCGGATTACCTCTTTCGGGTAACATTTATTGAGGGGGCCGACGTCGGGCAGCTCGAATGCAGGTAAGCTTGCAACATCAACTCCCCTAAAACCACTTGCAGATTGAATTGCGATTGCCCGCCCTTCGGTGCCGTCAAGCGGGACACCGAAGCATTCAAACCCCATTCACAGCCCGTCGTTGGCTTTCAAGCTAACGGAAGGATCATGCTCATGGTTAGCTGATCTACTGATAGATTCTCTTTGTGCCCCAGTAATTGGTCGATACATCACGAATCATCATGGCCCTGTACCCGAGGGAGAGTATTGGACAGCGGGCTAATGCAACTCCAACAACTGTAGCTTTTCGGTGACGAATGGGAACTGCCCTGCCCTGTCTTTGGGATGCACCTTACGGAACCGAGTTCGAGCCTAATCCATGATCCGAACAGCTGGCCAGCGTGCTGCAAGCAAAAACAAAAATCGGATTGCGAACGCAGCAACAGTTAGGCAGAAGAAAGTTAGAAGAGTAAGTAAGTCGCAGAAGTATGGTAACTTATACGCTGCATGATGATGATTCGGATGTACTGTCTAACTCTCATCGGTTCAATGCGAGGTACGTCCAATAACAAGGTGAAACTGAGGACATCGAAGACGTATCGCCTCTTTATTTAAGCCTCAACAGATAGGGCGAATAAATTCTCCCGATATGGTGACACCCAGTAAAAGCAGCGAGGGATATGCCTCGCCGCCTTTAATCAATAAAAGAACTCCGCTGTTTTTGTCAATGCAAACAGTTTATCCCGCATACCCGGTTGGACCTATGAGACGCGAGCTTCCCGCTCTGGTAGAAGTGGGTTGCTGTATTGCGGAAATATAATTTCTTTTGGCTTCGCCCAGGTGACGACCTCATCGCGTCACCCTTTGCGCGCATGCGAAGCAATCTGGCCACAACAACAAACTTCCGTCACCTCTTCTCCCAACCAAAGCAACCATTCAGTATGAGGTCTTCCATTCATTCAAGGTGGGAAGTAGTTGAATGGTGAGTGCTCCCTCCACTTCCGATCCTTTCCTTTTGGTTACTCCTGCTAACATGGTCAGAATTAGCTTAGATCTTTCACAGAATCGTTTCGTGCAACAGTTATCACAACGGCCTCCAACTTTCGCATTGCGTCGCTACCAGTCTATTCAACATGTTGCTCAGGGAGGTCTACTTGCTTCTGGTCAAGGTGTTTGTCTTGTTGTCGGGCCATGTCAATGGAACACTTCATGATGAAACCTCGTTCAGTGCAGTAAACCTCTGATTTCTCGATCCTCGGACCAAAACATCCTGTTATTTCCATCGCCATCAGATCCCGGACAACACACTTGCTAGCCTATATAGCGAATAAAGAAATATCCTCCAGATCCTCAAGTTCCCAATCACTTTCTTCATCAATACCAGTTTGCAAACTTCTTTCTTCTCTTTCCGACATTTCCAGCCATCTCACACTCGACTCAAGATCTGTCCAACCGGTACTACTTGCTTCAACATCATCCACAGTCCTCAGCTCTGAATCATCCTCCGGCTCAATTTCTCTATCTACTACTTCACCAAAAGGCATGTTGGTGCGCCGAAGGCTGACGAGATTGGTACCGGTATGATGAGAGGCAGATGAACCTAGTGCTTGGGACGTTAACAAAGGAGATGCTGGTAGAGCCGGAGTCGGTATGGCTGCAGTTGGAAGACTTGAGGTGAGGTGAATTGATGCAGCCCACATCGTTCGTGGTGCTATTTGAGTTGATGGTTGATGTATCGATGCAGGCTGAGATGAAACTAGAGAGGGCAAAACTGGATGGGATAAAGCCGGCGAAAGCGGTATGGATGGAGCTGGTGCTAGTGTTGATGCTACCTGGGTCGGTATCGGCAAGACAGAGGCTGGAGTTGGACAAGGTATTCCAGATGATGAAGAGTTATCACTTATAAAGTGAATGAATTGTTGATTTGCATCAACGACCTGCTGACACCATTGCACATATGTATTCTCGTCGCGTTGTCTGTTCTCTGTGTCACCTCTTATCAACCGTTCTCCAAATGAGAACATTGCCGCTCGTAACTGCTCAAGCATTTGACGTACTGGTAACTGATGCTGTCGTAGCCGTGTCGCAGCTGTTTCCTCAATTGTTTGCCTCTCATCTCCAAGTGGAACGCTAGTTGCTGACTCTGAATAGGCTTCAAATCCTCGTGAATGGAATAGTTCCGCAAAAGAACGCCAACGAAGATCAGTTAAGACGTATGCGCTTGCATGTTGCGGCAAACCCGGAACAGAGACTCGAGAAACATAGTCGCTATGAAAGATGTGCTGACACGGCAATGAATAGTTCGTGAAGAACTCACAGTTGCAGGTTATGGCCTCTTCAGCATGGAATGCATGTGAGATCCAAAGACCTCTCTCTACTCTAGCCTGCATCTTGCGAATCTCTACAACGAGCTTCTTTTGGATAGGGTGCGGAAAGAGAGCAAGCTCTGGATAGACTTTAACTTCACGGACCTATTTGGTGGTCAGTATTAGCGGACGTATTGGGGTATTTGCGAGTCATTTACCTGTTTATTGTGAAAGTCTTGTTTCGCCCGGAAAGAAACAGCTTCTACACGTTTTCCTGCCTGTTCAACGTTCATACAACAACCTTTTAGCCCATGGCCAGTAAGTTTCGATTTTGCTGATTTGTAGAATGACTTCAATCTCTTATGCCATGCTTCCACACTGTTTGTTGTTCGCACCTAACATTATTAGAGACCACAGCTCGCCATGACTTTAGTAGGACTCGGACTTGCCTGAAGGAGAAGCCGGCAATGTTGTCGGGCATGCATAGACCATTGGTGATGACGAGCCAGCCAATTGTTTCGAATATAGCGAGCCATTGTTGCACGAGACTCTTTATTTGGTGTATTCCATTCCCGAAGCTGAAGTATTGATTGCTCGATAAGTTGAATACACTCGCTAGATGTCCGGGCGAAGATTGCTTTTCTTAGACACTCTAATGATTCCGGATGTGAACTAAGACGGCGGATTAACGTCTGCATTGAGTGAAAAACACATAACAAATGGTCAACTTGTAGACCAGAGTTTTGAAATGCAAGCTTTACACCTAGCTGTTCGGCAGCGCTATCATCTGTGAGAAAATAACGAGGTTGCCATTGATCACCAGTCCAACCTCTTATGACGGAAATTGACTTTGCGATAAGCTCACCCGACTCTGACTCCAATAAAACATGTGCACCAGGTATCCAGGTACCATAGCTATCACGTATCATGAAGGTAAAAAGATTAAATCCATGGACATTGGTGTCATGGGTTGAATCCATCAGCGTAAGATAACCGTGTCGGGCCAAATCTTGTAGACGTGTTTCCTTCGCAAATACCAAACCAAAACAATTTCTTGTCTTTGGACCTCCAGCTAGACGCTTCTTGACAGGAATACTCACCTCGGCATTAATTTGCTCACAAATATAGCCGTTATTGCTTAGGAATTCAATGCACTCCATAAGATCATGATCCCAAGTTGAGCGAAAAATCCTTTGGTCGCTAATTTGGAGAGTCTTTCTGAGTTCCGAGGATTTAGCGATGTTTTCGATGTCGCCAGCTGTGAGATAGAAGCCACCAGCCTCATGAATCCGTGTAGAACCCTCGGGAAGTCCATTTCCGAAAAGATTTTTGTGGATCTGTGACGGTTTGACATGGTTGAGAAGTTGATTGGTGATGATTTTGTGAAGACGGCTGTTTTTTTTGCAAAGATCCGACGCGTCGAGGTCGTGACTATGGTCAGGAATTGAAGTACCAGGCACAACACTGACACCTTTTCCTGGTGCTGGTGCATAACGGGAGAGTGTATAAACCGACATTCCTTCTTTGACTTCTCGGACAATTCTGATTTTGACGTGACATTGGCCAGCAGTACGGTGCGAAACCTTTCGTCGTTTTGAAATATCGGCGACTGGTGTATAGGAACCTGATTCTCGACTTTTGAGTAAACGACATTCTCCGAACTGTGTAAAGATATGTGGTGCGCGTTTGGTACTGGATTCTGAACTTCGTAATGAGTAGATATTGTCTACCCAAGGCCAATAGGTGTCAAACTGCTGTTGCGTAAGAGTGATTGACTCTGTAAGGTTGAAAAGCTGTTGACGCCAATATCCAAGGTTCTCTGGCATGGGGATCAAATGTGATGACATAATGGTAAAAAATAAGATATATGTGGGGAAAATAATAAAGACCGACGCGTCGTAGTTGGGTTGATACTAAATGTTTACAATAACAACAACAAAGGGGATGGATACTCATGATGGTGTTGCGGACTGGATGGGCACCGATGCCAAGCACTTGGCAGTCACGTGGATGGACGCTCGGACGGGAGAGCACGGGCAGGAAAAGCAATTCTATTTCCGCAATACTGCCACTCGTAGAAGTACAGACCTACCAACTGCAAGGTCTCCTGGCAGCCCGCATACATTTTATGTCACGGGACACACCAACGTATTCACATCTAATTGGCCCATATTTTACATTCAACTTTGTATATTGTTGCTTTAACTTTTACCCATCATCGTTGCATGGGTATTAAGTATGTGCATAGCACCCATACGCACAATATGAGAGAGGCGGGAGATGCAGACAAGTTCTGCAGATGCTTTGTGAGCGAAGCAAGCAAGGCTTTCGTGATGTGCTTGTACTGGTAGGTCCAGAACTGAATAACTTAACCGCAAATTCCTACATACGACATTCGTACGCAAGTAAGTAGGTTGAACAAGAATGGCGTGTTAGAGTTGGAGGCACGGAGTATGTATCACTCACCTACCCGTAGTGCAGACATTGGACACGTACCGCATGTTCACTCCAGTTGGCAGAGTGCATTGGTCTCCAACTCATTCACACAAGACCTCAAGACCTTACTCAAGTCTTAAAACCGGAGCCTTACTATGCGAAGCGCTCCGCTGGCTTTATTCATTGGCTGCTTATGCCCTTGTTGCGCCTGCGAGTCACCGTTGGCAAGGCGCTCATCTTCGTCCGGGATCATCGTCATCGCAAAACACCAGATGTATTTTAGTTGCATGTCATGGATGGCTTGCATCAACCGTCGCACCTGCTCCTGTGAACCATCGCAGCATCATCCAGTGACGCCAACCCAATCCATGTCATGTAACGTTTGCGCTGAACGGACTGGACCAGCCTATCCGTAGCTGGCAAGTATAACGCCTAAGAGGTGCAGGCATTGGCAACCAATCATTGATGAGGTTGGGTTTGCGACCGGAGTAAAAGGGAAAATCGAAGGCGGAATGCGAAGAGGGGCGCCAGCGTCGACGTCGATTGATTCACCGCCGACACTTTGTACCTGTCGCACTTTACCAATACTGGTAGTTTATAAGATCCGTATCCGTATCATAGAGTGTCTGAAGAGCCATTGTGGGTAGAGTTGTGTAAAAAAAAAGCCTACGCTTCTAGGCGAGGGTAGGCAAAGCATATCCTAGCTCTAGCATACAAGTCAGCCTGAGAAGCGGAGAAAAAACAGGAAGGTAGATGTGACGATACACACCTGATAATCCATGCAAAAGTTATGGGCTGTCGTAACTGAAAAAATAGAGAAGTGGGGATGATATCAAGCCATAACTAAGGACAAAGAAGTGGTGGGTGTGAAAGTGTGAGGGCAATGTAACTGGAGACGGGACGAAAGCAGGCCACACTTGGGCGGCTGGCGACGGCCTTGGCCGTTTCCGAGGAGAGCTACAACTCGCTATGCCGAATTTAGTAACACCGATATCAAAACACCATCACCTTATCTGCACGTGGTAAGGCAGAAAGTAAGGCGCGTCAGGTACTTTTGCAAAGGATCGTCAAACGCGTCATTCCCTCTTCACCACTCGCAACTCTCTGAATTGTTGCTTCGAACGTTTTCTCTTCAAATACCATACAACATGTCCACTCGACGATCAACCCGGATCCTTACAAGGTCCGCGGCTGCACCGTCATCCGCAACAAAACGGCCTGCGCCGGACGAAGAACCCGAATTGAAGCCCACGAGAGCCAAAAAGAGGGCTGCGACTTCCAAACGATCAAATGTGGATATTACTGCACCATTGAAAGCAGTCAAGAAAGAAGCTGGACTGAACTCAGAAATCAAAACAGAACCCGCCGCAAAGTCATCATCGTCTACAGAATCTAAGGATGAAGGGCCTCGGTATTGGCTCTTCAAGTCGGAACCAGAGACCAGAATTACACCAACCGGCCACGATGTACGCTTCTCGATTGACGATCTGCTAGCCAGCAAGGACGGTACTGCTCCTTGGGATGGGGTACGAAACTACTCCGCACGCAACAACCTCAAAGCAATGCGCCTGGGTGATCTCGGGTTCTTCTACCACAGTAATTGCAAGGAGCCTGGTATTGTTGGCGTAGTTGAAGTTGTAAGGGAGGCTGAACCGGATGGTAAGCGCTTTTCCGAGCACAAATCACTTAGTAACACTACTAAGCTGTTGATTAGAGCAGGCATTTGACCCCAAGGCATGCTATTATGACCCGAAGTCGTCAAGAGACAGTCCGAAGTGGTTCCAAGTGCAGGTGAAATTCAAAAGGAAGACGAAGAGGGTAATTACGCTTGCGGAAATGAAGGAGTACGCCGGTTCGGAACTGTCAGAGATGCCGTTGCTCAAAGCTGCTCGGCTTAGTGTGAGTCCTGTGCCCAAGGCATGCTGGAATTTCATCCTAGATAGTTTGGAAAGCAAGGAAGATTCATGAGGCCGTTAATGGGGCTTGAGCTAGTTCCGATATTGGGTCTTGGAGACGGTGACTGAACTGGACAGTATACCTAGATTGACAGATACCAGTGAAGTATATAGTCGTCTGTTATGGTGACGGAATGGATAAGACCTCCCCTTAATGACTCCTGTGCAACTTTATTTCTTTTCCATTGCCGGTGGCTCAAATTTACTCATCTTGAAGCAGCTTCCCAGCGGCTCCGCAATTTACTTCACACATCATTATTTCACTCGATTCGGAACCAATTATGAGGTAATGACTGAGTTTTAACGAGCGACTAACTGCTATCCCCTTGCATGCTACATACTTTCTACTCCCACGTTATTGGGGAGATCGTACACTGCTGTACCCACGAAAATTGGCGTCCTGGTTGAGCGAAATCACACCACCGAGACAACCCTCAAACTTCCCACTAAACTTTTACATCCGCATTCCCAACTCAAGCGCTTTCTCGCCCGAACGGGTACTATCCCTTCCATCGTCATCTCCAAGCAAGCCCAAACGGAAAACAAAGAAACAAAGCAGAACAACCGACATGATAGCAAACAAAGGAAATAGCGAATGACAGAAACGACAACAGCCACACCAATGCCAGCGCAACGAAGCAACAAGAACTTGAAGCAGAAGAAATAGCGTTTAGAAGTAAGTAGACAAGGAAAACTCGAAAGCAACAAAAAGTTCAGAGTGCCACCCAATGATTTGTGATTACTACAGCAGAACAAAGGAAAATTCAGTACAAGCAGCTTAACTTGAGCACTTGTGACAAGCAGTAAGTACTCAAGTACATGGAACACGGAAGACACGAGCCGGAGGTTAAATCGCCATAGGTATTGGCTGATCGATCGTCCCGGATATCGCGAAAAGCAAATTGTAAAAAGGCACAAAGTCGAGCGCTAGCCACCCAATGATCAAGATGCAAAAATACAGGGGAAGTACATAGGAAATAATGGACATTGCATGTAAGAAAACAACTTAGCTCCCCTGATGAAAGCATAAGTACTTCACTGTGGAAACTTCACAAACTCGAAAACGCACGAACATAGATATAGGGTGTGGAGACAGATAACAGTACAAAAGAAAAAAGAGATATCGGAAAAGAAAACCCTTCATAGGATGCAAGCCTCGCGGCGGTGTAGAATACCAACTCTCTACGTGTATAGTTTTGGTTGTGTATACTTAGTGTATATAATGAACGCGTGCTGCCGCCATGATGTGTCGCCACAAGGTTCTGTAAAGGAAATAACCAACCCTAGCATTTAAAGGAAAAAAGACAAGAAAAGTTCGTCAGAAGCGAAACAGACAAACGAAACTGCAAGCAATAACCGGGACAGGCCGAAATCAGAACAACCGCCAACGCCTTGCACAATGAAGGTGTGCCACTCTTTGTAAATACACTAGAAGTTGGAAGGAAATGAAGGAGAATGACAGGATTGAGAGAATTCCAGATACATCTGACTCATAGGAAATAGGAATAAAGGAAGCTGAACATAGCAATGAATGTGGCAACTGCTAGGATTCAGCTGAAAATGAGATGGAAATGAGGATTAGGAAATCGGTGGCGGTCGATCAGTACATTGGTAGGAGGAGGCGATTCAGCGAGGTTGGCCGTGTAGGCTCTGTTGAGAGTGTCTCCTCGTAGGAGAATTATGAGCGCTGGCCGGATGACTACCAGGCTGAGATTGCTGATAGCCCTGAGCGCTATAACCCCGAGGTGTGTCATCCCTTCCATGCATTTGACCACGATGATCTTGCGGGTATTGCAACTGTCTTCCTGTTTCTGACAAACTCAGGCGCTGACCAAACTCTCCTGTTGGTGGTGGCGGTGGAGGAGGGGGAAATGCAGAGTTGTATTGTTGTCTGCTCTGCTCCCACATCTGCTGTGGCGTTTGTCGTCCTGGGGGTAAAGAACCATGTCGATTGGGGGACGTGCTCATTCTTCGCGATTGAGAGTCGTGCACAGTCACCACCGACCCATGCCTGCCACGATGTGACTCCATTGGTGTGCTGGCCCCTGATCGAAATTCAGAACCTGGACTCATATGACCATGATGCTGTTGCTGGGTAGCATGATGTGCAGCCATTTCCTCGGCAGTTGGACGTGGCTCAGGCTGTGGAGTTCTCGTCGGCTCTGGCGAGCTTGGGAAGTTGGACTCGATACCACGCTCCCTCAAAATTTCTCTAAGCCGATTTCTTTCGTCTCTGTAGCGGTCACGCTGATGTCGATAGTGCTGGCTCTGGGCTGACAAATGGTTTCGTTCCATAGTAAGGCTTGAAATCTCCTGCTCCATCTGCTCCAGCTTCTCCTCTCTTGCCTTCTCCTTCAGCCTTCTTCTTGTTCGAAATCTTGCGGATGCCTCGGCATTCCTGGCACGCCTATTATTTGACTCCCGAGATCCAGATCCTGTCTGGTCCATCACAAGCTGTATTTGCGGTGCTCCTTCTGGGAGTCCCATTTCGTAGGGATGCGAACCGGGACCTGACAAGGGGAAATACGGACTCTGCTGATGCGAATAGCCTGGTCCACGAAGTTGCTCATGCTGAGGTGGTCCATACGGGCTCGGTCCTGGTCCACCACTTGGAGGTCGTATAGGTGATGGATATGTCCCTCCAGCAGACACCGTCGAAACTGGGCTCGCATTTACCGAGGATATCGCTGGTCTCCCGTAGGATTGCGGCGTGAGAGGATGGCCGGGAGGAGGAGCAGATGGCTCATGAAAATTAGTTGAAAGGCGCCTCAAATCAGAGGCCCCTGGGAATGGAGTTTGTGAGGCGAGTAGCGGTCTATTACTCGGTATTCTCGGAGACGTGAGATGAGGAAGCGTGGTCCCGCGGGGTCGACCGGGTAGAAATGGTGGTGGTGGGGCATCGATTGGTGATGGTGGATGGGGTCTTTTTGCAGTAGGTGCTTCAAATGCGTCATCAAAGTGAGCCGCACTTCTTCTTCGAGGAACCAGTGGCGTGAGCTGCGTGATAGGTGGTATAGACTGTGACTGATTGTGTCCAGTAAGTTGCGAGATTGGCGGTATGGATGGAAGTGTGGTGCGGTCTGGAGCGCGAGAAGGCGTTGGGTTCAGCATTCCCTGGAGATCCAATCTTGAAGGCCTGTTCTCTGGGCTTGTAAGTGCTGTAGATGGTGGGCTCACAGCTTCTGTTTTGAAAGAAACAGGTGTCTGCGTGTTAGCTCCAGCCCTTCCCGACCCACGATCATTATCACCCCGAGCCAGGTCCTGAGTATAGTTCGACATGGAGACGTGTCCCCTCGTTGATTCGCCCCCAATCCCGACTAAACATTGACGACCTCGTTTCGCCCCAGGAGATCCGCCGTCAAGGGGTGACGAAGTTCCTCCAGGAGCGAAAAACCTCGAGTAAGAAGCGACCAGCGCCAATGCTGAAATTTCGTCTAAACGAACGGGTGAGCCCTTTCGAAACGACAAGTGCCGTCAGAGAAACGACAGGAGATTTGGTAGAATAACGACACGGCAAGGTCGGGTCTAGGGCGAATTCGGGTAGAACGACGGGTGCAGAGTGCAACCGAGAGATTGAAGAGAGCGAGGAGCACGACCGTGGCTCCAGTCTTAAAGTATATAATCCTGGCAAGCGTAGTAGAGTGCCACTAGCAAGAGAGCCCTGTCAATAAAATCCGTCAGCCTCATATCCAGAATTTGCATTTGAGCCTCGAATGAGAAAATGCGCCAGGATCACCTAGATGATGACTGTGGGGGCATATGCAGATCTCTGGAGGTGGCCGGTGTGCCAGTCCAGGATTTAGTTGCCAACGTTCGTGTCCGTGTCCCGGTCGTCTCTCGGTAGCGTCTTCAGTTTTTGAAACCGATCGGAAATTCAGGTAGCCACCGTCAACACACCACCATCATCATAGCAAAAAGCGGTGAGGAAGAGTCTGTTGAGGGGGATGGCCGAGCATCCGAGTCCTGAGGGGTCGAGGAGGAGGAAAGAGATTTTCACTTACGTCCGGTTAGCAGCGCAAGGTTGTTGCACTTACTTCTTCCTGACCGACTGAGTTGAGATTGATCGGGATGAGTTGTTGGTGCCACAGGATGCTTCGAAACAATCCTGTACGTTGAGCCTTTCTTCTTTAAAAGCTCGAGGACGATGGATGGAGAAGTAAGTAAGCACAATGGTTGCCAGTTGAGGGGGGATTGAAGCTGTTAAAAGGGCAACGGTGCTCCCAAAGTAGATCGTATAAACAAGTTGTCGCAGTCGTTGCCTTCCTTCTCACGGAAATAAAGTGTTCTAATGCCTGCTGGGTGAGATGCTCATAAACAGATCCGACTGCCCAGATTAGCGGGCTATCGTGATGCAAAAATTATGTCGCAATATTTAGTTTCGTGCCCGAAGCGCTGGTTTGACGAGGAGATCCGGTGAGAGCGAAAAGTAGGCGTTCCAAGCAGTCAAATTGGCGGGTTCGAATGAGAGAGTCCCTCGACAGAACTATGGGGGATCGCCAGAAGTTAAGTACAGTTTTGTCGGTCCGAACTGGCAGTAGCGAAGTAGGTTAAGTATTCGACGTCGCTTTCGAAAGTAATATTAATTCTTTTGGAATTGCGAAATTTCTAACTATGTTGTGCGAAAATTGTTAATTCAAGCGAAAATAGTGTTAGGAGTGACTTTTGACCTGATTAACATTGGAGGCTGGGATAATAGCCCATGCTGCTCCTCCACCTGAGTTGTGGTTCGTTCGCTTCATCGAAGCTCACCGTTGAAATCGCAGGCCTACCGGATATTAGAACAGTCTTCCTTCAAAATGCCGAGTTGTAAGAGACCTGATCCCTGAAATAATTCACTTTGGAGTGCTTCCTTACCTCAAGCTAGCTTCGGGTTTCCTCCGAAGACCGTGGTCCTCCCGCGATGTGGATGGCCTCCGTCCATCATGGGGAGCCAGGATCAGTGAGATCTGCCGAACATTACCAGTGGAGAATGGTGATGCGCCATGAATCGACAGGGCCGCTCCTGCAAAGAATTGAAGGGGCCAGGTATGGGTGCTGCTGATAGTAGAGAACAGACTCTCAGTTAGCCTAGGACAATGATGCACGTCCGTATGGTGCAAGCATCCAGGTTCGAGTGGTCCGGCTGGGGGAGAAGGCTTCCACAAGCCAAGTCTATATGATGGCATGGCTCGGAAAAGACAAAGACCTTCGATTTCAACGATAAGAACACACACTCCCGTGTTCAAAATACGATGGAGGACTTGTACTTCCGTTCCCTTAACCTTAAGCATTTGTTGTATTGGCTAGATGCTCCAAAGGCAACCGGAATTTGATGGGACTGATCTCGTGGTGCTAAAACGGGAGCCGCTGCTTTTATGTGCCCGTCATTTTCTCGTTCTGGCGCGTTCTGCCTTTTTACAAAAGCATGCGACGTCAAATGTCGCTTCTTTAACAGCATAGTAACTGCAGTTGGTTGAGTTCGCACCAATCAAGTAAATACCACACGATAGTATAGTATGCACGTAACTGTGGCTAGTAAAGCTGGAATTGCTAGGAGCAGAGTAAGTACATATCTACGCTTTGATAGAGATATGTAGTTACCGGTATGGTACACATCAAGACATGTAGCGATCCTTTCTCTACGTATGGTTTCAGGAAGACCGGGTGCATTCAGTCTGAGTCGTGGTCGACTGTGAGACCAGAAAACGGGCGCACCCTTTACCAAGCGTTGACCTCGAGTTGTATCCGTACTGTCGAAGATTTATTAACAGTTGAAACAGTTGCAAGATCAAGGTTCATCAGCACCAGTCTTCGTTTGACTTGCCATATCAAGCCATTCAACCTTGCCATACCGGAAGCGTCCTTCGTACTTGTATGCAACGGAGCACCGTCACGTCGACAGCCGGTGCCAGGTAGCCTTGAGTGCTGTGCATTGCGAGCAAGTTGCAGTATTGCCAGAAGTGTTCGACACCACTCTTCAACACAAAATAACGAGGATTCGTGCTTCCCAAACTGAAAGCTGTTAGACAAAGACAGATCTGCATAACACGGTATCCCACCAACACATAAGCAGCTTAGCTGATTCCAGTTGAGAGGTTGATGGTACTGACCACCCGTCCGCTGGAAGGATTGGCATCTATTCCTAATCCAGTGGTTGGAACTCCGTGAGTTCGAGAGCAACCTTTGCCCATGAAACCGGATTGCCCTCTCACCCGCTTGGATGGATCCCAGTATACTTGATACCGGCTCTAAGTCTTTATTGGCCATGAAGCGAGACAATGATGGTTCTGCGTCACCGTTGCGTCAGTCAAAAATTCAGTAATCGTCCATTTCGAACTTCACCACAGAAAAGAGCTGCTCATTCATCTTGAAGAGCTTGTATTTGCGCCTCAGCAACAGTCCGAATGCAGCTCGAGCTTCACAGTTTCCATCCTTCCCATCTCTTCCTACCAGTCTTAGTTCAACTCTTGAATTGAGCGATACCGGAAGATTCGGCCAGGCGTGATAGATTTGACAACCCGATGCTGATGCCGATAGTCGGGACCCTGCGTGCAGGTGATATCAAATCTCCTCGATGCGTACTCTGCTCCTCCGTCCATGTTGGCCCATCTCATCAGCACACTTCCCGTTTTGTGAATTGTTTCCGTAACAAGGAAGCCATTGTTTGCAGACCATTCATTTCGAAGCCAAGATCGTCGGATGGACAAGGGACGAGGGAGAACCGTCTTCTTCCGTAGTTCGAATACTCGTAGTGTCCAATGCGATGCCAATGTGTTGACCTAAGCCTTAAGGCTTCACCACATTGTTAGTCGTGAGTATACTGATATCCTGCAGGCCTGGGTAGTATGGACATAGGGTCTCCAGTACCAAACAGTGAGTGGACGAAGGATCTGATACCTTTTGGAGTTGAGATATTATCAGGGGTTCCTTGACAGAAGGTTCCTCTAATGGGAAACTACCAACACTCTCGTGGAGGCGGCGTAGTCTGAGAAGGTTGTTTTTGTTGGTATCTCCCCTCACTTACTTTTTCTTCATGAAAAGATTATTATTCGCATGGCGGCGGTTTCTCCGGTGGACGTTGATGGAAGGAGCCAAGCCGTCGGTACGCGAGATGACGTTACACACGGTGATGAGTGTGATTTGGTCACAACAGAAACCGTTTAGAACTTCTGTTCTGATCTTCCCACAATCACCTGTTTTCTACCGGTGAGAAGCAGACACACCTCCTTTCAACCTGAGCTCGATACAATAAGAAGCAGAAGAAAAGCAAGAACAGATACACTCTGTCTATTCGAGCTATAAACCATTCAATGTCACCAAAAACTGCTATGTGAAGTATATGCATATATGGCAGATATCGATTGATCCACAGCTCGTGGATGCAGCAGTAAGACGTTCGTATGTACTTACCTTTGTAAATCCTCTAAGATTGGTTCTCTGGAAGCAAGCAAGCAAGACAAAGTAAGAAGGAATATAGCTACTCGGTAGCTACTGAGAGCTTAGAAGGAACGGTATATACGTATGTACCAAGTACTTGCATTTAATTAATCCGAGCAAGATGGCACCACAGCACAACACTGAAGAATGGAGTGAGTTCGATACTAGCAGCACTTACTAGTAACATTGCTAAATATATGGCTACTTAATGTTGGCATGGTTTAAACTTTTTTTAGACTGAGGCTGTGCCAACTAGAAGCCGTTCTGGCATGTCTCACGGAGAATTTCTAGGAACTCGTTCTTACAAAAGGGGAGGATATCATCATGACCCCAGGTTGATAAAAGCACGAACTTCTATTTCACCATTTTCTTTGGATCCATGGAGCGACTCTACGCCTAACGATGACCCTTGCCGATTTTGTAATCAGTTTTAGAATAGGTCACAAGTAAACTGAATTATTACCTAAAGTGGCATTGAGGCCGAAATGAGTTGCTTAGCTGTGACGCGACAGTTGGTATTCTCATTACGGCTTGGTTTCGAGCCAGATTCCATCCGCAAGAAGTACCTAACCCAGGGATAGTTATTGGAATTGTTTACTTACTGTGGAAAAGGTCTTGTATCGGGGCGAAATGCATGCTAGAATCTTCTTCACAGTCCAGGGGCACTAATTTCATTGTTTCTGAAAGGTTACCACCGAACGAACTGAAAGCACTTGGGTTGGCGCCACCGACAGAAGGAAGGTTGACAGCGGCAAGCGCTTCGACATCCGGCACCATAGAAGCAGAACAACATATATATGTTTCAGACACGCAATTCAGATACGCCAGCATGGGCAATACGAGCCTTGCGAACCGCGAAATGGGCAATTCAGACATCTCCGCTGATACAGAAAGTTACAAAAGCCATAGGAATGGGCAACTACCGTTGCGCATTGCTCGACGAGATACTACTGGATTCTATTCACAGCTCGAGCAGCGAAAATCAAGCGCAATTAACTGAAAGCTTCCAGCCCCATATTGCCCCGCGTGGGGGTGTTCGTGATTATGTGAATCGTGGACCTTGTAGTAAAGTGAATCGGCGAAGTCAACCCTTCTTGAGAGATCCCTGTCCTTCCAACTAGGTGCTGAGAAACACTCCCACCTGTTCGGATGGGCTGTTGATCTCTTGATTTCGACCTTTCCATTTTGACCAGTCCTTGATCTGATCTTGCCCAGCTCTGAAAGCCATTTCGATTGGCGATCCCAGGGCATGGGCGAGCTATCCTCAGTCCCAGCGGAATGGTTTCCGAACTTGCGGTCCACCATGCACCATGTCCCAGCAAAAGCTAATGCTCCATCTGCCATGAACCATTGTTTCGGGTCCTTCGAATGGAAGTTCATCATGCACTTTCGAGCATTGCAAGCTGTACCGACATGCGCTGTTGAAAGCACTGGTCTCTGAGTCAAACCCAGACTGCCGCGACGAAGTGACAGTAGGAAACATTTCCGAATTCCTGATGCATGCTGAGAAGTGGCTAAGATGGGACGTTGCTAATTTGGTTGATGGGGAAGTACTGAAAGTCCTTACTTATTTCATACGTCACAACTTCAACCCACCCCATTCTCGAGCTCCTTTTGCTAACCTCATCAAACGTAACCTTTCCCTTGTTTATCAGAACATCCTAACGTAATTCGGTTTTACGGACCCTACACACTCCAAGAACAAATCGGCGCCGCCGTGCGGAAGCTCCCTGTGCCTGATTTGCATATGGTCGGTTTGGTTCCATGTTCCCACTTCTGTCACAAGGGCCGACTCTTCATTCCCACAGGCATTCCAATTGATTGCAACCTTAGATAAGTACTTAAGTATATAAGAAGTATTTGAATTCGGGACGCTCAGAATACACGTTTTCCGATGGAATACTCAAGTCCTTGAAAGCCATTGAAACCTGTATCTAAGCAGTTGCGCAGATTACGAAGACCTACGACGAGTGGCATTAGCTACCAATAAAGAAGTATCCACTACATCTGGTAGAGAGGCACTTAAGTCTATAGCTTCTGAGATACTACTATAGTACTTATAAGCTTAATTAATTCTCTTCAACTGCCCTTTTGGTTATGACTAAGTAGGATCTGCAGATCTGGACCATGAATACTTGTTACGAGTTTGCTCTTATCGTAGTATGTCCTATCCCTATGTACTTACTATGTACTTACTTGCGTAGACTACTTCAGTGACGCAGGACGCCCTCACATCCATGTTCGTACGATGGCGGAAACTCCATCTGTATCAGAACGGATCCTCCATTAATTCAGCTTATATGACGAACTTCACGAACACCTAACCGCCAGTGCCCTAATCGATTCGGCGAAGCAGACGTGCCCATTTGCAAACCGCAATACCACATCCAGCTGTCATCCCGATGTACCCTCGACCTCCCCGAATTCTTCACTCTCTTCGGCTTTTATCCTTCTCGGAGATGAGATTGGTTCTCACTAGCTGCACAACCATACTTGTACTTGTAGCTTCTTCCAAGCTTCCTTCTGGACCATCCGCCCCGAGGCTGATATCGATGCCCAACTTGAAGTTTATGCTTGGCTATGATCAACGGGCTCTTAAGTTTACCGATACCATTATGCAAGGTTACTCCATTTCTACTTACAAGCCGCCGTTGCCGAACGTTGCGTACCTGCATATGAAGTTGCTCCGAAGAACTGACGGAGGTTTTCCGCTCCAGGTTACACCGAGCCATGTCATACTCCAGCTCATGAGCTCACCAAAATTAATGCTCGTGAGGTCTTATTTTGCCTGATTTCGAGCCTCGTTATGTTCGAATAACTGTGAAAGTACTCCGGATCCGTAGTTACACCAACGTTCCAATAAGTACTATTTAACGACTCTGACCAGCGTGAGAAGCTGCTCAACAGAAGCAGACCTACTTAGAGAATTGTATGCCATTCCGCGACTGTTATCAGAAGTTCCCAGCTGCTTTCCAGACCGTTGCAAGGAACAATCCATTTCTTTCCCTATTTGCCGAAATTGCACATATAAATTTCGGTACGGGAGGGACAGGATCGATCAGATGTCAGGACCAGAAGAGCCTCAGGCACATTGCGGCTTCTCACCGAATTTCGTCATCATCGTGTGTGTGTGTGTGTGTGTGTGAACATGCACATATTCCTGCGACGCATATCGCGGAGTACCCGGCGGTCTGTCCTACATTGCAAAACCCATCATGATTGAGTTGGGGTACATACAATACAATCTGGAGATGGGCTCATGCTAACGTACTGCGCACTGCTCATTACGCTGCTGCTAAAATACTTTTTTTGTCAGTACGACGTACTCGTTGGTACTGGGAAATTATCACGCAATGTAACCGAAGCTCGTAATTTCCAGGACCACAACACCGGAACTGTTCCCATGAATCCCAAGATTGGGATGTGGTGAAGAATGAGTTGATAGTTGGATTTTTTCGGTGGTGAGCTGGATTGGAATCGTCCCTCATGATGAGCCACAATCGATCCGGGGGGTCATGGATGGAGACTAAGTCGAATGCAGTGATGGCTCCATCACCATGTACCAGATACCACTATGGAAGAAATTCAGCATGCTCATTCGGGTCACCGATCATCCAGCACAGGATCGAGGTTGCTGTGATCGTGAAAAGTGATATATCAACGTCCGATTGTTGGAGTCAAACGGAAACCTGATTGGTCGCAACCACGATCGGTAGACGCACATTGTCAGTGTAAGGCGGGAGTGTTTGAGGTATGCTTCATTTTCCACCAGGCCATCACTCCGACCTCCTCTCCAAAAGATATTAACACCATCAAGAACTTCCGAAAGGACCCAATATCTACTGCTCGGCAAGCAATCTTTCCAAAACGCCCTCCTCAAGCCTCACCTTATTCGCCGGCACTCCCTTCACCCCCACCTTTACCCTGAAAGTGCAACCATGGAAATCACTTCCCTCTGGGCCCTTCTCCCCATCATCTCCCAATCCCGCCGAGGTGATGAAAAGCTCATCAAGGTTCTCACCGCCGAAGAGTGGGCAGGTAATCTTCCACGCCGGGAGTTTCACCTGTCCAACAACCTTTCCTTCGGGAGAGACTCGGAGGACAACGGAGCCCTCGTGGATGGCAATCCAGAGGTGATCTTCCGAGTCGATAGTGCAGCCGTCTGGCACCTCGCCGTTGTAGGAGGCTCCGTAGTAGGCCTTGATGTCGAAGAAGACACGCTGGTTGGTCATGGCGCCAGTCGCAGCATCGAAATCGTAGGCGTGGACACAAACGTTGGGGGAGTCGGTGAAGTACATGGTCTTGTCATCGGCGGTCCCTGTGACGGTCACGGTCAATATGGATAGTTCCCTTTCATTTCAACCACACTGCACTGCAGCCGGTCGTGCTGAAATCATGATGGGATATTTCCCCCCTTCATCTTTCACGGCGGTCTCCGGTTGCAGAGAAGCAAAATACGAGCGAGCAGGTGACTTACAAGCAGTTCCGTTCGGAATGGCAACTCCCTGAATAACCTCATCGACGCTTCCGTCTGATTGCAAACGGAAGAGAATACCTGCATAGCATCATTAGTCCCCTCGATACCGAGGTGGATCGTAAACAAGGCAGAAGCAACACACCCTCCTTCTGTGGCTCTCCACAATGGAAACTGCGGGGTAATAGTGTCAGACGATTGCCAATGTTGTTGGAATGCGGGGCTGAGTTGGATGCTTACTCGTTCATCGTTCCCAACCAGAAGCGTCCCTTGGAGTCGACGGCGCCATCATTCGATCTGTACAGCTTCGGTAAGATTCTTCACATGTCCTTGCTGCACTGTCGTCGATGAAGGGATCACGAACCTCATTCTAATGAATCTGTTAGATCTGGAACACGAAGAAAGAAGCATTTACGCATGCAGCAAACATGCACAACAAAAAAACGGCTGTATGCATAACCTCATCACCACCGTCGTGGACAAAGGCCAAGTTCTGCCTACTTCGCCGCGCTCGTCTTGCACATTTCTGGGAGAAAGCTTACCTCTCTTGCTGCTTTTCCGTCTGCCAGAGTTTCTTGAAATACTTCAACTCGCCGGTGGCTCTCTCGACAATGGCGTAGCCGTACTTTGCGCCCGCAACATAGATGTCATCCCGTCCCTCGATGTCGGCCGTGAACCTGGAATTCCGCAGAATATCATCAGCACTCTTGCCTCCTCCCCGCTTCCTTTTCCAACACCTTCCCGTTTTACTTCGCCGCCGGTGGTGGGGGCCGTTATTATATACCCAACAGAGTCCTTCAGCTGAAGAGTCGAATGTGCGGTGCCATCGAGGAAGTCGCCGTCGGTCTTGACGTGGTGGATTTGCTTGTTGATGATGTCGACGTAGCGCAGGGATTTGGTGGAGGGTTCCCAATGAGGGCCCTCGCCAAGCGCACAGGAGCGGTTGACGAATGGCTAGTTGGTGCTCGTCAGTTTCTCTATTCCTCACGTTTCGACATGGACGAGGCGAGGCCGATTCGATTCACCTTCTCAACCACCCAGGTCTGAACGTCGTTGCTGCTGCTGCTGGTCATTCCGAAAAACTGTCCAAGTGCTGAAAGATACTGTGCGATTCCCATCCTACCCCGCAGTGGACGTCACCGCCTTCTTATGCAAACTCCGGCTCAAGTGAGTGGAAACTCCGGGCTGACTGTGGGGTAAAACCAGGGCCAAAGTTCACGAGTTTGCTGAGAGAGGAATAGGCTGGCGCAGGAGGAAGCTTCGATTGCAGCACTAGCTAGGCCAGGTACGCGAGAGGCTTTGACGTAACCGGAGGAAGGTAAGTTAGGGACGACCTCAAGCGGTTTCAAGACGTCCATGTTTATATAACGGTTAGTTGACACTGACAACAGCTCATATGGGGAAGGAGGAGAAGTGGTGTATGGGAGCGATATGGATGCAGGTTGATATGTATCCGGTACCCCGATGGTCTACTCATCTTGACACCTTGGTTCTGGTAGTACTTGTATTGGCTCAATTATTCGGGAAAACGATCGATAAAGGGTCTGAATGCCGCAAATATCCGTCCTTTCCAAACCCTCACTGCTATCTCTCCGACTCGCATCTATCAAGAGGTCAAATACAGCGTTCACATCGCCCAAAAGCATCACCATACGACAAAAAATACACCTCAGCATCGACATCCATCCCTCATCTCCAAACCGATGCCCCTCCATCTCGTCACTCGATGAGCCGCAAATCACATCACCAGAAATCGGATGAATGCGACCTTCAGGCAACATACCGCCACCCCCAAGTTGTATCAAGTGCGGCTTTATTCCCACCGCCGGCCGCCTGAACCGGAACATCATCCTAGCCTCAAGAAACGAAACAACACGGTCAAGGAAGACGTTTATTTGACGGAAAGGCATTCCGACAACCTCTCGACGGTATAATTGAACTTCACAGGTATGATTAACTCTTGGATCAGATTGACCAAACCGATACTGGACGTCGCGACAGAAAGTTTGGGCGCGGGCGAAACTCAGGAGCGGAGATGTCGACTTAAGGTGCGGCGAAAGCGCTGCTTGAAGCAACCGTGCGGAGGCTACACAGAAACGCTCAACGTTTAACGTCCGGACAGTCGCCCACTGAATAGCACAAGAGTCAAGTCGAGACAATTGTAGCACGCAGCCTCAAACCTGTAACATAACTATGTCCACCTTCGCTTGCCAGGCTGCGATACAGGCATATCGGACCCCCACTTATGATTCTTGTATGTACATATGTACTTGCTTATCGCGACGCATCAGGCTGACTATCTGCATGTAAGACACCTCATACCTACCCTCGTATATACATAGCATATGTACTTGGAGTTGCTCATATCATACAAATACAAGGTGGCCAGTACATACAAGGCCATACGTGGGCCTCAATTATTCGCTCCCTGAGACATCATTCGGCTTGCAATCCCCAATGCGTAACTATATTCTGTCGTGATACTGTCACTCCCCTGTTCCTGCGTTGCTCCTCCACGCCATAGATGCAGGAACAGTACCACAACTTTGAATGATCTGCATCACTGGAGAATATTACCACAGTTGGTAGTATTATATTATAACTATCAAGGATACTTCATGTAACTCGCACAGGTACTCCTACGTCTGTATGTCAGCGTACAACTTTTAATATGGCCACCCCGTTGAGCACAGTGCTCCAAGCGGCAAAGAATCTACCGGTCGCAATTGCAACAGTTCTGCGCAAAGTGCGGATACTGAAACTAAGGCGAGAGCTCATTCATAGGTAACTCTTTGGTAGGATCGGGAAAAAACCGCAAAAGTTTATCCATCTTCAACTGTTGTGATGTCGAACTGTCGGATCTCTCGGCCCGCTGCGAGCTAGTGTACTGTAACACCTGCACTTTTGGACGAGCCAACAGACATGACGACGAAGTCAGCAGAGGCAGTCATTGCTCGCTTCACACACGAGCGGGCTGCCGGAACTAAATGCGCCATACCAAACACGGTAATATCGAACCTCGAACAACATAGATGTGGTACTCGGTTGGATGATATCGGGTTCTGAGGATGCCGCAAATAATGTCAATATTCTTGCTGCATTGTTGGATCCTCTCTACCTAATGATAAGAGGTAACGAAAAGTACGAATTCCAATAGCATTGCTTGTTATGACTCCAACATTTCTCTACATCCGCCGCATTACAAGTCGTTACCAAGGTTTACTGTGCACTATTAGCATCCACTTCTATTACAATTAAGAGGGCAACCTACCATGGACCGCCTTAACCTGAGTATAAGCTTGCAAAGCATAATCACCCAACTAGACAAGATATGTTAGCCCTCACACATAGCCAAGCTCTCGAATCATCCTACCTCTCTTCCAATTCCGCTTTGCTTGACACCTCCAAACGGAATGGCATAATGACTGTCATTACTCGAATTAATCCAGACCATCCCTGCATGCACTTTGGCGGCTACACGATGAGCCTTCTTCAGGTTCTCCGTAAATACACTTGCTGCAAGACCATAGGTACTGCTATTTGCTCTCTTGATCACCTCCTTCTCAGTCTCGAAGCTGCTGATTACGACGACAGGACCGAAAATCTCCTCTTTAGAGATCGTCATATCATCTTTGACATCCGCAAATATGGTAGGTTCAATGAAGAAGCCCTTCTCGCCTACACGCTCACCGCCCGCAACGAGTCTAGCACCCTCGCTCTTGCCCGTTTCAATGTATTGCTGGATTTTATCGAATTGCTGCTTAGTTACTTGCGGACCCTGGTAGCAAGTCTCGGAGAATGGGTGGTCAACAACGGAGAGGGTCTTGGTGTGCTCTTTGAAGCGCTTGATAAAGTCTTCGTAGATGGACGATTCGACGTAGATGCGGGAGGTGGCAGAGCAGACTTGGCCCATGTTGCCCATAATGCCAAAATGTGACCACTTGACGGCTTGGTCAATGTCGGCATCAGCAAAGACAATATTTGGAGACTTTCCACCGGTTTCGAGAGTGCTGAAGCGACAAGTTAGTTTATGCAGGGATGTTAGGGACACGACATACATGTTCTTGAGGTTGACAGCGGCAGCTTTCATGATTATACTGCCAGTCATGGTGCTGCCGGTGAAGGCAATCTTGTCGACGTCGTCATGGGAAGCAAGGGCTGCTCCAGCAGTCTTTCCGTACCCACTGATGATATTGACGACTCCAGGTGGGAAGCCAGCTTCCTTGATAAGATTGCCAAGGTATAGGGCAGAGAGTGGGGTTTGTTCGGCAGTCTTGAGGATGATTGTGTTGCCGGTTGCGAGGGCTGGTCCGAGTTTCCATCCTGCCATCTATCGTAATGATTAGCATCCGTACTGGAGCAGAAGGATGTTTAGGTACCAAGAGAGGATAGTTCCATCTTGTCAATGTCAGTAAGCTCCATATAATGATTTAAAGAGGAACATACGGAATTATCTGGCCACACACTCCAACTGGTTGATGAAGAGTATACGCCAGCTTCTGTGGGCCCACATCAATCGTCTTGCCGTAGAGCTTGTCAGCCCATCCAGCGTAGTATCTACCAACTATGTTAGTCACCCGACTCGATAAAACGCACAGAAAGGCTTACCTCAGAAGGCGGATGACTTCCTCCACGTCCTCATTCGCAGCAACAGAGTAAGGCTTTCCGTTATCCCACGCATCTGGTAGTCAATGACGTCAGAGGCATTCTCGGAAATCTTGGGTAACCCTACCAATGGTGCCTAGAATATGTCTGTCCCTCTCCACCAAATCCGCCAACTTGCTCATCAAGCGGCTCCTCTCATATGGGTCGATAGAAGACCAGTTGGGGTTTTCGTAGGCGGCTCTAGCAGCTTCAACAGCAGCGTCGACGTCCTCCTTCTCGGCAGCGTAGACGGAGGTGATGACGGACTCTTCGGCGGGATAAATCGTTTCGAGTGTTCCACCGTTCTTTGCCTTGACGAACTCGTTGTTGATAAAAAGACCGACTGGTTGGGTATATCTAAGCGTTGCTGTCAATTCGTCGATCTAAAGAACAAACAAGAGTCGAGGCGTACTTGAGGCCGTTAGGAGCAGTCAGCTCAACTTGCAAAGGCAGAGACATTCTGGAGATGATTGAAAAACTCTGTATTCTGGGTTTTGGGAGAGAATTGGAAAGGGTGAGAGAAGATGGTGTTCGCAAACAGATGGGCTTCGATTGCTTTATGCAAGCTCGAAGAGATGCTGCAAACAAGGACATGTAGGCGAATTCGGAAGGGTGTCGACATGTGAGGCTGCATCACGCCCGCATTAGATGCGGGCCGGTCTTGCTTATCGATAACAATTGCGGTTAGGTCAGGTGACTAAGGTGCTCCACCAAGCGTTGGCCTATCCTCCCGAGACCTCACGGCAGCTGAACAGTTGGAAAACGTCATAGTAATGTGTCAATATCTATTGCTGTATCGACAGCCGAGAAATGGGACGATTCTACGGATGTCTCGAGGTTGGAAGTGGAGAAACAGTTGACGAACTCCCACGTGCAGATCTGCCCCCTCGATTATCGTGATAATCCTGTCCCTGCATCAAACCCCACCTTTCCTTAAGACCGACTCAAGCCGCTGTTTTACCAGATCACCAACCATCGCCGCCCCTTGCACTACCAGTCCACCCACAACAGCAACTCGACTTCATCACCATGGCATTTGTATTTCTCTCTCCCGCTCTCGTACCTTGATGCGCGTCTCTACCAGACTTACTCATTCAACCCACTAGTTCGGCAAGCTCATCCACTACAGTGTCGACGCTGTCCTCCGTACGCCAGCCCGCTCCTTCCCGCTCCTCCGCCCCAGCTAATCCCGCCCAGTCTCGTCACTCCTCGCCTCAGTAAGACGCAACACCGGTCTCCAGTCAGTAACCTCCTCCTCTATTTCGAATCCTAAAACAAAATGCGACCCTCAGGAACCGTCACTAACTCTTCCGCCCATAGAGTCAAGACCGACAACATCGAATCCGGCGAGATCCGCAATGCCATCAACAAGTACCTCAACGTCGGTGAATGGGTGATTGACCAGAGCACGGCATTCATGTCGACCAGCGCATATTTTGAGAAGAAGCGATGACTGGTTTATGAATGGAAACTTCGACGCTGGAATCGCGAGTGCGAGGACAGATTGGATGAACTGTGGGAGGATTCTCGGGACTGGCGAAGGGTGAATTATTTGGTCTTGTTGAAACTAGGGTCGGCTAGGGCAAATGTTGGAGGGGATAAGAAGGAATAGCTGTTTGATACCCTTGTGCATATTGCGATTGGAGGGTTTCGGTGGGTGGGGCTGAGGGTGGACTCTTTGCAAGAGGTACTGATCTCTGCTCGTATATGTTTTGTATTATGATTTCAATAAACCCTTTTGAATCCTCCTCTTTACCTCTGAATTCTTTACTGTTTTTGTCGAAAATGGCTTTCTTGTTTCTATTGGGCTTCAGGGTCCTTCCTGAAGGAGCCTCACGACACGTTTTGCTAAAATGAGACAGGCAGTTGTGGTAAGTCAAGTAGGCTGAGCCTTGGCTTTCGATGCTTCCCTCTTCCACCCAGCGGCTCTCCTTCCAGATTCTATCCAGCCCTATACCCTAAAGTCTATTTCTACCTGCCCCACGACGGTATATAAGGAGCGCATTCCCCATGCCCCTCTGTTCTTCTTTGGGAACCGACAGCGGTCCCCTCAGCACCGTGGGCTAAACCACGAGAGTTATACCTGGCCAGGTTGACAGGTCTCAGCACCGTGGGCTAAACCACGAGATTTCACCTTGATCCAGGTAAAAGGTCTCAGCTTCTGTGGGCTAATCCGCATGTAACATTCGCCTTGATCCAGGTTAAAGGTCTCAGCTCCGTGGGCTAAACCACGAGATTGGACAGCTTTGACCCAGGTTTTGATGGCTACCTCACTTTGACAAGTGACAAAGGGTCATCAGAGTGGGTTTGGGGCATGGGATGGCGAGCCAGTACACTGCGAAGGCGGTCTGCTCCGATACATACCCATCTCTCTCAGTGCATGTACGCATGTACGAGTACCAGCCCGAGAACTTTTCAGCTGTTTTCGTGTCGTTGAGTTATCAGTACAGAAATTCCATCCTGGGGCATACTATTCTCGAGCGGCTCATTCTAGCAAATTTGTTAACATCCATCGTCGTGATAAGCCCAAAGCTGCTCTACGAATGCGATTCATGCTTTCAATAGACAACCACCCGATGCCCTCAACCAGTCAACCGGAGGAAGCAAAGTAATAATACGAGGAGGTAAAATGTCCTCTTGACCCTCTGCCAGTGACCTTCGTGCATTGTTATGAGCAATGCATACTCCGCTTTCACAAGCGGCATCAGGATGAAACACAGTGGATCTATCTAGGCCAGGGAGAATATACGAGCATGTGAGAACTAGTCAACCCAGATTGAGGGACAGAAAACAATTAGCACAGACGAACAATATCGGATTCTCCCCATGCCATAAAGGCCGGCTATCCCCGCACAATTATCTGTTCTACCTTACATGTTGTCAACTCTAATCATCCCAATCGCTATCCTCCTCATCCAGATCCCACCCTCTCGTATAAGACTCCCTAATAGTCTCCAACTTATGTCCCATCTCCTCCTTATCCTCACTACTGGCATAAGTCTGCACCACACTCTTCAAATACGCAACCTTCTGGATAACCGACCCCGCACGAACTCTATAGCTTGCAGAAGTGATGCGGATGGGGCTTGCGTCCTTGTCGTCGGTGGGGTTGAGGGTGCGGCGGAACATGTTGGCAGGGAAAGAGGTAGGTGTAGGGAAGGGGATGGGGTGTTGTGGATACCATGTCCTGCAGTATTGTTAGTAATGCTATGGCCCATTGGACAATGGGTGACTTACTCTTTCTGGCCTTCCTCGTCGTCATTCTTTGGTCGATTCTCTCTCTTATCCCGCGTGTCCTCTTCCTCCTTATGTGGATATCTCTCAACCCGCAACTCAGTGAACGTGTGATCACCCTTACACGGGAATGCCGCAGAAAGCCTCCTCTCGTCCCATCCCAACTCAAGATTCCGATCCCCCTCAAAGCCGAGTCCCAAGCCGACGATATTCCGTCTCTCCGTCTCTCCCTCTGCACCAAGCGTAAGAAACTCACCCACCTCTCCCATTTTCAGCCCCCCACTCTGCACCCTAAGCGGGAGCAATGCAGTCTCCACTCCCGCACTCAGCAAAGCCGTGCTATGCCAAAGACTGGATCCTTCCCAAACGCCATGTTCCAACACGCCCTGAGGAGAGTCCCACGTTGGCGCCACCAACGGAAGCACCAACGACCCCAACTCTACCGCCTCCACCAACCACTTTGCAAGATTAAGTCCCCGCTCTCGCCTAGCAGCAGCATCAAGCCCCTCCAGTCCCTGCTCCAACCCCCAGCACCACACCTCCTTCTTGCCCCCAAAGTCATCCCGCAACCCCCTCAAATACTCCGTTCCGAACCCGGCCCATCCAGAATCGCTTTCGACGACGAGATTCACACCCTGAAAATTATCGGCGCGCTCAAGCTGATGGCGAAAGTCCGCTTCGAGGGGGTTGTCTAGGTGTTCTGCTAGGCTTTCGAAGAGCTGCGTGCCTTGGGAGTACTCCGCCAGCTTTCTCTGCGACGTAGGAAGGAGGAGCTGGGGGATTGGTTGCAGGGAGTTCGGGTGGTAGTAGAGGCGGTTATAGTCGGACCAGTATTGGACTGTTTGTGGGGTGAGGAGGGAAGTGTTATCGGATGCAGTCTCGAGAGCGGCTTGGTAGGCGGGAAATGGTATCGAGGATTCTTTGATGGTGGATGGTTGCTTCTGTGTCGGCCTATTCTAGGGTGCTGATGTTAGATATGCTCCACGGGGGGATGAAAATGCAGGATGGAAGGGAAGGGAATGATCGGTGGGGGGAGGGAACTACCATATTGAAGTAGCAAGTGCATCGGCGACTGGGTTCTCGCCTGCGGTGTCATAGAGCGCATTGATCTTTCTTAAGCTTCCAAATGCCGGCTTGAGGTCGTAAATCAGCGTCCTGGGAAGGTACGTCTCTACCCCAGTCGGCGTGAGTCCTGCAAAGAAGGTAAGGTCATGATTAATCAAGACTTCTTCATTCTGCTTCTTGTCGTCTTGCTGTGTTGAGGCTTCTGGCTTGTCGGATTCGGTGGGTGGGGCTGTATCGAAACTGAAATATGACTCGTAGGCGTTGAATAGGTGAGTGCAGAGATAGTTGGACTTTTGGCCGGCTTGTATTGTGAGAATTTCGTGCATTGTGCGAGTGTTGATTTGGTTCAGGGACAGAGGTCAGAAAGACTGAGCAAAGGTGTTGACGTCGTTACTTCATACCCGCCTTTCGCCTCTCAAATCTTTGTGTAACCGAAGCGGGGCAGGCTGCTTTGGGGATGGTGGGGATGGTGGGGCTACATGTATCGTAGTCGTTACTTCGACAACATTCCGAGGCCATGATGGTCGAACGAGCAAGGTGAAACTGTAATGGCATTTCGGAAAGCACTTATGTATTTACAGCAATCAAAAAGAGAGAAAATTAAGTGGAAGGAGAATGAGAAAGAAGGACAAGTACAGAGCGAAAGGAATGAGAATGGTTGGAATAGAAGCTAAACTGAAATCAACCGACAAAGGAAACATCGAACGTAAAGCAGACAGAAAAGAAGTACACAAATAACGGCTGCAAACAATCAATAGTGGAAAAAGATTTATAGTACTGTAGTATCCCATTCTACATCAACTTATTACTCCCCGATAACCGTCAACTTTCCTTCCCCAATCCCGCTTCCCCTCCAAACGAGCTATAGACAAGAAATTACCATTGTGAACTCCAAGAACGAGTCCGGGTACTGAATAGCATCTGCTTTTAATAACCTGAAAATAACGAGTCGGACTTATCCAGATGGACTAGTTTACTCATCCTTTGGAATCCTGCTCTGCCTCTCGGCGAGAGCCTTCAACACACCGGGCTGGTAATCCTCCACCTTAACCTGTCTCGTCCTCTCTCTGGCCTCCTTTCCAATCTCCTACAAAGCACAAAAAACATTAGCATGCATCCTATAAAAGTACCGAGCAAGTCCCATAAATCTTCAACAAGCAAAAAAGCAGTATGTCAAAAGATCTATGGAATCTCCTTGCACCCGCTCCTTAATTTCACAATCTCTTCAGCACTCACCTCAACCGCCTTTCTAACCTCCAACAACATTCTCGCCTCCTTCAACCAATCCTGGCTGAGAACGCCCGCCCAACCCTTCAGGCTCTCCATCTCCCTAGTAGCTCTCTCCAAATCGCCCTCCTGCAAGAAAGTCTCTGTTCTTGTCAAGACACTCTCGACGTCCTCACCCAATGCCAATCCGGACTTCTTGAACATCACCTTGCTCAAAACCCAAGAGGCAGCATGTCCAGCAACACCGGCGTTCTCTGGGAGAAGAGCAGCCTTGCGGACCTCCTCGGAGACGGTGCGGAAGCGGTTGATGAGCTGGCCTTGCGTGTAGAGACCCTTCTGGTAGGCCTTGGGATTGATTGTTCCGATAGCAGCATTGACGGCTGGGTTGGTGCCAGCGGCTTCCTTGAGGTTTGCAAGCTCGCGGACGAAAGGACGGGGCTGGACGTTGTCGTCAAGAGCCTCCTTCAGCTCATCAAGGGCAATCTGGAGACGCTGGGTGTAGAGGGCATAGTCGACAACCTGGGAGTACTTCTCGAACTCCGCCTTGATGGCATCAACCTCGGCCTCCAACTCCTTGATCTTTCCAAGACGCGAGTTGCGCTCAGTCTCGACGTGCTGGCTGACGGACTCGGCAAACTGTTTCTTGAGGGCGAGTTCCTGGGCCTCAAGCTCGCCACGGAGAGACTCGTTGTAGTTCTCCAAGAGCTGAGCACGAAGAGCGGCAAGCTTGTCCTCGTAACGGTCCCACATGCCACCAAGTTCGGAGTTAACCTCTGTTAGGATAGCACGTTCGCGAGCCTGGACCTGGGCTTGGGCACGCTCGGCAATTTCGGCGAGTTGCTTGGTGTACTGAAGCTCGAGTTGCTCAACCTGCTCAACACGGGTCGAGGCGACCTTCTCCATTGGGGCAGCATTCTTTGAAAGCTTTGAGAGGATCGCCTTGGCCTTCTCCACGGCAGCGGCGAAATCGGATGGACGACCGTTCTCATTGACATGCGATATTATCTCGTTGAGGTTTGTGGCGAGGTCGACAACTTGCTGACGGATGACCTTGGAGCTATCCTTGAAGTACGATTCGAGCTCCTCGAGGGAGATTGGGTGAATGTGAGTGCGAGTGAGCTCCTCGGTCGACTTGGTTGGGACAGCCTCAGAAACTGGAGCCTCCTTCTTTGCCTCAGCAACCTTGTCCGAGTGCTTGGTGCTCTCAACCTTAGTCTCTCCAATCACAGTTGGAGTGACGGCTTGAGCCTCTCCGGGAGACTTGATGACCTTGACGTCTTCCTGCTTGGTGCCAACTAGATGGGGTCCACGTTCACCGATAGCGGCCCTCTGTTCATCTGGTTCAGAAACTGCAGCGTGCACTCCACTCTCCCTTCCAATGCTCACCTTCGGTCTGTCCACACGCGGAATGTTGAAGGCATTTGGGAAACGCTTCTTAAACTCCCGCTCCTCAACATACAGCACTGCCTCCTCTCCAAATGGAATGTACTCGGTGAAAAAGTCGTGGAAGTTGTCGGAGATGAGCGAATAGTAGACTCCTCCAGCAAACGAGAGACCGATCAAGGTGGTGAGGGTAAGGAGGAAGTTGCGGAATCTGTGCGTCTTCTTCTTTGGGATTGGGCCTGCGGATGGAGGTGGAGGTGGTGGGGTTTGCGAGGAAGGTGGGGTCGACAACGGAGCGGCTGGTGGGGGTGTAAGTGGGACCTGCTTTGGTGTTGTGGGGTCGAGCTCAATCTTCTTGCCGATGCCTGGGGCTTCCGGGAGTGGTGCAACTGGAGATGGGGCTTTTGGTGCAGCTGGGCTGGTTCCTCCGGGCATAACTGGTGGTTTGGCGGCCTTCTTGACGACATCTGGTGATGGTCTTCCGTTGTTCTTGAGGTCGGCATAGTGACGCTATAAGAAAAGTATCGGAATGAGTCCTTCATTGATCAACCCGGCATCTCCACTATACCCCAATCCCCATCTCAGTTCCCTCCCACTGTCCCGGGATCGGCTATGTGGAGTTGATTTTCGGCTTACCGTGACTTCATAACTGGCCCTGGTCCTTATCGATGGACTGGCCTTCACCGCCAGTGAGGTGAGCCTCGGGGAAGCGGACGCAAATCGCAGCATGTTGCGGTTTGCCGCGGGTTGTCTCTACCGGTCTGTTGCAATTGATGGTCGCCCGAGGGTGCTAGGGTATGGCGAGGGTGGAGAGGAGGTGGATCGGGGTTCGTAAGCGCAAGGAGGTCGTTTGGATTCGCCGGGGAGTCAATTGTTGGCTAAGGAAAACTCATCGGGTACTCTTGAGAATTTGGGTTATCTGCCAAGCCTGACGTTTGGTTTGAATGAGGACAAGGATAGTTTGACGTGACGTCGTCTCACGAGCAACCGAGCGAGCCGGTCGACGAACTCGATGAGGAGCAACAGGAACAGGCGAAATTTGATTCGGATATCAGAGAGCTAAAAAGTTATAAATAACAAGGTGGGTTTACAAATTTTTTGAAAGCTTTCCAGTATAAGAACTTAGTAAAAAGTAAGTACTTGAGCAACAAAATACATCTCGTAGATAATTGCCCTTCCTGACCATTCTACCAGCACTTTGCAAGGGAGCTCGTTCATCATCCTTAAGAAACCATAGCATATCCAGTTAAGATTGAATTCGTCATTAAAAGGTACAGCTTCCAGCCCAAACTTCCCCATCACCCGGCGTCTGATCCACCTGCCTCATCTCGATAATACGTGGAAGCATGAATCGAATCAACAGACTTGGAAGAAGACTCGGGACCCGGAATGAGAAGGAAAGGAAGATGAATAGGTAAGCGAAGAAGGAAAATTGAAACGGGAAGAAAATTAACAGTAAAAAATCAATCCAACAGAAATCTTTGTAGGTTACTCGAGAGAAGATAGGAAAAGAATAGACCTCCTTCAACTTACATGTTCGCCTTGACAAATAATTAAGTGCCCCCCAATCTAAAGCAGAGTAAAAGCAACGCCCAAAGTGCATTACACTGACGCAGAATAAACGGTCAGCAAGACAATTTCTTCCGGCGGAGTGAAACCAAGGGTTCATTCATAACAAAGCACTAGATAAAAAAACGATAATCATGACCCATCCTCCAACTTCATCCTGTTCGTACTCCTCGTCTCGCCTCGCCTATAATCACCGTCTAGCAGTTGCAGCCTTGCTGTGGTACCTCTCCTCGTTGCAAATGGACGCCTCTCTGGGCTTGAGCACCGGCACGAGCACCTCTACCAGCTTGTTGATCCAATGGGAGCTTTTTGGCGATGGCAGTGAACAGCTCTTTGACATTCTCTGCCGTCTTTGCCGAGGTTTCAAAAAACAACAATCCGGCTTCCTTTGCGTATGCCTCGGCTTCGGAGCTTTCTACTGCGCGCTTGGATTCCGGACCGGTTGCGAGATCGAGCTTGTTACCAGCCAATGCGATGATTATGTTTTCGTTTGCCTGGCGTTGCAGTTCCTTAACCCATGCCTTGGCCTTGTCGAGTGATGCCTAAGTGGAGATGGGGTTGTTAGCAAGCCGTCCTTCACACACAGTCATAGAGAATGTCCAGTTGAAACCTACCGCCTGTGTCACATCGTAAACCACAACAGCACAGTTGGCATTGCGATAGTACATTGGTGCCAATGACTTGTATCTCTCTTGACCAGCGGTATCCCTAGGCGCAAACTAGAGTTAGTGGCAAAATTCCCTTTCCGAATAGACCCCTCTCCAAAAAAGCACTCTAGGCATCAAAGCATACCAAATCTCAAACTTGACCGTTGTGTTTTCATCGAGGGTGATCGTCTGGGTAAGGAATGCGGCTCCGATAGTAGACTCCCGGTAATCATCGAATTGATCCTATAAAAAGCGGTTAGTCTGAGATTCCACAAGGTCGGACATGGAGGGATCAGATAAGGAAGCGACCCCAAGTTTGAGTGAATCGACGTACCTTTACGAACCGCAACACCAAAGAACTCTGGGTAGAAGGATTAGTATCATGTCAAGTAACCTATGGCACTATTGCGACAAACCTTTCCGACAGCAGACTCTCCTGTTGACAGCAGTTAGCAACCGGTTGCCGGTGATGGGGTGCAGGTTTGGATCGGCCAAACCAAAACATCACCCAGATCCGACCAGGACTCACCTAACAGCACGAGCTTGAACTGGGCAAAACGGGCCGACCCTTGGGAAGACGTGGAAACGCGAGCATTCGACATGGTTGGTGGTGCGCAGGGGACGGATTCTGGTTGGGTCTCTGTCGAGCGAGGGGTAGTTGTTGATGAAGGGAAAGTATTGTTGGTTGGTCAGGCGGTTCGGCGAAGAGAAATCCCGTGGGTGGTTATTCCTCGTCTAGCACTTGATTCCGTTGTTGTCCAGGTGGAACTTTTGTTGTTGATTTTGACGATGGGTAATCTGGAGATGGTATTGATCGGCCCGGATTACTGAAGATTTAACGAAGGGTTTAGATGGAGCGGATCTATTTGGTGTAGTTTTGGATGTTGACGAGCGGGTGGGTTGAGGATGGAGATGCTTGTTGTGGTTGATGGGTGTAATGGCGAGTTCAGGTTTGGGGAGAGTGACGCCGACCGACTGGATGCTTGGTGGCTTGAAGGGTGCAACTGGACTGAGTGGGGCGGTGCCTTGCGATTTGATGGATCGATAGGAGGGCCTAGAAATCACGCCTATCCCCTAGGAGGTCACGAGGCGATAAGCCGCTTAGATAAGGCTTTGGATATCGTCATGTGGCTCTCTCTGTACCTGAGACTCTCTAATGCCCCTCCTCGTCATCATGTCTCGACAAGGACAAACAACTACTTCTCTCTCTCTACAGTCACCCTCTCACTATCACGGCTTTGTTACCTGACTGACCGGATAACAAACACGATCTCTGCGACACTGCTGAACATATCCCACAACGGCTAGGACAAACGCAACGGAGACCAGGACCCTTCCTCCTGGAGGACCGGAGATCTAGATATGACGCTCGAAGTCCAGCCTAATAAGGGGTTAGGACCGTTTGGTTTGGACATCTCGAAAAGCCCCATGGGTCTTCAACTGACTCTCCTTCAGCTTTAGGGTCCTCCGCCTACGAAGTCATCTCCTACCTCCGCAAAGAAAGCTCCATCTACACGAAGATAGCCCTTACCTACTCGTCCACCACCCCGTTAACCTCCAACCTAATCGTCAACCTCCCCAACAATGGCATCCGGCTCCGCTTCGATGGCCCAGAACAACGTCTTCGCCTGATCGAGATCCTCGACTTTCAAAAAGCGCGCCCCACCTACAAGTCCACCTTTGGTCTTGTTGAACTCTCCCGCGGCGATGGTCCTCCAAACTTCAAAAAGATCTACAACAACATCTTTGGCGCAACTTACGAAGGCGAGCACCTACCCTCACAATCTCTCTATGTCCTCTCCTATCCTGGCGTAGCATTCTCTTTCCCTCTCAATCAGTGGTCCAACGACATCAACATCGCCGCATTTCTCTCCTCGTCCACCCCGCTTACTGCCGCCTCAATGGCCATCTACTCCGGCGAGTCCTGGACCGACGCTCGAGACAACCTCTTTACCGGCCCAATACCAACCGCCTACCTAGCGTCTACCCCGGACGAGATCGATCTTGTCAAGATTCTCCCCTCAAAGCACGTCGAATTCCACCGCCGCAATCACCCTCCATTCGTTCTCAACCTCGGCCAAACCACTCCACAAGACATCGTAACAGAGCTTGGTCCTCCCTCTGCGATCTATCGCAAAAACGACCACCGCATATCTATTCACCGCACTCGCGGAGCCGCAGGTGGTAACGAGGACGATTTCTCGGATGACGCCGAAAGTGAAGAGGAATCCAGTGATGGTGCGGTCCCGACGAATGAAGCAACCGATAACGACTACTTTTACAATTACTTCTCACAAGGCTTCGACATATTTTTCAGCTCAACCTCTACACGGCAGCATGTCGCCACAAAGCTCATCCTTCACGGAAACGTCCCCGGCTCGTACTCATTCCAACGCTACCGGCGATCTAAATGGATCGTGCAGGATCCTGCCTACACCATCAACTCAGAGACAGACTTTCCTGAGATACGGACAGCCTTGCAGTCAAGTTTCGGAGACGGTCAGAAGCCAATGTTGCTGAATCGGGGGAGTGATAGCCCGAGTAGTAGCATTGAGCTACTGGGAAGCTGGGAGGATAGTGAGACGCGGATGCTAGGAAAGATGGAGGGTGTCGAGGAGGAGGATGAGGGGACGAATTACGGCAGCACGGAATTGTATGGGTATCCGGGGCTCATTTTCGAGGTACTGAAGAATGGAGCGGTGGTGGGAGTTACGGTGTTTTAGGGGAGATTGTAAGATTGGCAGGCACTTTGCTTGATTGTTGTAATACCTTTTGCCGATGTACTGAATATCACTAATATACGGATACAGTAATGTTGCTGCGTTTTTTGAAGCTAGATACCTTTTAGTTAATGCTTCTTTGGCTTCTTAGTTCTTTTCTTTACTGAGCATTCGATATACCGAGCTCTGGACTTTTACCGTATAAACTCTCTTGCTTCCGCTTTCTATTTCTGCCCGTTTACTTTGCTGCCCCCTTGGCATCTCACAGTGAATTAGTTGAATACCCCTGTCTTGTTTCGTGTTTGAGCGTTTCTCATCGTCACTGCTTCCTTTGAGACAGCACTGGAATTTCTTCAAGTATCATGTCAATAGTTCGGGTCGACTGAGTAGCGGTTAGGTAAGAGCTCCCAATGTTACAACTACTCTCACTGATGCTCAAATAGACGACAGTGCTTCTGAAGCGTACACTCGGACCAAAAGAAAATGTGAATTTCGATATACACAAGAAGCAGTCTTTTAACAGAGCGCGCGGAGCGTCTGTCCACATCCGGTTCGTCGAGCAATAAAACATGAGCAAGCACCGCTGGTGGCGCTCTCTCCCCGAGCAGAGTCGAACTGCTGACCTGCAGATACCTGAACATTACAGTCTGTTGTGATACCAACTACACCACAGGGAGTGACACATATGGATGGTATGAGGCGCCTCCACAATTTGTTTAAAACTAACGCCGACAGGTAGCGGCTCCGCCGTTGCTCTATAGCTTCGCTGTTCACACTCACAGTTTTGCTCTACTACCAATTGGAACGAGTACTCGTACTTACCGTGAGCATTGCAGCATGAATCATCCAAAACGAATTCTCCGGGTCGCAGAAAATCTGTCACAATACTCCTCCATGAGTCAACGAAGGTCCACGGAACTTCATCTCCATGCCACTTACTCGCCAAATCCCGGCATTCTCAAGAAAACTTTGCGATGACTCGTCACATTTTCAGAAGAGTCACGTCACAAGTCCCTAAAACCCCCATCTCTCGCTCTCAGGCTTCACAGCAATCCAGACTCTCCGCAATACAGCAACAATGGGCTCTCTTTTCAGTACCCCTACGCCACCATCTCCAACGCATCAGCTCCCGGTCCCCTTCAACGCCCTCTTCGCTCGTCTCTACTCAGCCAAGAGCACAAAGGAGCTTTGGCGCCCTTCCGAGCCGGGCCCAGGCGAGAAGTATGATCTGTGTGAGCATGGTGGAGGTTTTTACTATGAGCTCGTCCACATACCGTCATATATTGAGATTGCATTTGCTTCCTATGATGCATATAGCGAGGGTTTTGATGGATATGATTGCTTGACTCGCATTGGCAGGACTTATGTTCTGTTTTTCGAGAGGAGCGATCAAGTTGATACTTGGACTGTTCCGTGGGAGGCGGAGGAGTTTGAGAAGTGTTGGAAGGAGGAGTTTGAGAAGTGTTATCATCACTTTTATGTTTTGGGCAGGGTTGGGGAGGAGGAGGAGGTTATCGATCGTATTTTGAGGGTGAGGAGCGTTGGCACGTCCGGCGACTGGGACCTCAGGGTGTTCTTGGATACAAATGAGGAGGAACTAAAGACTTGGGAGAAAGAGGGCAGGAAGGTTGAGTTGAAGGACTTGCATAAGCTTGAGGTGGAGGATGGTATTGACGAGAGCTGGGTCCTTTCATAGATTGAAGTAAATGACTCTAGTTCAAGTTGTGCAGTCGTTTTTCGTACTTCGGACACAGACCGACTCACCTGACATGTACTTGGTTGTCTTCTTTTCCTGACAGATGTAAGACTGATAGGACCAAGTTTCCTCTTTTCGGACTCGGTTCTAGGACGCGAATAGAGTTCAAACGATCTCTCTCCGTTATATGACTGCCAGTGTGGCAGCTGATCGTTCCCCAAAGTGAGGCAACATCAGTCCACTGCTCAAGAAATTCCGATGAGTTTGCAGGGCTTGAATCATTGAATACGTACTAGCGATTCAGAATCAAGCGGATCATTCAGACATTGCAAGAGGAGTTCGACCGAGTTCTGTTCCACTCTCCTGGACCATGCCGGCGAACCAGTCGGATCTGTTGCACATACAGGATTTGGTACCAACGGAACGCTGATACATACTAACTCAGAGCCAGCGAGCGCCACCTACTTCGTTCTTTGTATGGTGGTTGTCGTGAATGTCTGGTCGTGAGATTGGTGAGTTAGTATTCTAGGAGAGTTCTTCAATGGCAGAGGAACTCGAAGATTGAGTTCAGGTAAATGCATCGCGCAATCCAGAAAAGAACTGAGCGGAGCTTGTGGTTTGACCACTGGCAGTTAATGTCAAAACTGGATCGCGAAGACAAAAGGAGTTTGGCCCATAGTATGTCCTACTCTCCTTGTTTGTCCAGCCCTATCCCAGGGGACAATCCCTGGCGATAGCTGTAACGGAAAGCCCAGCCCTACCAGAAGTATATATTTCAACTGATAGCTGTAGCTCTGATGCCAGTCCCACCAGAAGACAGCCTGTGGATGTCAACCGATAGGTGTGGCTATGGTGTCCAGCCCTACCAGAAGCACATCCCTTGGATGTCAACCGATAGCTGTAACTGAAGGGTCTGACCTGCCAGTGTACTTCAAAGTGCACCTCAGTAGTTACCCAGAATCTCAATAATCCATTAGACGACCACACCAAGAGTCGAACCAAGAATCTATCAAGTTCCGCCAGGAGAAAGCAGACATAAACTCTGATGCCTCAATCCGTCCGACGAAAGCCCCGCGGGGCGAAAGCTTTGGCAAAATAGCTGTTATGTAGGCTTCAAATGTGGTGCTGCTTTGACAGCTGCGTTGGTTGCAATACAGGATTTTGGTCGCCCGGGTTTGTTACAGGAGTATCGTTCACTTGAATTCTTCTGGATTCTTTTAGGTAAGTAAGTGCCAGTGGGGTCGGAGCCTTCTCCAAGTTAACTAGGACCTGAAAAGGTAGTGTACTATCGTTTCTACTTGAGTAAGAACTTGTTACTGGCTTCCGTTCTTCTTCTGAATGACTGCAAGCGTGCTAGACTGAATGCTGAACGACAGAAGGAATCCGAGGCAGAAACCATAAAAAGGCAAGAAGTAACATGACAGGTACATTCTTCGTATGTACTTGTTAAGACAATAGATTAAAGCGCAGTACTCCAAAAGTTACGAAAGAATGAGATTACAAAAGAAGTTCAGCCCATATGTCCTACTCTCCTTTGGTTCACTGAGGCAGAACCAGTCCGGGGCTTTTGACGCGGCCACCCAAAGCGTCCTGGTCAGTCTCGCGAGAGGATGGCGTCGACGATTCAAAGCCAGGCACTGGACTCTCTGGGAGAGTGCGACAGTATGGAGCTGTTCGAAGCGGCATGGATCATTCGTGCTGAGTTTATACAGGAAGATTCGCAGACTGCCGGGATTGAACCGGGGTCTATAGCGCAGTGCGTCAGGGTAGCGCGGAGCATTACCAGCTGACTAGAGCCCTGCAGGGCGTCAGTTTCGTTTGGCAAGAACTTTTATCAATGGGCTTGTGATGCTGCTTTGTGAAGACTGGTGAACTGACTTTGAGATTGAGGTGGGCTCCTCATGAAAACGGTCCTGTGGTAAATAAAGCAGCAGCATGTCACGGAAGTCCCGTGCTCACCAAGTATGAGAGAGACCTTATATTTATTATAGCCAGGTTACAGCCCTTTGATCTCCCCGAAACCACAATAGAAGCGGACGTAAAGTTTGAGGAGCATAGGAGGTATGCGGAGTATGACATGCGCCCGTAACCCTCTACTTCTTCTAGGCTATGCCCAGAAGGGCAATATTTACTTTGCAAATTCGAAACGTTCGAAACCTGCATCAGATTTGCTGGGAAGTTCGATATCACAAAAGGATATCACTCAAGTACATAGGCTTCCTCCAGAGAAACCCAGATAGCTACTATTTGCTAGATACTTCGTCCATCCAATAAAGTTTTTACTGTCTACAAGAGCTCTAGAGAGGTAAGTTCAGGTTTGGTATAACATAAATCGTAAAACATTGTTAAAACATGATCTGAGAAAGAGACAAAGCTCAGTACTGATCCTTACTCTGCTCCTTTTTGCCACCACGTCCCTTTCCACCTTGGAGCATCTTCTTTCCCTCCTCACCTCGCCAGCTAGTAAACACCTTCCTCTTCAACTCATTACCATCGTCCGCATTCCCAGCATGAGCTGCATCAGCGCCCTCAACACGAGTATGAGTCTGGCTCTCTCCGGTTGGCTTCCCATGCCCGTTACCCTGCCCATTCCCATGGACTGAGTCGCCATTCTTCTCTTGGTGAGCTCGCTCATACTCATTTGCCTTTGTCTCCCGATCCACAATCATCTTCCACTTCTCGTCCAAGACCTTCCGTCCCTCCTCCTCTGCCTCTTCATCCGCCCTATTCTGCTTTGTCTCGTGATTCTTATTCTTGTTGACCTGCTTCATTGGCTGTCCACGAGTACGAGTATTCGAGTTGTGATTGATATCCTCGCCATCGTTCATCAAGGCATAGCTCTTTCCCAACAGCTCTTTGCCACCGCGCTTCACCAACAAGCTTCGCTTCATCATATCGCCTTGTTCCTCCTTCAGTTCATCGTAGAACTTGACCTTCTCAATGCGAGGGCCAGCTCGGTTCCCTTGCTGCTCGTGGCGTGCCTTCTTCTTCTCGCCAAAGTTGGGATAGATCGAGTAGCCCTCCTCCTCTTCGATGTCGCGGGCCTGGGCTTTCTTGTTGGCTAGACTTTTGCGGTACGGGTCGAGAGGCTTGAACTTCTCAACAGCGTCGTCGTCGAGGAAGTTTTTGGCGTATCCCTGTCCATCGGAATCGTAGAGACGGTGGCCGTGGCCTTGAGCATGGTGTTGTGTGAGAAGGGGATGTTCGAGTGGAGCAGGAGCGGCGAGAACGGAGGTGAAGAGCGCAAGAGCAATCGGGATCAGACTGAGATGCATGGTGCCAGGTGGTAGGGAAAAGCCAGAAAGTCGGAAGGAAGCGTTAGGTCAGACTCTTTAAGAGTTGGCATATGCTGTGCGTGAGGGTTCTCCGACCTTTGACTTCATCATCGAGGTTGATGCGGTAAGTGTCCCGAACGATCGGCCGGAGGAAGAATCTCATTTGCAACACCCAGGACCGTCCGAAGTTTGCTTTGGCTCGGAAAAACAATAGTCCCACGCGGTGTGTACGTACCGACGTCGCCACATACTTAGAGTATCGGCATGCACAGAAGCATAAGTACACCATGAAGAACCTCTCTGAACTGCGCTGAAGTGCGCTGGTTCGCACTCTGTCCATACTTCCCAATCCTCACCATGCGCATAACTTACTTGCGACTCCTCCTCGGCTCTCTCCTCGCTACAGCTGCGCTTGGTGAGCCTGTACCTTCCCAGCCGTCTGACCTTGAAGATATCGAGCCTACAACTTCCATCCTGTCTGAGTTTGAACAAGGCGGGAGTCTCATTGAGAAGGATCCTCGGAGATTCAAACAATTGGGAGCGGAAAACATTGCGAAATACCCTCTTTATCGCCCAAGTCCAGGAAAGGCTTTTCGTTATCCCTACCGCACCCGAAAAATCACAAGAAACACCTGTCCAGTTTCCCAGCGACCACACTGCTGCGCAGATTTCGAGGTGGGGAAGACCGAAATCACAAAGTATGATTCTTGCATGCCACTGATTCCTGGGGATACATGCAAGGCACAAACCATCTGCTGTGTTGTGCTGCAAGGTATTCGCGATCCTGCAAGAGTGAGTCTCTGTCTGGCGTGCCAGTGAACCCCATTGTCCTTCCTCTACTAACAAAGTATGCTTCAGTATGTTATGCGACGTTACGGCTGTGCCGATGTCACAATGCTTGCAGATGAGTTCACGGATCCAAGGGAATATTGGTATGGTCATGGAGAGTATCCCTTTGACAGGAGAGATGCCGATTGGATAGATGGGTACAATAACCCTATCCATAAGTTTGTCAGTCAGGCAGAGTTGGATAGGGATCCGGCGAACAATCCAGCGCTGGCCGCTCAATTGAAAGCCAAAGATGCTATCGCTGCAAAGGCCGCACAAGCGGGTAAACAGGCAGCACCAGTAGCGAAGGAGTATGATCGGTCTACGGATGAAAAGTCGCAATCCGGCAGACTGAAGAATAAGGTTGAGGATTCTGAGGAGGACGAGGGTTACTCGTCGGATGAATATACAGAAGCGGAATGAGGAGGACTCGAGCGAGTTCCGGGTTTGGTCCTGGATTGATCGGTAGGGAAGTTAAGAGTTTTGTCCCATTGCATTGTCTCTTGCTCGATAACCTACATTTGTTTCAAATGAATATTCAAATTCCATTTCCTTGCTACTACTCTTCCAACAAGACCTGAATCAGGACTCCTATAAAGACCTAAAGTATCGTTCCATCCTTCCCTACGACATCATCGTAGAATGGGAACCTGCCAGCCTTCTCAGTCTCCGCCTTCTTCGATGCTTTCTTGGCAGCTTTCTTTACCACCTTATTGGGACGGCCCTCACCCTTCCTTCTGAGCCCACCCCTAGTCCGAGCTTCAACAGCGCCTGCAGCTAGAATTTTGCGGAGAGGTGTCGAATATTTGGTACTCTGCAAAAGTTTCCTCCCCTTGTTGATCGGAACGTAATCCGTTGTGCGTTGAACTCTTGTCTCGTCGAAACTGAAAACGTCATCCTCCATATTTGTACCCTTGGGAGGCAGCTTCGGTCCAGCTTTCCTAAGAGCCTTCTTCTCGAATATCCAGCGCGCAATTGAATTCCCCTCCTTCTTCATTTCCTTCTTCTCCTCAACCTTCTTCTTTCCCAGCGGCTTCGGTGGAGGAGCGGTAACCCGTTCTTTCTCCTGCGGCTTCACGAGCATATGCCCCTTCTTCCCAAACGCTCTATTCATAGTCGCAATCATCCCATGCGTCGAATCCTCCCCATAAAACACCGTAGTATTCCCCTTCTTCGTCGCCAACGGCGCCGTGAAGGTACTAAAGTCCCGCCACACTCCCAATCCAGACAGCCTGGAACTATCCTTCTGCGCCCTCTTGATGACGAAAAACGAGCTCTCCCGGACCATGTCCGTGCCCGGGTACGACACAAAACAGGCGTATCTCGGCATCTTCACGGTGGCAGTCGCGGTCAGGACTGATGTCATTGACATCATCGGCGTGACGCCCTGCTTGAAACCCATGGACGAGAGGTCCTCCTCGAAGATGAGGATGTCGGTTGCGCCGCTGTCGACGAGGAACGAGAAGGTCACTGGGCCGGAGACTTGTTTGCGGTTGAAGGGCAGCTCGAGGTCGGGGTGCGGAGGGCGGGTGGAGGGATATTTGGTTTTCGAGCTCGTGAAGAAGGGTTTGCCGCCGGGCCAGCATAGTTGAAGGGTTTGATCCATGTACCAGTGACTGCCTTCCGTGATGTTCGCTTCGACGTGGATGGAGTTCATGGTGTCTGTCGAATTCTCCAGGGTGATTGCAGAGCAGGCGAGAGGGCGTGGAGTGGTCGATGGTGGCTCGACCCAGATGGATCCGGTGGGGTCGAGGTTCGTGTATTGTTCCATGCGTTCGGTGTAATCGAGAGGCGCGCCTGGAGGGATACGATCGATGATTCGACCGTTGAAGAAAATGACCTGCTGCGTCTCGGTGGAAGTAATGAGGCCACTCTCATAAGCTCTGATGGCGCCGGCAATGTTGACCAGATCTGAGGGCGTGCTGGTAAACTCGTGAGCGGATCGAAGTAGGTGGAGACGTCGTTCTGCGTGGGTTGGCCTAATATTCTCAGTTAAGTTACTCATTCGGATCAGAACGGGGGACTTACGCCAAATGAAGATTTGCTCGGGCTTGTTCCAATCTCGAACGATAAAGAGTGACCATGTTAAGAGCATGCTCATTTCTATCCGATCCTGGGGGTCCCGACTCTGGCCGTTCGTTCCGTGCCATGCTTTCCCAATACTCCAGTCGTTCCTCGCAATCAGCAACCTGTGCCTCCACATCTGAATACGGCAGCTCCTCAGTAGCCTCATCGCTCGACGTAAAGAGGTCTACAGGCTCTATATTGTCTGCCTCTTCGTGTTCCTGTTGTAGGCTGGTGACTGAGTCGGTACTAGTTTGTCCGCCAAACAAGCCCGTTATTGGTGAAGAACCCTGACTTGTGTAGAGTGAGCCGGCCCGATCTACCACAGGGCGGGAGTCGAACAGTCTTCTCCCAAGACGCTCTCTCTGGGGCTGTGAGGATGGCGGCGAGTCGAAAGATCGTTGAGAAGCGGGCGGCGATGCTTCAATGTCGGTGTCACTGTTGAAGCTTTCCTGAAAGCTTTTGTAGGGGGAAGAAAAAACCATTCCGGTGGCTAGAAAGAAGAAAATATATAGGAGCGCTCGTTTGGCTGTGGACTAGTCTGTTGGGCAGTTTGGCGATACCTGTATTCTGGATGCTGGATTAACTCTGAATTCCAGGGACAATCCCCTTGTTATAACCCGCGTATTCGTCAGGATTGTTTGCGGTGTGAATGGTGTTCCGCAGTAACATTCTGAAAGCGAGTTTGAAAGCAATGTGAGTCTGCATTGAGGATTCTTTGAATGTTCGTTGAGACAAATGTTCGTTTTTGGGTTTGTTTGCATTGTCGCAGAAATTTGAAGGAATGTTGTGAATGACCCACGCCCGAACTAGGCAATGGAATGTACGAAACCGTTTAAAGACTTATCAACCCCAACAATCCACAGAGCCTGGGTACTGGACTAAGAAATTCCCGGGCCTGTTCCATTTTCTATGAGGCCACCAGAAAGAATGATGTTGGGGTTCTTCGACACACCTTTGATCTCTGTTGAGATAAATGCGTTCTCACCTGAATAAGTTAATCAGGAGGCCGAGAAGCATTGGTTTAAAGAAAACAAGCAGCACTTAGGCTTCAAGAACCAAGATAAATTGGAAGTCAGTAAAGCAAAGCTACTAAGTAACTACCGTTCCTCATTTGCTGTTACTCAGAGAAAATAAGCGTCAAACTGGGCAGAATGAGTAGGTGAAGTCAGAAATACAACGGGCGACTTACTACCAGGATAAAAAAGTACTAAGTATTCATAAAACAAAAACAACAAGATAGAAATCAAAATACGCCCTATTTCCCACATTAAACTAGACACTATTAAACCCAGCCTCTACCACATTGCCATGGATATCCAGAAAAATCCTCTCTATAACTCCTTCTTTGTGCACCGCCTTTCCACTTACTACTGAGCCATATCATCATTTCCCGTGGACGTATTTGACGTATTCCCTGTAGCCGAGTTGTTCACCGGTCCACTAGTACTGACTGTATACTCCGTTCCAGTCGCCCCAATAAGCGTCGGCGCAATTCTCCTCCTTTTTGGTGCCTCACTTGGCGTCTCAACTGGGGCTTCACTTGGGTTATCTCTTTTCCCTAGAACGCCCGGACTCGGTGAGGTCGTTCTTGGCGGGGGCAGGGGGCTGCTTGAAGCAGCAACGATGTTTGGAACTGCTGAGAGCGTGGGTATTGGGTCGTTTACGATGCTTGTTGGTGGAGAAGGCTGTGCGAAAATAGGGGCCATTCCAGGTGTAGGAGAAGCGGGTGGACCGAGTGGTGCAGAGGAGGGAATCTTGGGCTTCGGGGCGGGGGGTGAGACTTCGTCGCCGAGCTCGGCGGGGTCGAAGAGGACGACAGAGCAGTAGCCATCCGAGGACGTCATGAGGAGCGTCAGGCCATCAGCAGACCTGATAAGAGTTAGTTGAGCTTGCCATGAAGATTTGCGGGCAGTGTTACCAGGTGAGATCAGTGAAGGCGGCATAGTGAAGGTTGCTAACAACGCAGAGTGGGGTAATTTGTTGCGTGTCATAGATGAAGACAGCGTCCTGGGTGGCTACAGCGTAGACCATCCTGTACGGCAGATTGAAGGCAGAAATTGGTGGTGGGGGAGGGTTTGCGCTGGCGGAAGAGCCATCTTTTTCGGTAGAGGTCGGTGATGATGTAGGTCCGGCAGCAGTGGAACCAGCTGGGGTTGGTGGCGCCTTCTCGTTTGAGAGTGGTGGAGGAAGGGATAGTCCAGCATCTGTATCACCACCCGAGCTGTCGATAGTGATATTCTTGGTCGGGGAATCTTCCGTTCGAAGGGCGTAAAACTTCGGTGAGCAGCGAATGGCCACAGATGGTTTTTTATGTCCTGGAAGATGCGAAACTGGTGGCTTGTTAAGCCCAGCGCGGGAGTAGATGTATACCGTGTTGATTATCTCATCTACCTGCTTGCCTCCCTCTGATGTCGGTGGATGTGTAATCTTGTATTGTCCAGCAGGTGTAAGCAAGAGTCCACCATCTGGAGTGAAGGTTAGACGTCTAAAGAAAGAGGTCAGCGTTTCGTTATAGTAAATGTTGGTATTTCTGTGAATTCTTGGCGAGAATTCCATTGGCTTTACGGCTGGAAGCGGCATTGCGGGCACTGGAGACGTTGATCTGCGTGAAGAACTGAAGGAGCTGCGTCGGCTCGGCGTAAGAAGCGGTGGGTTCATGGGCAGAGGGAAAGAGTTTGGCGTTCCGGGAGTTGAAGTGATTGGTGAATTGTCGACAAGAGATCCCTTCAAGGGCAGGTCTGGAGGTGCTGGACTTCCGGAAGATATCCGTCTTGCTGGAAGGTCCATTTTCGCCATCTTGCCATGTTGCGACAACGAAAACTGTCCATCCTTAGTCTTCAGAGCGTAGATGTGCACTGAACGATCCGAGCTCTGGGTAGCAACGTATTCGTTCAGAGGATCCCAAGCAACGCCCTGGACATAATGACTGTGCTCTGCAATTTGGCGGACGCAAGCACCTAGAGAGTGTCAGTCAAAGCAAAGCAAGAGGTAGGTAGTAGTACCGGTCTGCGTATTCCAGACTCTGGCAACATTATCCATAGATCCTGTGATGAAGAAAGCACCGTCTGGAGACCAGGCCAAATCGTAGATTTCCGAACCCATTGACCGACACATGTGCTTCAACCTCCAGGTTTCCTTATCCTCGAACGTCTCATCGCCCATGGCCACCATTTTTGAACCTGGGTCTGTCGGTACCCACAAAATGACATTTCCATCGTCACCTGCCGAAGCCAGCAATTCACCTAAGCGTTTTGTTAGGAAAGGGCAGCTGGTTGACGAAGCGCAGCTTGGCCATACCTCTTGGACAGAACCTCACAACGTTGACCGCTTGGGTATGCTTGATCAATGTGCTGAGGTAAACGACCTTCTTCTCCTCCTCTCCTTCGATCTTCCATAACTGTTACACAGTCAGTACTGAACGATAAAGAATACCTTGGGGCTGAGATGCACCATACCCGAACATTGTTGTCCCCTCCGGCAGTTGCAAGTCGTCCCTTTCCTCCTTGCTCAAAGTGGGCACTGTAAATTGGTTGGTTGGAGTCGTGCCAATGAATGGTAAGCGGAACCGCTTTCATTGTTTCGATGTGATGTCGTCAAAGCAGTTCAGGCAGTTGTAATGCTCTACCGTGGTGTTGTAGTGTTGTGGTCTGTGTAAAGCGATGTGGTCCAGGCGGGTTCTCGCGATGGAAGATATGCTGACAGGAATTGGATGGGGTGTCGGCTAGTATCGGAACTCTGGCACTCGAAAGTGAAGGTAGGTTTCGAGGAGATGGAGTGAGGGTTGGTGGGAAAGTGTTGATCAGGAGAGTTTCGAAAGGTTGTGTTTGCTTGACGTGAATGGCGACGGTCGAACGTCGCCGTTGAGCGTGTCGGTGTTGCATCATGTGACCTGCAATCGATCACGATGAAGAATGCCCGGTCGCTACAGGGGAGCAGGAAGACTTGGAGGTCATGGGAGGGTGAAAATGGCACATAACAGCACTTATACAACCGGGAAAATATACTATGACGAAAGCCGCGAGTATCTGTGTTGCTTCGTTCCCGGCCTGCTACAGGATCATCGACGACCCTCTGAATATGGATTCCGAAGTGCGGTGTGACGGGCCCATCTCGAAAGAGCGCTAGAGTGTTAGTTGACACGAAGATCATCTCTTGATATCAGGTGAAGTTTGTCATCGGCTGCCAAGCGGGTAAACGACTATGTACCGTAAACTCCGTCTTCCAGGTACTTTGTTCTTGTCAGCGAATCCATAGTGATGTTTTAAGGTCATGATGCTTTCCTTCAGCGCTCAAAGCATTGGTGTAGTGAGAAATTTGGGGGTTGAATTCTACTTTGTATGCATTGTGTTATGTACCTGCTCGTTACCTATGTAGCGCCCAAGCAACTACAAAAGTAGGCAGAAAACTGGCGCTCGGCAACCTCCGATCGTGACAGGAACGATGAGCCATGATGGTTACTTTCAACTCACTCGACTCTCGACTCTCGAAACCTCAATGCTTCAATTGCTGTCATACTTCTATGCTACTTCATAATTTCAAGCATTTGAATACTGGCAATATGAACCCGCTATACATGCAGTTACTTGTACATAAGGCAGATTTGCGAACAAAGAAAGCCAGTCAAAAGGGAGCACGAAAAGAGTCACGGTCAGCCTTCCTGCGGTTGGTAGTTAAACGATGGCTCACCAAAAGAAAAGACTTGGAAGGAAACACCATCACAATCATATCCTGGAGCTTATTTCGGATTTGTGCGATTCAACGGGTGGAACTCCCCTACTCGACGCCTTACGGCCTTAACTGGCTTATCTTTGTGTTGGTTGCCATGCACTTCTGAGTCACGGAGCCGCTTTTCAATCAACCACAACTTCTACACCTTCCGCATTCTGCTTTGTTCCTTGACCCTTCCTAGACCCAACCACCACCAACAACTCGGACCAGATCGACTCATCCATTAACGGTGTGGAACGCACGGAGAAGGGCGCCCCGAAAAGCTTAGCAATTGCGCAACAGCAAGGCAAAACATGGAGAAATCCTCAGTATATGTAATCAACATGGTCCACCGCCTCCTTCCCAAATCCTGGTCGATGCTCTTCCGTTTACACCACCGAACATTCAACGCAACTGGGCGACTCCAACCACCTTCAAGTTGACCATCATCGCCACTAGTCTTCTGAAACCATCACACGCCTTACACACTCGGCTCGCAGCTGTCAAACGACAACCGAACCACCGACTAGAGCTTTAGTACGTTGGGTGCTGACAAAATCGATATAAAAACTCTTCATCCTGTGTTTGCCTGTGTGCATTCTGTCTTCTTTTTTCTCTTTTCACCCTTGACAAAACGAGCTTGAGGCGGCTCGAAAAGCTATCCTCCACCATGGCGCCTCCCGACAACGCCACATTACATCTCGTCGTCTCGTCGATATCGCTGGGGACTGCACTCATTCCGTTAATATTGACACTTCCGGATCTATATCGCAAACTTGTCACCAGGAAGCAGAAGTATGCCGAGTTGGGCCAGTTGTACAGAGATGAAGATGGTGAAGCCACGAGAGAATCACAGGCGGCCTTCTCAAATACAATTCAAAAACGGACACTCCACCTTCTTTCTCTGACTGGCTTGGCCGTTTCAATACCTCTCGCTGTGAATGGGACGGTTGCACATAAGAATCAAGATATCAGCACTTTAGAGTTTCTGTCGCGATGGCTGAACGTTGGAACTTTGGTATGGCGGAAACTACACACTCTCTGGCTCATTCTAACGTCCCGTAGGCTCTCATAAACATCCTATCTTTGAACACACTGATCGAAAGATTATGTACCAGAGTGTATACATTGGCTCTGTACCAAGCTCTCCCTCTGCTGGTGCTGCTTGTCGGCACACTATGGCAACTGTGGGACAAGATTGCACAAACGCCGATCGCCGCAAACCAAACTCTCGGACTTCTTGCCGGTCAATCCGCCATCCTCCTCACCTCGATTCTGACGGCGGTCAGCATACCGCGACGCCCGAAGGTTTACAAAAATGGTGCCGAAGTAGATGCCATGTTCACGACATCATTCGCTTCCCGCTATACATTCGGCTGGGCTAACGAGCTTCTAAACCTGTCCATGACAAAGGGTACACAACTAGAGGACGAAGATATCCCGGTCCTCGACTTCCTACGACGTGCCGCAACCCTGCAAGAGAAATATCAGAAGCTGAATCCCGACCGCAGACTCTGGCTCCAGGTGATAGTTGCACATTGGCCTATGTTCGTCCTAAACAACCTCTTTACGATCGGCGAAACCTTCTTAGCTTACTCACCACAATTCGTTATGTTCAAGATCCTTCAAAATCTTGAAAGAAAGTATGCTGGTATCGATGTTGGATATGAGCCGTATATCTGGGTCTTGGCCATGGGATTGATTCGCTTTGTCGAGGCAATAATCCAGAGTCAGGCTTTCTGGGTATGCTTCTATGGACTCAACTTTCCAATTCGTTCTCAACTCGCATCGGTTATCTTTACCAAGACTTTGAGCAAGAAGGATGTGAAAGGAGGTGGAAAAAAGAAGGAGGATGGTCCTGCTACTAGACCTGGATCCGCTAATGGGCCCATTAATGGCACTTCCAACGGCACCTCTAACGGTGCCTCGAACGGTGCCGTGAATGGAACTGCAAAGCCGGCAAAACCTACGGATGTAGCAAAAGAATCGGAAGCTGATGAGGATGCCTTGAAGAACATGAAGCAGGGAACAATCAACTTGATTTCGATTGATACGGAGCGTATTGCTGATGCTGCGGCTTTCTCAAACCTTTTGATGGAGAGTGTTTTGGGTTCTTCCCTGGGTCTCATTTTCATAGTGAAGATTCTTAGGTAAGATTATCTTGCCAGGCTTGTTATGAACGACCCCTAACAGAAATTAGTTTGAAGGCTTTGCTTGTTGGCCTGGCTTCGATTATCGTCATCATTCCCGCAAACGTCTTCTTTGCGAAGAAATATACTCGAGCGCAGGACAAGCTGATGAAGGTCCGTGACAAGAAGTTGGGTGTCATGTCTGAAGCTCTCACTGGTGAGTTTTTCTTTATTATACTTCTTCCATACTGACCACCCCAGGTATTCGACAAATCAAATTCTCTGCTCTCGAGAGGCAGTGGGAAAAGAAAATTGGCGAACTTCGTGACGAGGAACTTTCTAGTCTTCGCACTGCATTTATTTACGACACTTGGCTCATGGCGTGCTGGATCTGCAACCCAGTTTTCTTCTCTGTCGCTGCTCTTAGCGCCCATGCATACTTCGAGGGTGCCCTCACTCCATCCGCCGCCTTTACCGCTCTCGCCGTCTTCAACACTCTCGAGTTCAGCATGTCGATCTTACCAGAGTACATATCCAACATTATCGATGCTCTTGTTTCAGCAAAACGCATAGAGGATTATTTCAAATCGGAGGATAAGAGAAATGACATCCAGGATGGTGAAACTATCGGTTTCAAGCAGGCTGATATTAGATGGCCCGCTGATCTCGATGAAGGGAAGGCACCAGAGGAAACAGCATTCGTGCTCAAGAACGTCGACCTCGAATTTCCTCAGGGCAAGCTCAGCTTAATTACCGGCAAAACTGGAAGCGGCAAGTCTTTACTCCTCTCTGCTCTTCTTGGTGAAGCCGACATCCTAGCTGGTACCGCCACGGTCCCGGCTGCACCAAAGCGTGAAGAGCGACCCGATCACCTCGCGAGTCCCGCCAATTGGATCATCCAGAACGCTATAGCCTATGTTGCTCAGATTCCTTGGATCGAAAATGCCACCATCAAAGACAATATTCTCTTTGGTCTACCTTACGATGCTGATCGATACAAGAAAACCATCTTTGCCTGTGCCCTTGAGAAGGATTTGGAGATGTTCCCAGATGGAGAATTGACCGAGATCGGAGCCAATGGTATCAATCTTAGCGGTGGCCAGAAATGGCGTGTCTCTTTTGCAAGAGCAATGTACTCTCGTGCCGGTATTCTTGTTCTCGACGATGTGTTCTCCGCTGTTGATGCCCACGTTGGTGCCCACATGTTCAAACATGCTCTTAATGGGCCCCTAGCGGAAGGACGAACAAGAATTCTCGTCACTCATCATGTCGACATGTGCAAGAATGTTGCGGCATATCTCGTCGTGCTCGAGGAAGGAAAGGTGCAAGCAGCAGCTCCAATCGATAGGTTGATTGAGGAGAACCAGCTTTCGGCCATTCTCAAACATGATCCACAGCAAGTTGATACCAAGGATGATGACTTGGAAGGCAAGATTGGTGATGATTCGGGTGCCGCTAAATCGTCCCCACCAAAGCCCGCCACTTTCACGGAAAAAGAGCACAGAGAAACTGGCACGGTCGGTAAGGACGTCTATGCCGCCTACTTTGCCGCTTCGGGTGGGTGGGCTCCTTGGATGTGGATTGTTGTCGTCTTCCTCGTCAGTCAAGGATTCACGATGATGAGAAGCTACTGGGTGAAGATGTGGACTTCAGACCACGAAACCGATGAGGGTAAGCTGGGACAGCAGTTCCATGGTTATCAGATGGGTTCGTACACAATGCAACAGGTTATTGGTGGCCCAAACAATGGGACTGGTAAGCAATCACACACGGTTGTTTACTGGATTGGGATTTATTGCGCCTTCAGTCTCGGCACTATCATTGTCGGAATCTACAAGTATTGGTGCCTTTTTGCCATCTCCCTCAAGGCATCCGACAATCTATTCAAGCAGTTGACTAGTGTTGTTCTCAGAGCTCCATCGAGATGGTTGGACACTGTTCCCAAGGGTCGTATTCTGAACAGGTTCACAAAGGATTTTGAGAAGATCGATGCTCGCTTGTCGTATGACTTTGCGTTTTTGTTGTATAACGTTCTGGGTCTGGCTGGTGTTTTCCTTGCAACGTAGGTCACAATTCTTACAACATCACTCTCCTTACTAACTTGATTCAGTGCTATCGTCTCGCCGTTGATGTTGATTCTCGGCTTTCTTATGACACTTGCTTGTCTTAAGTTTGCTCGCGTATATCTTAACGGTGCTCGTGAACTCAAACGCATGGAATCCAACTACCGCTCCCCAATATTCGAGCACTTTGATGCAACTCTTACAGGTATTACCACTATTCGATCTTTCGGTAAGAGTCAGGAATACTTGGAGGCCATGTACAAGCGTATCGATCAATACACTAAAGCCTCGTACTATCAATGGCTCTTCAACCGTTGGGTTGGCATCCGCATGCAGTTCCTCGGTGGATTCTTTGCCATGTTTGTCGGTGCTGCTGTCATTGCGATCCCGAACTTCGATCCCGCCACCGCTGGTTTTGCTCTCTCCTTCTCGATCACATACGCCATGAACATCATTTGGTGTATTCGCCGCTATGCCAACACTGAGCTGAATATGAACTCTACAGAGAGAGTGATGGAATATGTTGGCAATCCTATTGAAGCTTCTCCCGAAAATCCAGCTCCCGAGGGCTGGCCATCCCAGGGCCATTTGGAGGTCAAGGATCTTACGGTTAGCTACGATCCGACGCTTCCAGCTGTTCTTAAGAACATATCTTTCACTGCCAACCCTGGCGAGCGCGTTGCGGTCGTGGGTCGTACCGGAGCTGGAAAATCATCTTTCTCACTCGCCCTCTTCCGCTTTATCATCGCTTCATCAGGCTACATCAAGATCGACGGCATCGATATCTCGACCATATCTCTTCATGACCTGCGATCTCGCATCTCTATAATTCCTCAGGATCCAGTGCTCTTCTCTGGCACTGTGCGATCAAATCTCGATCCATTCGACAATTTCACTGATGAGAAACTTGTCGAGGCCCTTCGCCGAGTCCACCTCATCCCTCAGACTGCCGATTCCGGTACTGCCACCCCTGCGACTGTGGGATCAACAGCCCAAAACCCATTCACAGATCTCAACAGTACTATTTCCGAAGGTGGTCTGAACCTTTCCCAAGGCCAGCGCCAACTTCTCTGCCTCGCCCGCGCCTGTGTCTTGCAGCCCAAGATCCTTCTTCTCGATGAAGCCACTTCGTCCATTGATATGGAGACAGAGGAAAACATCCGAGAGTCTCTAAAGACGAGCTTTGCCGGGACTACCACGATTATTATCGCGCACAGATTGGAGGGTGTGATGGATGCGGACAAGGTTGTGGTTATGGGTTCTGGAGAAGTCCTCGAAGTTGGTTCACCTGATGAGCTTATGGGGAAGGCGGATAGTGTTTTCAGAGGAATGGTTTTGGCTGGAAAGGGAAACAAAGGCGGAGAGGGAAAGTTGATTGATTTTGATGAGGGAGAAGGGAGTGGCTCGAATGAATGAAGGAAAGGGCGAGTGTGAAGTTTGAGGGTTGCTCGTTTGGCTTTCTTTGTTTCTTTGTGGAGGTAATACCCGGATATCTTCTCATTCTGGATGTTGTTTGGAGGGTTTGTGTATGAGTATGGTTTTCATGCTTTGGGTTTTTTGTTTTGTTTACTATCTTGCATGCCCTGTTGGGTTAAAAAGTTGCTTGTTGCACTCGATCTAGGGAAGCGTTTCCTTTCAGCCCTTTCTTTGTTTTATCTTACTGTTAGCTGCTTTCTTACTGCGTTGGATTGTGTAGCTAGATGATATCCATACCTAATTAATTATCAAGTTAAGTACACATGCAGTCTAGAGTTAATTTTAACGTTTTTGCTGCTCTTTGGACTATTTCCTCTTTTCGTTATGTGCATACTTCATCTTATGTGTTCGAGTCTAACACAGTAATTTGAAGAGGGATTCTGAAGATGATGTTAGGGTGTTAGACCCGAACGGAATATCACACAACGATGTCTACTGCTGGCTCGGGTAGCGTTGAGCACGCTTTGTTTGCCTGGAGAGTGTAATACGGTTGACGCTAATATCGAAGCAGCCCGGTTGGCTCAGTCGGTAGAGCGTGTGACTCTTAACAGTAGTTTCGGCTATTTGAGAGATCTCAAGGTCGCGAGTTCGAGCCTCGCATTGGGCTTCGTTTTTGCCACGCTGTGAGCGGGCCACCTCATTTTGCTTTTCTTTTGATTTCAAGACCATCCGCTGCAGGAAAGAACGACGATAAAAAAAAACGTACTTTTCATGATGTTTGAATGGTGCTACTGATACATTGTGGTTACGCAGAGCAGTGGTATCAAACTAAAGCATCAAGTATCTCCGATGATGGAAGTATGAGCTCGTTTCGCACCATTCGTGTCCATCCAGGTTAACTGTTCCAAAACTATTTTTTTACCTTTAACAGAAAAAGCTAACGCTCTTCAACATTCTCAGCCCCACACATCATTGTCCACCAACTCTTTGCAAAGCACCTGGAACATCTTCCAAGCTCCGCACAATTTCATCAGGACTTAGCCCCAATTCCGCACCAACGCCATCAGTCCATCCTTCCCCTTTGCGATCGACCAACACCGTCCTCCATCCACAGTTCTTCGCACCGACGACATCCCAAGGATGAGCACTGACGAGCACCACATTTCTTCCCGCCTCATCACTCACTTCAGCAGTATCTGAATCAAAACCCGAGTCTTCATTCGCCACACCAGGCGCGTTAAGGAAACCAGCATATGCCCTCGGGCACGGCTTATAGCATCCCTCCCGCTCGACAGTCACGATCCGGTCCGGACTGAAGAACTCGACAAGAGGTGCATTAGCCGACACCAAGCTCTTCATCAGGGCTGGATCGGCGTTGGCATGGACATAGGTGCTCTGTTTCCGACCAAGTTCGGCCATCTTCTGGAGGAAGGGTGCTACATCAGAGTAGACGGGGAGTTTGCCGTATGCCGTTGTCAAGGTGTTGAAGGACTTGGTAGAGATTGAGGGAAGTGTGGCGCGAAGAGAGGCTGCGATGATCTTGCTGAAGGGAAGGTAGGTCTGCATGCTGTTCAGGCGAAGGGCATATTGGATCTGGGATTTGCGCCATTCGGTAGCGAGCTCGTGGATTTGGGAGGAGGTATAGTCTGGGAGCTCGACTGATAGGGTTTCTGTGATTGGGGCGCTGTTGATGAGAGTGAATAGGTCGATGTTGACGATTTGGCGAGGCATTCTGGGTGATTGGGTGCTGAGGTTGTTGAGAAGGACTGGATTGTTGCTAGAATGGAGGCTCCGATGATGTTTGAGAGCAGTGGGTAGAGAATGCGGCTTGTTCTTGCGTGCTTCTCGGAGTTTCTTGTGGTGTTGGAAGAGTGGGTCCGTTTTGGGTCGGTATTTGTGGATGTTGCGACGGATAGACATGGCGACTGTGACAAAGGAACAGGAGACAGTCTCGTTGGGGAATATGGTAACTGCGAGTAAGTAGACACTTTGTCACTTCCATAACTGCTCTGGATACTTTTCTGATGATCATCCGGCCAGTGGTTGTCGGTATACCGGTATCCGGAATCTTCGTTCTTCTAGATCTATTCTAGCTGCGGAGACAGCATACTAGCAGGTGATAGTAGGACCTCATATTGTTCAAATATCCTTCCAACACATGAATTCACTTCCATTTACAGCAAGACGTTCTGATCGGAGTGCTTTGTAGCTTAATATAAGGAATGATAGAAACGCATGAGCAAAGTTGGGTGTAGAGTCGCCAAATGGGGAAGCTCATCACGTGCGGCGGCCCATTTGAATCTGGTGCCCCGGAGTTCCTTCATTCCTTCCATTCCCATCCAACTTCACACTCAGACTTTCTCGACAGAATTTTCAAGCCCATCCTTACGGTCTACCTCAGTCAACCCATACGGGAGCGCTCAAAATCCTCATTGAACAACCAGTGTTGCCGACTTCAGCTTGGGCAAGTTAACAAGCCTCTCGACTTTTTCGGCATTACGGAAAGCCTTCACCAAACCCCGTCCAACCGTCCCGAATCTCGTATCGATCAACCTCCTCGATCGGAAGGGCCTTCATTCCCCGCAGCGGGAACGGGCTCACTCTCAGCAAACTGGACATGAGCACCCGAAGGCCCGGAACATCCCCGCCAACCCCTTGCGTCGGGAAGTTCCACCACCATGGTTTCTCCGTCAAGCCCGCCAGGCCACACGGCAATTCAACTTGTTAAGGCGGGCCATCAACAGATGCAACATCGAATACAGTATCGAACGATAGCGGCTTCTGCTCATTTCATCGCACCGTCAGTACCAAGAAGAGTTATCGGTAAAAGCATCATATCATGAAAAAGCAAAGCACGGCCTCATGAACGCAGTCAACAAGGAAACAAAACAGTGCTCACACGGATTATGTAGTGTGGAGCATCGAAGAGCAGGTATATCAGTCACCGCACATCATACCTCAAAAACGATGGATGTGAGCTTAGACAAGGTCGTGCGAGCTGACGAGGATATGGCAACCACCCTCAGCCTTCGTCAAGTTGGGCGTCTTCACCTCATCAAATACCCCCACCGAGTGCACCGGTGCACCCCACCTCCATCATCCCAAGGCGAAAAAACTCGGGAACAGCCTAAGAATCTGCGAGGAATGAGCCGTCTCATGCGTATTACAAGTCGTATCGAAGCCTCTGTCGATTCGAAGCAGGCCCAGCGGTGGTATGATGTGAAGGTAGCCTTGGGTGGATTGGAATGGAAGGAAGGGAAGAAGGTGCGGAGGGTATGCACATTTCCGGTCTTGTGATGCTCTCGCCGTGTTACGGATTACTAACCATGGGTCTAGAAATAGGGAATCGTTCCGAGGGCGAGGGCGAGAGGCTCTGGAGGGGAGGGTCTATACTTGCACACGACAGCCTTGTCAGTTATGGATATGCAACTCGTGGTTACGAGTAGTTGCCGACGATGTTATGTATGTGGTCAGGTTTTGCAGAGTGGCTATGGCACAAGTTTAGGCCATTCTACGGTGCAATAAAGTATAGAAGCTCCGAACACTCTTCTTCGAAGTCAGCAGCTTTATTTCCAGATGTTAGTTGTCTTACTCTTACAATATCGACTTACTAGTAGGGCTGAATTATCTGATACGGTAATTGAGCTCATCTGGCTTGATTAAAGAGCCCACGAGTGGAGACTGGATACAACAAGTATCTTGATACGATGTATCTGGGCCACTTCGAAGCTTGGTTACAATTCGAGGAATCTTCACTGTCCGTGACTTGAAGCGCTGTAGTTAGGTATGTAAGTAAGCAAAGTTATCTGCCGATTACTTATATACATTACTACTGCAAATGCTAATATAATGAACAGAGTACATACTTTGTATGGCCTGCGGATACCTACTCACTCCTTCGACCATCGAGTCTGCCTCATGCAGCAAGTCTTCCGAGGACCAACTACATATCAACAAAAGCAAAGGCGGGCCAGAAACGTGGATGATTGCTCTTGCTTCGCGACATTCTTCAGTTTCCAGCAACCTGGGAGCCTCCTGGATAGTCCAGCAAACAAAGACGAAGCATAAACAGCTTCGGTCACCGCATTCAATCATCCAAACAAACACTGCCATTCAGCTCTGGCGAACCTCTCCACCTTACCGACTCGCTGCCTATGTAACAATTCCTCGAATGCCGGTTCGTGACGGACTCGACGCCCGCGCCCGTCCGCCCGGAAGTGATGATTAGGCGGAGTGACATATCTACTGATCAGGCTTTGGTTGATTCATTGATGGAATGGAAATGGAGGCGGATGGGATGCACATGGGCTATAACCACAATTATTGTCACCAACTCGGGCTATGAAGAGAGACAAACACGCCATGGTTTGCTTCATTAGGAAGGCACTATCGAAATGAGAGGAAACACTTTCTGAAATGTTTGGGGCTTCACCTACATAATGTAAGTGAACTGTGAGGACGTCTCGGCCGGCAAGTTGAGGATGGATTGAACTGTATTCGCATGGAGTGGACGATGCTGGCATATCTACTTGCTACGCGATAAGGTCCTTATCAGTTCACGACCTCTTCCTGGTCAATGGTCCTTCCGGGTCACCAATCATCATTCATCTGCAAGAGACAACCAGCCTATCATTTTCAACCTACCCGAGCATGAGTTCCCGGCCCGATAGAAGCGAGAAAGCGATTGGATATTCCGCAATCGGAACGGTACTTGAGGCTCGTAAGAGACACACAGCTGTGACTTTGTGGGGTGACCCAATCAAACGCCGGCTTGGATGCTAGCGTTGCTGTCAAGAATCGAACATGGCCGTGGATTCGAGGCTTGCGCTTGCGATGAGGTTAGACGTGGGCGACATTGTGTGGCTGGCTTGCGTCGACGTTTTCATGCGTCTTCCAGTGATGATATTGGGTTGAAAAGGTCGAAAGAAAAGGAGGAAAGCCATCGTTGCATCCAATGCTCGGTTTCTGGTAAACGGTGTTGCTTGGAACCAGAGATCATGATGTCGTTCCCCTTTGTCTTTCGGCCTGGGAGGAAGGCTGCTGTGAGATTGGGATGCACAACCTTGGGCAAATGAGCTACACGACGGGTCCTGGATTTGCAGCGCAGGGCCCTTTGACCTACATGGTGGGTTGCACCGGCGTGGCCTCGAAGAGAGTGATGATAGCCGTTGAAAGCGGGGTAGGCACATCATACTGATGTTACTTTTAACAGGAACCTGTTCCCTTTGCTGATTGTTTAGGGCGGGTAGTGGGAAAGGCTGGGAGGAAGGTTACGGGAAGCAGTTGGAAACTGGGTTACAGACTCGAAAGGATCTCAGCTAGAAGGGGGATCATGATGAAAGGACTCGGGAGAGCCGTCAACCTATCTCACTCGACAGCAGCATGACCTATCAGCAAGCTCCTTGTTTTTGGAGAAAGGGGCAACGTCTCGCCTTTTTATTTTTATTCTGAAGGTCTGTTCTACCTGGGAAGTTTTGGTTTTTGGGGCTTTGGTTTTACTTTTTTGAAGCGATGATGCTGCTGATGTTGTTTAGTTAGCTTTAGTTAGGTGGTGGGCCAGCTCTAGGCTTGCTCCTCCAGTAAAACGGAGCGGTGAACTGCACGGCTTACCGCCAAGTTGGTGATTGCTCCTCCTCCCTGGACGGCTGGATCGTGACAATGCGAGCGTCATCACGGTCAATTTTGATTTTCGAGGCCGGCTCTGAGCTGATGCCTGGGAGGAAAGAGGTGTGACATATCGGAGCTTCTTCCTGTGAAAGTGCGTGCGTTTCTGGTGACGCAGTAGTGCTATCTACGATTTATTGAAACGAGGCCGACACTTAACGTTGGATCTGCCGCCGATGGATTGTTGTGATTGGCTGGCCAAGAATAGCCAATGAGGACATCATTTCTCTTGGACCGCTTGTGCAACGCTTCAGCCTCGTTCTTCAGGGCTGTCTGACCCAGGGTGTGCAGCAGGTTGAAAGGGGCACGGCACGCATGATCTGATGCTTTCTGGAGAGCGGCAGCAAGTGTAGGGTGCATCTCGCACTGATTTGTCTTGCTGTTTTGAAATTCATGAGCGTGTCAACGCAAGACGGGGCCCACGACCAAGACTGGAATACGGCTCGGTGTTTGGTGAGGGAACGAGAAGGGCAAATAAGAATAAGACGGTCCCCCCTCCAGTCGAATTTCCCAAGGACCAACATCCTCCTCACCACCAAAACAGACTTCAACCACCACGATCACGACCCATTATCACCACTACTATTCGTCATTCACGTTCCACGATAATACCACCAGAATTATTCCTCGACTTCATCTTTGAACTCCACAGAGTCCATTTGTTTGCTTTGTCGAATCGAATCTAATCGGTTTTTACCCCGTTTGCTAAGGCTTGATGGGGGTTCCCTGAAGCTAACTTTAAGGAGATTTGAACCCATTTTTTCTTGGAATCTTTTTTGCTCATCTTGGGACCATTTCACGGAGAATCATCTCCTGGACCATCTTCACTGGACATTATTCACTGGACTTTTACTTGGACATCCTAACTATTGGAAAGCCTTCCTGGAAACTTCCCAGGACATCATCTTAGCTTCCTTTCATATTTTTACACATCACACACATTTTCCGAAATGGCTCGCTCAGACTTTTTCGCTGCCAAAGGCCACTCAGCATCGCCAATCACAAAAAAGCGCCCACAGTACAAGCACTTTGCTACCTCACCAGCCGCTCTCACCTCCATTCCTCGTCGTCGCGAGTTTTGCCAGTCTTCATCGGCTTCCGACACTTCCGAGAGCGATGTTGAGTCTTTCGTCAACTCTCGCGTATCTAGCCCAGTTGCCGACATCCGACCATTCGCCGTTCGCGCTAGATCAGCCACTCCTCGTCCATCCACCCCAATCTCCAGCAAGTCCAGTAACCGCCGCAAGCGCGTGCCAGAGACCACCTCGATTGTCCAGCAATCCAGAAGCGGCTCAGGGAAGGATCGCGTAGTCAAGTACAAGAACTTCTCGGAGAGCGCCTCGGACCAGACCATCGAGACCAAGTATCTCGAGCCTGTCTACGACCCAGTTACCGGTGAGCCAACTGGCCACAAGGTTCTGATCACCAAGATTGTCACCATGACCATGACGACCACAGTCACTGTCTCCAAGATGCTTGAGGAGGGTGAGCAGGGCTATTCCCCAGCCAGCACTGCTTCCTCCGCCGAGCAATCATCACATCAGTCAAAGTGCGAGTGCTCTTGCGGTCACATGCGCCTCCACCAAGACTTCCACTCCCAAAGCCAGCAGGGCGCCAAGTCGATATGATGCAGCGTTTCTCTGGTCACTCTTCGCGACTGTTTCCACTTTCCTCAGGAGTCCTATCCAGGGCGGGAGGTTTCGTCGGGGCCTTTCTCGGAGCCATTTTCTCTTTTTTTCTTCTTTTCTGTTCCTTGCATGCACTTTTGCTTGTATTTGTATACTCATGGGAGTTTGGGTTTTCTTATGGGTTGAGGTTTTATCATTTGGGATGGAGTTCCGGATGTACTTATTATGGGCTTTCTTTTCTGTTCTCATCTTTTCTTTTTCATCTCTTGTTTTTGCGAACAACGGCTCCTCACGGCCAGGCGGATTCATTCTTACCACAAAAGGACCACCACTAGGACATCTTACCACTCTGGACAAAACCTTCACTGGACTACCCCCTGGACTTCTTACTCGGACCTTCTCTCTGGACAACCAGAGCTATATTCACTGAGCGCCCGCTCTTTGAATGGACCAACTCTGGACTCTCACTACCTGGACATTACCTTCTCTGGACCTTCTGGACTGCTATCTCGGACTTCCTCGGACATACCTACTGGACTTCTACTCGGACTTTGACTCTGGACCTTCTGATCGCGGACTTTTCCCTTCAGGACCTGCTCGGATCTTTCCCATTGGACTCTTCCCCGGACCTAGGCTCTGCTGACTCTTGGACTGTTGGTGCGGGTGGCGAGAAACTTGTGCTCGGGGTTTTTCTGACATGACGGGTTGGTTTAGGGTTCTCTCACAGACATTACACACACTACCGACTTGATCGGTCTACCAGACGGGCATCGGTCGAGGCAGAATAGGATCGCTCGTACCTTGCCCCCTCCTCCTCATCCCCTAAACCCTCCCCACCCACCATTTCCTATGTCCTTCCCCTGGCTGTTCCATCTCGATGGGCTCAGGGCTGTTATTAGTTATAGTACCGCTGTAGCTGCATGTAGTTCTAGTGTCTAGTATTTCCTTTCTCATTATTACTTCTCTGTATCTTAGCTTTATTTCTTTTCTTCTTAACGTTTTTCCCTTTTCTTCGGTTACTACCTCTTATGATGGTTTTTTTTTGGAGTTGGACTTGATGCAGTTGGCTTTTTTTGCTGTCTGTTCTCACATGTCTGTCTCGCTGTTGTGTGAGTGTTGTGAGTGCTGCTGCTGTTGCTTTGCGTCATGATCTTTTGGGGACATGGCTGGAAGTGAGCGCGCCATTTGAGTATGGTGAGCAAGTACTGGTGTACTGTATGTATGTAGGAGTGGTGTGAATATCAAAAATCAAAATGGCGTTACAAGTACTTACTTCTCTGATGATTGGGCTGGTTCTTGTTACATGTGCGGTTCTTTTATAGGAGCATGGTGATGTGATGGCTGCTTATTATCGAGCCATTTCCACCGAAAAAAGGACCTTGATGACTTTGTACTCGTTACTTGTCAGAATACCGCCCTCACATCCTGTCATGAAGTCAAAATCAAAGATGGCATTAGTACTTCTTAGTACTCTGGCAATTGGCCTCGTTCTAGGTTCAAGTGCCGTTCTTTTACGTGATCATGGTGATGTCTACTTCTTATCATGCCATTTCTACCGATAAAAAAGTACCTATGCCAGTGCTTCTTGTTACTTGTCCGAATACCGCCCACGCATCCTGTCATGATCTAACCAAGGCAAGTGCACATAACACCCACCGTTCCAGAATCCATACCCGATCCTCATCATCATGTGCCCCAACCGACCGTCAATCTTACATGCAGAAAGTTGACTACATACTGGCCCCCAAAGAGATCGAGGAAGATCACCGTTACGGCGTCAATGCTTCCATGTATCTCAAGATGTTCGTACGTCTCGTCAGAAAAGCACAGACTGCTTTTCTACATGCTGACGATTCGATACTTGTTTCAATCAGAGACAAAGCTGGAAATCAACATGGGATAGTTAGATGTACTTGCAGGTACGAGTACATGATATTCGGTATGATGTACAAGTACAGACGAGGGGAGGCCTGAAGAATGTGTGACGAAAATAACTGCGAGATCGATCGATGTGTGTATGTCAATTGGACAACCGGTTGAGTCCTGCTACTTTGTACGATTCTGTTGTCTTATGTGAATTTGCATACTTCCTGCCAGTTGGCCCAGTGGTAAGATCTCCCTCCTGTTCTGTACATAGGGTGGAGGTGACGGGTTCAAGTTCAATCCCCCGGTGGCCCTAGGCCCTGCGCACATATCAATTCTTTGGGCTAGAAGCAAGTAGCACACCGCACACACACGATGTTTCTCATGACCAACCACATAGAAACACCACTCCAAAGATAAGTAACAGCAGTACCCACGCGGCCACCCCACCAGACCGGCACCTTCCAAATCCAACTTCACGAGTTCCTTCTCCGGCCCGTTCCTTGCATACTGCATCTCTCGGCTGCCAAACTCTCGAAACCGGCCAGCCAGCTCGTAACTTCCGAGTCGGAAGAACCCGAGAGCTCGCATTATTGAGTACAGCCCTCCATGATATATTCTGAGAAAGCAAAGAGCATCATCTCGTATCAGCTAGCTTTGGTGGCGCCCTTTTGTCGTGAATTGCACCTCCGATGAGCATGGCAGTGAGTGCAAACAGGGTACAGATGTCATCGAGATTCGCTGCGCTATTGAGGCACGGATCGAGAGCGTTTCGTGCGAGCGAGTGGTTGAGTTGCTGAGCTAGTGAGTTAGCGTTGCCTTAACACGACGGGGATGGAGGCCGGAGGGGGATTGAAAAGGTTGTGCTGAGGAATGAGAGTATGTACGAATATCATGATGAATAGATCGTGGTATCGTGGGGGGATCGATTGGGGCGTTGGGGATTTGTGGTACTTTTGGAGGAGATGATGGAGGGTTGTGAGGATATCTCGTTATTTGCTTTGCTTGACGGGTTGGCGGGTTGAGGGGGGGGATTGGGAAATATTGGGAAATATTGGGATATGGGCTGGGGGATATCAGCTGGGAGAGTCTGGTATCTCGGTCTCCTGCTTCATGAATTCAAGGAGTAGTTAGCTTGGGAATTTGCACGTTTACTGTGCCCTGTGTCAAAGTACTACTAATGGTTTGCACGTTTACTGTGCCCTATGTCAAAGTACTAGTAGTTCAGGGTCCAGAGCTAATATTTGGTACGCTAAACTAGTAGACAAGTAAGTACCTAAGTACCTACTTAGTGGAAGCTTTCTATCTCACCGAAAGATCCAATTCAGACAAAAGAAATGACCCTTGGCCTTGAGCTCATGAGCAAGGGGCAGTACGAGGTGAGAATTAGTTATTTCCAACACGACCCCGTACCCCCTTCACGACCGGCAATGCATAGGACGAACAGGTATCGGTGAGCAAGATATGGACATGATGGCCATGCAAAAACAAAAGTAAAGCTGCCATCGACGCTATCCGCTTCAGATACCTTCCGGGGTGCATGTCGAGTTATGGGAAATATGGTTTTGTTACCGGTCAATCCCAAATCGCAAATCAAACCGGATCCAACCTTCATGAGAGAGCATATCTACGACTTTTTCACTCGTTCTCACGATCTCTGAGGACAGATGGACGGAAGTGATGGAGTTAGTGTATCGAAGAGATGGGAGTCGGTGGGATATTGTACAAGGTTGGTGATGATCTGATTGTGTTGAAGTGGATTGATAGAGTGTCAAAGACCTCATCTATATATGCCCCCGTTACCTCAGGTATTCTAAAATCATTAACCAGAAGATCAGTTTCAATCTGATACAACAACAGCCTTACCTCCTCTCGAACCATCCGCGAGCTACTTACGACCTCCATGAGTCCAACTGCCATAATGGGAAACATCACCGCCCCCCTCAGCGCCAAAACCGGCGAGCAGGCCAAGCTCACCGGCACCGAAGCGCACTCCGAGCCGAAGCTCTCTCCCGCCCCCGTCACCGGCCCGATTCCCTCCAACGTCACCATGAAGCACCCCCTCATCCCCGTCCCCTCCACCAACTACGACGCCCTCCCGCCCACCGCCAACCCCAAAGAAACCTACGCCGCCATCCTCCTCGACTTCTTTGACGGCATCGGCTTCTCGGACCACCGTGCCCCGGACGCCCCCCCGAACGAAGCCTGCATGGCCCCCATCCGCGCCGAACTGCAAGCCCTCCACGAGACCGGCGAGTTGCCCGAGAAGCACCTCAAGACCCTCCTCGCCATCCTCCCCCACGCCTCCTCCTTCGCAACTATCCCTTACCCCGTCCCCCTCCCCGTCCAGATCTACATCTGCAAATTCACCACCTTCTTCATCCACGTCGACGACCGCGTTGCCTCTGACGACCTCGCCCCGGATGTCCTTACCGATCTCAGCCGGTTTCCAAAACTCATGACTTGCACACTCCCCGAGGCTGAGCTGGAATTGGCAGATCCGGTGCTCAAGCTGGCCGCAAAGCTGCTCCGTACGGAGACGCACAAGTATTTCAGCCCCTACCAAACCGGCGTCATTTTTAAATCGGCTATCGATTACCTCATGGGGTGCATGATCGAAGCCATCAACTGCATGAAGACCAACGCCGGCAAGGGCGTGGTGGGCGAGGAATACGAGCCTCGTGACGATACGGGGATGGGGTTGATGATCAAGTACACGCGGTTCCTGCGTCTTAAGACGGCGCTCAGCGAAGCATTCTCGGCGCTACTTTTTCCACTCAACGTCTTTCCGGATGATGTAACCTGCATTCCAGATGTGGTGCCAATAATCCCCATGCTTGTGGACTACATTGATTTCCTGAACGACATTCTGAGTTATTACAAGGAGAGTGTGGTGGGGGAGGAGAAGACGTACTTTACGCAGTTGGAGAAGATGAGTGGGGTGGATAAGTTGGTGCTGTTGAAGCAGGAGTGTGATAATCAGGTCAGGGCGGTGTTGGGGGTGAGGCGGTTGTTGGAGGATAAGGAGGATCTGAGGAAGCATTTTGATTTGTTCTTTGATGGGTATGTGAGATGGCACAACAATTGCGAGAGGTACTATTTGGGTGAGGTTGGTATTGGATGCTTCTTTGAATTGGAGGAGGAGGCGAAGAATAGGGATCCTACCATGAGAGTTCCGTTGACGCTGTATCGGTAGATGGCGGTGCTTTTCGTTTGGCTGTATTGTTGTTTATAAGTACTTACTTAGTCGTTGTTTTCCTTTTGTTGGTCGATCTTTTCTGTTTTTAAGATATATACCTTTTCCTTTGAATGAAATTCCGAGCTTCTTCCTTTTAACCAGTCTTCTACTACCCGAAGTATGCCATTGTCCATGAAATCATTGCTCTGTGATTTCGCTTCCCTGTTCCATCGGTGATCTCTAGGTCGAATTTTCGAATAGACAGGATTCAACAACCTCAAAGAGCTTAAAAATCCAACTAACGGGGCCACAACTCGCCGAACCTGGATCTGAGCACGTGCGCACTTTACTGTAATCCTTTCATCGTCGATTCACCGAGATTGTGCTCAATGTTACCATTGGCCTGAACTCTAGTTCAACTCTTATTAGCAACCCAGCCGGCATCGATGGAAGTTGGAGCAACTCACCCTAGTTGTTTGAAATTCAACAAATCCACATCCCCGAATATAAGAGCGAGCACCACTGACATAATCGACATGCATACTTCAACTACTAAGTACCTGTACTAACCAACCCATCCGTTGTAGTAACTAAACTTCTAGCATGCTACCTTACACTAGACGGCTAGAAGCTATGCACTGCATCAAGAGCAATACTCTAGACACGGAGCTAGTAAATCTATCAAAGAGGACCTGAAAGCACGATTAGCTCATATTCTAGCCAAACTCAATAAAATTTCACCTTAAGCATACCCTGCAAACTCATAAAAAGTAGTTCAAGCCCGAAATTTGCAAGTGAAGCCCCGACAAAACTAAGCCTCAGATTCAAGCAGCCACCGAGCCAGTGAGACAACAGATAGCGGGGCCAGGACTCGAACCTGGATCTGAGCACTCCGCTGTTTACTCGATGTAAAAGTTCACCGGAAAGTGTGTTCAATGATACCATTTCACCATCCCGCCTTTTCATGTTCTTTTTGCTGGAATTTAAGTATAGGTCCAAGCTGTTGCAAATCTTGCTGGCCATCGTGCGCAAGCTCACCATTCAACTCGAGCGGAACTCAGCAAAGCAGGGCCGTCCTCTCTGATAGTCGACTTGGTCTACCTGGAGGACCCATAAAAATACCACAAGGGCACCGCCAAAGCTCGACCGTCTCCTCTGGGAACAGGCCAACGCTCATCAGAGACTCTGCCCTCGTTCTAAGTCCTCCATGCCGTGGAAACTCCTTCTGAGAACACCTCAGTGCCCTCAAGAACCGGCAGTTTCCAAATCTCCACATTTCCCGCCCGCCCCAGAGGAACCAACCGCTACTGCGCCCCTGTCCTAGGAGTCCTCCACAGCTTCAGCACAGGCGCGCAGTAGTATTCAGTCCCAAGTCGGCCCGTGCTGATGCCAGCAGACTCAGACATAGGCGGCTGGCGCATCGCCGCTCTCTTCGCTCTCCCTCTGGGGGGAAGTCAAGCGCCCGGTACTCGAGCTTCCTGATAACCCATCCAGACCGTCAAACCCGGCGCGCAATGCCTCCTCAGCCCTAACCCGCCCGTGCTGTCCTACAGCCACCTAGACACGCCCGGCGGTCCACCATCTCCAATCTCCCCCCCGCCGTGTCGCGCTCCCGAGCGCAATCAATCCCAGCACTTAGAGCATCGTCCCAAGCTGCCAAATCCTGCGCGCGACTGCCTCGTCCGCCCCAGAGTCGGCCCGTGATTTCGCTCCTCTCATCGACCCGCGGCGGCGCACCGGCGCCATAACTGGCCGCCGCCGAATTGGTCCTCATCAAAGTCGCCGCAAATCCGGCGGGGGTTCTTTTGCGCTCTTGCGTTTCGCTGGGGAATGTGGTTGATTTGGTAGTGTTTAGGAGGCTGTGGAATTGCTTTGCTTTGGCGCATCTTTCGCTGCCGTTGAGATTCCCGAATTTGGAGATACTGCGATTTGGTAGTGAGTTGGCGCTCTTCGGTCTGTTTTCGGTGGATTGCATGCTCATGGACGACGGAGGGCGAGAACATGGCGCGCATTCCTCCATTTTCGGCGACCCCATCGGTCAAGCTGCTAAGGTCGCCGTGAGCGTCCATGGGCTCATTCCAGCACCGTGCTCCGGGGCTGTGCAAATGGTTTCGGCGGAATGAGCGCAGGCATCTTCGGGATGTCGTCTTCTGTTCCGGCGTCGTCGTCGTTCGTTGACAATTTCTCAGCCGATAATGGGGGCGAGAAAGGCACAAGCTGACGGGCGGCGAGGGTCCCCCTTACAGCACTTCGAATGACGCCAGCAGCAGCGGCCGACGGAAGCTTCTCTGTCCCTTCCAGAAAGAATGCGCGCTTGCGGCACAGTCCAACGTTCGTGGCCATTCCATTTCCGACCGTTTCTGTTTCGGTTTGACAGCACGTCAACAACATGCGAGGGCTTCTCGAAGGCCGAAAGAAAGAAAGAAAGAAAATCACATTCCTGTGGTGAGATTTTTGAGAGGATTGTTTGTTTGGAGTGAGTGAGGCCTCATCAAAACCAGCGCGTTGGGATTCGTACCTGCAGGATTGGTGGGCTGCACGCAATCTTGCCGGGTATTTGGGCCGCTATCGTACCAGCAAACTGCTAATTCGTAGGTATCGGGGGGCAGAGGTGGGGGGTTTCCCGCAGCCAGGACAGAAGGTGCTATGGAATGTTATTACTTCTTCTTCTTCTTCCCTGGGAGATAAGAGAATTGGTCTTGAACATACATACCTGCTCAGCTGGTGTCCCAAGTAAAGGAGGAACCGTGCTGTTAATCTATTCGATAGTGGAGGATCCTCAGTGTTCCTGACTCCCTTCTGGGCGGATGTGATGGACCCATCGTTTGGAGTTAGGGCAACGTGACGGGAAGCGGAAGCTAGCCGGATTGTGGATCGTTCTGGGGGTGCTTGTCCAACCTGAGAGGCCCTGGAGTTGAGTGGGCGCAAGGTGAGGCCAGTGGGAAAATGATTGCTATGCTAGCAATTCCAGCTACATAACTAATATGAAGTGGTAAATTCATTTTCGACCCTCATTTTCGAATATCCATGATGGACTTTAGTTGAATCGCGAGATGATGACGAGGTGATATGATGGATTCGTGCCTAGAAGGCCGGACTGTGAGGCAAGGTCTCATGAGCTGGCAGTGATGGTGCTATGATCGGGCTCGGTCGAGAGTGGATGCTCTTGTCGGGATAGCCAACGTTTCCAATACCGAAGGAATGCACGAGGCTCGGTCAGTGGTACCTCTGACTCGCAGGCGGTCAACTGGGAATCATATCGGCCTCGTAGGGATCTTTATTCTCCTAACACATTTGCGCTCGGTCAGTATGGTAATTCTCTTATGCAATGGCTTGATAAACCACCTTAAGGTTTCCAGTAGAGCTGGCAGGTAACTGACCTTCGGGAACTCCGCTCATTTTAAAAGGCAGCATATCTTTAAAGATGTTGTTAAAGTAGTAAGATGGCCTCGTTACTACTTGTAGTCTTCAAGGATGCCAGTAATCTGCAGATCAACTGAGATACAGTTTGCACAATGTATTTCTTTGCAAATTAAGCACCACTTCATACTTTGCTCCTAGGAATACTGTACTTGGGTTCTCGAGCACGCAACCATCCTGGGCGTGATTCTTTGCAGTGGGGAGCATCAGCTCAGAAGTTCACCGAGGGCGGAGCCCAGTGTGACCAATGCGACGAGCATATCGAGTTGACGCTATTATCTCACCATGGGCATAACTCCTCCGTAAATGCTCAGCTCAACTCCACCGTGAGCGGTGGTTGATATGTATTACCCCCCCAACGAATCGGCATGCCAACCTAATGGCGAACCGACCAAGCCTCTAGAGCTCTAGCCAGCGAGATCGAGAGGCGACCTTACGGTGGGTGCAGAATTGGTTCCTGGCTCCAGCCTGAGCACGCGATCCACCTCGTGCGAGAAAAACGTGGCATCCTCAGATCGAACCAACAAATCCGAATTTCACAAGATCGTTGAAGTTGTTGTTGAAGTCCAGTACTTTGTGCCATCGGTATTCAGGCCATGTGGTGGATCGTGACGTCGAGAATTTGTTTGGTGGTTGATGTCCGAATCCGAATGAGCTGAATCCGTCTTGGTAGGCTTCGGACCGTGTTTCCGGCCTCGGGCCATAAGCGAAATAAGAGAAGCACACCGCCAGGTTCTGAGGTCCCTAGCGGTTTGGGAGAGATGGAACGAAGGACCCTCCTGTTGCTTACCTCTTATCTTGTTGTTTGCTGAACTATTTGCACCCTTGAGACCATCACTGCCAATTCTTGTCCGAGTCCAGGATCAAGATAACAAATAACAAAGTGTCTGATCTTGTTGTTGTATGCTCGTATGAAAGTAAATGCCAATTGTCCCTGCAGTAAACCTTAGGAAATGTGGGATGAAAAATGTAGAGGCGCATACATTCGGTGATTACAAGTACAGCAGGATCGCGCTCGTACCTATGCCGAACGCCGCAGGCAAGACGATACGAGCCGAATTTAGACACTCTCAGGTCGGAGTTGGAGAATCGAATCCAAGCCGATGTGGCGGGAACTTTTGCTGATGCATGTGCCGTAGGGGGTTGCTGTATTGCGGAAATATAATTTCTTTTGGCTTCGCCCAGGTGACGACCTCATCGCGTCACCCTTTGCGCGCATGCGAAGCAATCTGGCCACAACAACAAACTTCCGTCACCTCTTCTCCCAACCAAAGCAACCATTCAGTATGAGGTCTTCCATTCATTCAAGGTGGGAAGTAGTTGAATGGTGAGTGCTCCCTCCACTTCCGATCCTTTCCTTTTGGTTACTCCTGCTAACATGGTCAGAATTAGCTTAGATCTTTCACAGAATCGTTTCGTGCAACAGTTATCACAACGGCCTCCAACTTTCGCATTGCGTCGCTACCAGTCTATTCAACATGTTGCTCAGGGAGGTCTACTTGCTTCTGGTCAAGGTGTTTGTCTTGTTGTCGGGCCATGTCAATGGAACACTTCATGATGAAACCTCGTTCAGTGCAGTAAACCTCTGATTTCTCGATCCTCGGACCAAAACATCCTGTTATTTCCATCGCCATCAGATCCCGGACAACACACTTGCTAGCCTATATAGCGAATAAAGAAATATCCTCCAGATCCTCAAGTTCCCAATCACTTTCTTCATCAATACCAGTTTGCAAACTTCTTTCTTCTCTTTCCGACATTTCCAGCCATCTCACACTCGACTCAAGATCTGTCCAACCGGTACTACTTGCTTCAACATCATCCACAGTCCTCAGCTCTGAATCATCCTCCGGCTCAATTTCTCTATCTACTACTTCACCAAAAGGCATGTTGGTGCGCCGAAGGCTGACGAGATTGGTACCGGTATGATGAGAGGCAGATGAACCTAGTGCTTGGGACGTTAACAAAGGAGATGCTGGTAGAGCCGGAGTCGGTATGGCTGCAGTTGGAAGACTTGAGGTGAGGTGAATTGATGCAGCCCACATCGTTCGTGGTGCTATTTGAGTTGATGGTTGATGTATCGATGCAGGCTGAGATGAAACTAGAGAGGGCAAAACTGGATGGGATAAAGCCGGCGAAAGCGGTATGGATGGAGCTGGTGCTAGTGTTGATGCTACCTGGGTCGGTATCGGCAAGACAGAGGCTGGAGTTGGACAAGGTATTCCAGATGATGAAGAGTTATCACTTATAAAGTGAATGAATTGTTGATTTGCATCAACGACCTGCTGACACCATTGCACATATGTATTCTCGTCGCGTTGTCTGTTCTCTGTGTCACCTCTTATCAACCGTTCTCCAAATGAGAACATTGCCGCTCGTAACTGCTCAAGCATTTGACGTACTGGTAACTGATGCTGTCGTAGCCGTGTCGCAGCTGTTTCCTCAATTGTTTGCCTCTCATCTCCAAGTGGAACGCTAGTTGCTGACTCTGAATAGGCTTCAAATCCTCGTGAATGGAATAGTTCCGCAAAAGAACGCCAACGAAGATCAGTTAAGACGTATGCGCTTGCATGTTGCGGCAAACCCGGAACAGAGACTCGAGAAACATAGTCGCTATGAAAGATGTGCTGACACGGCAATGAATAGTTCGTGAAGAACTCACAGTTGCAGGTTATGGCCTCTTCAGCATGGAATGCATGTGAGATCCAAAGACCTCTCTCTACTCTAGCCTGCATCTTGCGAATCTCTACAACGAGCTTCTTTTGGATAGGGTGCGGAAAGAGAGCAAGCTCTGGATAGACTTTAACTTCACGGACCTATTTGGTGGTCAGTATTAGCGGACGTATTGGGGTATTTGCGAGTCATTTACCTGTTTATTGTGAAAGTCTTGTTTCGCCCGGAAAGAAACAGCTTCTACACGTTTTCCTGCCTGTTCAACGTTCATACAACAACCTTTTAGCCCATGGCCAGTAAGTTTCGATTTTGCTGATTTGTAGAATGACTTCAATCTCTTATGCCATGCTTCCACACTGTTTGTTGTTCGCACCTAACATTATTAGAGACCACAGCTCGCCATGACTTTAGTAGGACTCGGACTTGCCTGAAGGAGAAGCCGGCAATGTTGTCGGGCATGCATAGACCATTGGTGATGACGAGCCAGCCAATTGTTTCGAATATAGCGAGCCATTGTTGCACGAGACTCTTTATTTGGTGTATTCCATTCCCGAAGCTGAAGTATTGATTGCTCGATAAGTTGAATACACTCGCTAGATGTCCGGGCGAAGATTGCTTTTCTTAGACACTCTAATGATTCCGGATGTGAACTAAGACGGCGGATTAACGTCTGCATTGAGTGAAAAACACATAACAAATGGTCAACTTGTAGACCAGAGTTTTGAAATGCAAGCTTTACACCTAGCTGTTCGGCAGCGCTATCATCTGTGAGAAAATAACGAGGTTGCCATTGATCACCAGTCCAACCTCTTATGACGGAAATTGACTTTGCGATAAGCTCACCCGACTCTGACTCCAATAAAACATGTGCACCAGGTATCCAGGTACCATAGCTATCACGTATCATGAAGGTAAAAAGATTAAATCCATGGACATTGGTGTCATGGGTTGAATCCATCAGCGTAAGATAACCGTGTCGGGCCAAATCTTGTAGACGTGTTTCCTTCGCAAATACCAAACCAAAACAATTTCTTGTCTTTGGACCTCCAGCTAGACGCTTCTTGACAGGAATACTCACCTCGGCATTAATTTGCTCACAAATATAGCCGTTATTGCTTAGGAATTCAATGCACTCCATAAGATCATGATCCCAAGTTGAGCGAAAAATCCTTTGGTCGCTAATTTGGAGAGTCTTTCTGAGTTCCGAGGATTTAGCGATGTTTTCGATGTCGCCAGCTGTGAGATAGAAGCCACCAGCCTCATGAATCCGTGTAGAACCCTCGGGAAGTCCATTTCCGAAAAGATTTTTGTGGATCTGTGACGGTTTGACATGGTTGAGAAGTTGATTGGTGATGATTTTGTGAAGACGGCTGTTTTTTTTGCAAAGATCCGACGCGTCGAGGTCGTGACTATGGTCAGGAATTGAAGTACCAGGCACAACACTGACACCTTTTCCTGGTGCTGGTGCATAACGGGAGAGTGTATAAACCGACATTCCTTCTTTGACTTCTCGGACAATTCTGATTTTGACGTGACATTGGCCAGCAGTACGGTGCGAAACCTTTCGTCGTTTTGAAATATCGGCGACTGGTGTATAGGAACCTGATTCTCGACTTTTGAGTAAACGACATTCTCCGAACTGTGTAAAGATATGTGGTGCGCGTTTGGTACTGGATTCTGAACTTCGTAATGAGTAGATATTGTCTACCCAAGGCCAATAGGTGTCAAACTGCTGTTGCGTAAGAGTGATTGACTCTGTAAGGTTGAAAAGCTGTTGACGCCAATATCCAAGGTTCTCTGGCATGGGGATCAAATGTGATGACATAATGGTAAAAAATAAGATATATGTGGGGAAAATAATAAAGACCGACGCGTCGTAGTTGGGTTGATACTAAATGTTTACAATAACAACAACAAAGGGGATGGATACTCATGATGGTGTTGCGGACTGGATGGGCACCGATGCCAAGCACTTGGCAGTCACGTGGATGGACGCTCGGACGGGAGAGCACGGGCAGGAAAAGCAATTCTATTTCCGCAATACTGCCACTCGCCGTAGGTAACTATCCCAAAGTAAAACTCGAGAGGGCGAAAACTGATCCATTCAGATTCACAAACGCATGAACATGTCCAGAGAGGTGCAAATATTGCTGCAAGAAAGCCAGAGAAGAGCAATCCTGATGCACGGCAGAACAATGTGTATGTAGTCTTGAGAAGAACGAACATCCCAGGATGCACACCGGTGGAGAAACATCCAACTCATTCTTAAATTCGGGCTCAATGATTCTTCTGGGCTACAAACTGATGCGCGTAGTGCGGCGATTGCGCTCGCGCTTTCAAGGTGCTCCATTTTGCAGGTGGTGATCCCACTAGATTCCCCACAGTCAAACGTTCGCTCGCTTCAAGTTCTGGTTCGCTTTCGGTTGTTCCTGAATCCTGACTCGACTCGGGAATCTTGTTGGCCTGTGCCCTACCAGTGGCGTGCTCCAGGCACAACCTTAAGCTGCTCAAAGAATGTCCAGTCGTCAGAACTCATAAAAAGGAACGTTTCTGAGGCGTTAAAGTATTTGAGTTTCGTGAAGCAAACTGCTGAACCTCCAAACTTCTCAACAGAGCTGAGGAACCTTTCGGAACCATCAAAGCCGGCCATCGATCGGGCAGCTGACGGCCATTCCAGCCTCCGTGACTCCGTGATGAGACCTCTTAGCTGCGATTTCGACATTGATGGGTGTCAATTGACGGTCGGATGTTTACGAGGGCTTTCTGTGACGATGCTCTTGTGAAAAAAGTCCGACCATCATGATGAGAGACTTTCCTTGCCGTTTGTGGGACAGCCGTTCCGGAACAGTTCGATTCTGGTGTGGCTGTCGTCCAAGCTCTCAGGTCGCCAGAAACATGGACCCTTGTCGGCGCTAGAAGGTTTCTCGCCTTCTAGAAAATCCTTTTCTTGAGTTAGCGAGCCTCCCGCCCTCCTCACACAGCAATTGATCAATGCTCATTTACTTACCAAGGATCACCAACTCGATTTTGTTGGAAACGGATATCAAGGAGCCATGTGATGATTGATTTGTTCAATCGGTGATTCAACTTCGTATCAGCAATCTCTCATGTTGAGTTGGTTGTCTGGGAATTGATGCGAGGAACCTCTTGGGGCTTCTGAGGTGAGAGAAAGAGTTGTAAGAGACTGAACCGCCATTTGCTTCGTGTCGATAATTCCAATACTGTTATGATGTCTTTTCCGTGCTGTCCTTTTCCCTAGTGACCTGCCAGAGACCTTTCTGAGGATTCGGCTGTTCCTGCATAAGGAACTTCTCGTGTTCGGTTAAGAGAACACGTTCTGCGGCCCCTCGTGTCCTGTCGAGCTATCGGGGTAATCCTTGAAGCCAGGTTCAGTCTCTGGCAGGTAATCGGCCTTGTCAGGATAAACTTTGTTTGGCCTACTGAATCTTCGTCATGCATGCTAGGAGCTTTTCCATCGCCGCATGAACGCCAGGTCTCCGATTTTGTGTGGGGAGTTGAAAGGTGAAGTTGAAACGTTCACTGGTGCGTTTTGAAGGCCATAAAGAGTTGAAGTGCGCCTACGAAGTAGCATCCGCAGAGTACTTCAGATTTGTGAGATTGCGATGCAAGAATGATGAAGTGGTATGCCTGTAAACTGTCAAAACTGTCAAATATCGGGTAAAAGACAATGAATTGGGGTATTCTGTTGGTCGGCCAGGAGTTGTTGTTTGACAATGGGGAGGCACAAGGGTACCGTAAAGCAAACTTGCGGGGTATCACATACCTACTTCTTACTCCAGATTTCTTTGATGAAATGTTCCAGAAGCTTTGTCGAATAACGCTGGGTGCTGTAGTCTCCTCTGTAACCTTCGAAGGGTGATGAAGTTGTTGGAAGGAGAAGAAGGAGATGGATAGGGAAGGCAACCGTCATTGGCCCAAGCGTAGCACCTGACCGGGAAAAGCTTCCCAGCAGCTCTCGTTTGCTACAAGCAACCGTCCCTCTCTCAACCACAACAAACGAGCCAAAAGACAACGCAAACTTGAACTCCACCGAAGCGCAACAAGAAACAACTCCTCTGGTTATTCTCACCTCTGTCTTTGGGAATAATGCTACTCCATGGTTAATGTTTCTTTTCCGACTGAGGCTCACAAACTGCAGTTGATTCGCCTTCAGTGCACCCGCTTCGCCTCCGCTAAAGCAAGCATGCCGTGATATCCTCCGATTGTCTCGAAGTTAGCGGCTCGAACGTTCAATTATGCTCCGAAACCCAGACTACCTCCACTATCACCGTTGTGGATTCATCGAGCGCTCCGTACGGGGGTTGGGGCATCCGTTGTTGTCTCTCGCGTCGATGGAACGGTTTGGCCTTCAAAACCAAGAGGGTGCCGAGAATCTCATTGGGTGAAATGACTGCAGCCTAAGCCAACGGTTAGTACCCATGTCTATGGGCCTAACGGCAAAGCATGCACGTTCCTTAATCCCCACTCTTCCAAATCTGCCTTTTTCAGCCGATTCCAGAGCTTCCAGAATTACCACCCCCCTGTGCGTTAGGGCTTCGGAACACAACAGCCATTTCACCAAGACACAGTCCAAACCAGAGAGGGCAATTTTTTCGATGAGCGACATGCGTGCTCAGGACAACGAGGAAACTGCTTGCATGATACCCCATATGGGAAAAGCCATGGGCAGAAGTGGGTGAATCCAGCTTAGTTGGACAGCGTTTAGCACGCCTCTTGTGAAGAATCGACTGGCTACACCAACCGGCATGGGTATGGTATTAGTATTATTAGACCCACGATTTGCCCCTGCACCTAATTTCTAGGTTTTCAAAGTGCTTAAGTACTGGGGATACCGTCGATCTATCGGCTCTTCTTCTCACGCTCTTCACAACTCTCAAAAAACATCAGCATGAAGTGGACTTTATCGTCAGGAATTGTGGCATTGGCTCTTCTTTTCGGCGGAGACGTCGGAGATTGTCGTGCCTTTGCTTGCCCTGTGGCAAGTGCTGCTCTTGCACCTTCATCGGGTATCGATCCCGTTGTCGATCTCGGTTATGCTAGATATGCTGGATTGACAAACACTCAAACCGGATACAATACCTTCTTCAACGTCAAATACGCTGCTCCACCAACCGGTTTGTGCATTCTCGATATCAAAATAGCATTACTAACCAGGTCATAGGCAACCTCAGATGGCGCAAACCACAGCCACCAGTAAACCAGCCTGGCATCACCAACGCAAAGGTGCAGGACACGACTGTCTGCCCTCAAGGCATTATTGCCGGCATCCAGTCGATCGAGGATCAAAAGAAGATTGCAATTAGCGAAGACTGCTTGGATATGACCATTTCGACACCATGGAACGCTACCAACTCTAGCAATCTCCCAGTCGTCGTGCAGTTCCACGGTGGAGGTTACGGTATTGGAAGCCGTGCTGACCTTTGGCCATTGGCCTTTTTGGACCTTGCTTCTCACGATGTCGTTGCCGTTGCTGTCAACTACCGTTTGGGAATGTTTGGCTTCCTTTCAAGTCAGGAAGTCAAGAATGATGGTGATTTGAACGTCGGTAAGTGGCATAGCTTCCACATCTCAAAGTCTCGCGTCTAACATCTTGTCCCAGGTCTTCTCGATCAGCAGTTCGCCCTCCAGTGGGTCAGAAGCAACATTCACAAGTTCGGAGGAGATAAAAACAAGGTTACTCTCTTCGGAAACTCTGCCGGAGGAGGTAGCATTATGCACCACATCATGGCCAACGACGGCAACACCGCTCCAGCCCTCTTCGAAAGCGCCATCACCACCAGTCCTTACAGCCCTCCTCAGTATGACTACAACGGAGCAGTCCCAACCAGCGTTTTCAACCAGGTTGTTGCTGAAGTTGGCTGCAGTAATGCCGCCAACAAAATGAACTGCTTGCGTAGCAAGCCGCTCATTCCAGACTTGAGAGATGCGAACCTCAAGGTTGGAGCCAGAAGTGCCTTCGGAGGCTTCACCTACTACCCAGTTACTGATGGAACCTTTGTCACTACCCGTCCCTCGACTGGTCTTGCTATGGGCCGCAGACACAACGGAGTCAACATCATCACCACTCACCAGGCTGCTGATGGATTCCTCTTCACCCCAAGAAACCTTACCAACAACGCTGATGTTTCTGCCTTCATCTCTGGCTTGCTCCCATCTATCTCATCAGCCAACCTCAACGCTGTCATGAACAAGTACTCCAGCATTGTTGACCCAACCGCCAAGGCCGAGACTATGATTCAGGAGTTCTTCTTTGAGTGTGTCTCTTACAGCCTCGCTGATGCTTTCGCTGGAAATGCCTACAAGGGTGTTTACGCCGTCCAGCCAGCCCTTCACGGTCAGGACAACGAGATGTACTACAACACCAACTCTCAGGCCGTGTCCTCCTACACCACCTTCCAGAACTGGTCCGGCTCCTTTGTCAACTTCATCAAGTCCCGCGGTGATCCAAACATTACCAACCGCAACCCAGCCACCAACGTCCAGTGGACCAGATGGGGAGGCCTTGCTCAAGGAAGGGGGTTCTCCAAGACCTTCACCACCAACCAGCAAGCTCAGTCCGTGACTAGCATGTCGCTTGTCAGCCCTGCCGTTGCTGATCGTTGCGCTTTCTTGAAGAGCATCTCTGCCAACACTTTCCAGTAGTTTGCTGTGCTTAAAAGTAATTCAGTTCGCGTGGGGATAGTTAGAAGGTAATTTCTTATTTAATCTGTTGCACTTGCATGTAGCGTTGGGATACCTGTTAGATTTCATATTGGAGTTAACTGGCTTTTGTGCTTGCGTTTCGTTTCTTTCTCCTTTTTCTTTTTTTTCGCATGTTTATAGTTTGCAGTGTTCTTTCGTCGAGGGATTGAGAGACGGGTAATGTAATAGAAAGTAAACTCTTCGTTAGCAGAAAAAAATTAATAAAATTCAAAAAAGAAAGGTCTCTTCAGAGGCTCGACAAGCTTGGCCACGGAAACCAGATTGTTGTAACAACAAGCTTAACAATGAATCTCCGAGTTTGGGGACCCTCGCGGCGGAACCTGAGGTAAGTAGCGAAGATCATTCTCTGCAAAGGCCAGACAGCCTTGACTTGTCTCTTTTCTTTGTGTTCTTTTACAAGACCGAGCAAACTCCACTTTCCTCTCTTCTCTTCCACAACAAAACACCAACCATCGACAGAATCACCAACTCACAACACTGTCAGAATGGTTCAACAAACACCAATCGCTCACAACTTTACCGTTCAGGTCCTCTGTGCCGACGGGACCCCTCTTCGGACATACCCATGTCGCCATCTTGATGAGCCAGAAGAGCTCAACACTACCACCGTCTACATTGAGACCCCGCCTTCCGACCAGGACCAAACCTTCTCTGTCAAAGTCGAGCCAATCAAGCCAATCGACTACACACTGACGAGAGGCTACGCCTTTCGCCTCCACGTCGATGGCTTCTCCCAGTCATTCTTTGTTCGTAACCGTGGCGACGTCCCAGAGAGAGCTTCCATGAAGGGAAACATCAAGGAATCAATCACCGTTCCAGACAAACAGAACCCCAGCACCTTCACTGAGCACAAGATGAAGTTTTCCCCGTTGGACTTTGTCAGTGATCAGGACGAGGCCGATAGCTGGAATATGAATGTTGCCATGAACTCTGAGATTGGAGGCTTGGGCGGAACTTGCTTGGATAATGTTGGCAGCATCAAGGTTGAGGTTAGGGAGATTGAGAGCACGGGGAGTGTCGTCAAGATGCCCAGAAAGACTGGTGTTCCGAGTATTACGGACAAGAGAATGGTGTATGAGGGGGATAAGAAGGTCAAGGGGAGGGGTGTTTCCCATGGTGTTAGGTATGTTTGCTCTCGTTTTACTACGGGCAGTTTGCTAACTGTCAAAACAGTCTTACCACCAGTGTCCGCAAGGGAGAATACAGAAGCCACATCTCCACCTACCCACAAGTTCTCGGCACTGTCATCTTCCACTACCGCTCCCGAAGTAAGTCCTCCCTGCCTCTCTTCTCCCCCCACTAACATCTTCCAGGAGCCTTGATTGCCCTCGGCATCATCGACCCCGACGCCGCCGACTACGTCGCCGTCAGCATCCGCCGCAATGTCAGCAGCATGGACCTCACTAACTCCGACCCCACCGTCCACCGTACAACCCAGGTCGTCGTGCCAGCATCCGCCACCTCCACAATCCCCCCCGTCACCGCCGCACCCAGCAATCCCTGGAGCGTAACTTCCCTCATCACCGGCGTCTTTACTTCTCAAAATCGCCAGCGTGCAAAGGAATACCAGACCATGGAGACGGAGTACCCTGACATCGATGACGACGATTTCGAGATGATGGGCGACGGCGAGAAGGGGAACCCAGAGGTTTCGGTCGTGAGGCCGGATGGGACGCTGTTGAGAAAGACGGATCCGGAGGTGTTGGCGGAGAGACGACGTCAGAGGACGTTGAGACAGTTGAAGAGGAAGCAGATTAAGCGGGCGAGTCTGGCTAGAGATGGGGGGATGGAGATTGATGGCGAGGAGGAGGAGGTTGATTTGACGGTGCTGTCGGAGTAAAGTGCTTTTGTGCTTGCTCTTCTGCGTCCATGTTTTAAGGATCTTTGCTTTTTGGTTTTTTGTATTTGGGTTCTGTTTATTGGAGTGTTGGGGCGTTATATCATGTTATCCTTTCAAAGGCTGTTTGAATCCTCTAGAGTTGTTCTAGAGGATTGAAATGGACTGTAAAGCAGTCTTCGAAGAGCCGGTTGAAATGCCGGTCGAGAAGGCACATCGGATTTGCTTTTTTTATTTAGCTTTTAACTACCCTTCATTCTTAGCATATGTTTGTAGGTATCGCTACTATCATTAGGCATTTCCGACATTTCACGAATCATTGTCTTGCCTACTTATTCAAATGACTCCCCTGAGGCGAGTCTTTATCATGCGCCTGCCTACACTCCACATCGACCTCGAACAACAAATGTTACCGTACAAGGATGCCGATCGAAAGACTTCGTTTGCAATATTTAACAAAGACAGTGTCCATTAACGTAGGAGTCTATCCTAACAAAATTTTCATCATTCCTTGCAAGTCAAACAAATATATCTGCTTCGCATTTAGTCCATCGTATTCCTCCAAAGTTCCCTCTTACCACTTGCTAACGTGTTCTAGCCCTTGGTGGAATCAGAAGCAATACACAGCGAGGAACTCTGATCCACGGCTGGAATGGGAAGTACAAGAGTTCTTGGTGAACTTGGCTTATGTGGAACGTCCTTCGGCTCGAGTTGCAAGTCGAAAGATTTAATCTCGGATTGCGGGATGGCACGAGCTCTGCAAGGTTTGGGAGTTGCTGGGTTGACTAATCTCCACCTCTATGTAGGTCTCAACACCTGCCCACTGAACGTATCGTCTGCTTATCGTTCAGAGGATTTCTGATTTCGGTTAACCGGTTCCTTTTGAATTATTTGGCTAACAAATGACAGATTCTGAGGTCCCTAGTACAATACAGTCACCGCCAGAATCAACATCACCGTGTTTCGATATGGAGATTTCACTGGCAAGATTCACGACTGGCATCATCTTTTCGAAACCGCCCGGTGCCAACTCTCCATCGCAATCCAGGTCACCTCATCATGCCCCAGCTCCCAACGTCGCACATCTCCGCCTCCAAATCCGACCAGCTAGACCGCATTCATCCTCCTTCCGGGCCATTCCTCCTGATTCGGATAAGTCCGCCCGTCCATCCCCGCCAAGCTCCCCAAATCTTCCGGCGCGGCGGTTTCCCATTCCGCCATCAGGCGGCTGAACGTCTGGGGTAAACGGCACAAACGGGAAGATTCTCAACGTCCACAACCTCCTCCAATCTCGCCTTCAATATGGGGAATGGGGATGTCCGAGTTAAGCCAAGTTTGCAGCTCTCAGGAACCGGGGAACCCTTCAACATGAACAATTGCTCGAACATTCCGGCCCTGAGCTAACCGCGATCTTTAAAGTGGGCGAGGAAGAGCAAGAGTGCAAACATATAAATCCCCAGTCTCAACCCAGTTTCACTCTTCTCCTCCCCACCTCCACCTCCGCTTCTCCACCGCCAACATGAAGATCACCATCTCCTTCCTCGCAATCCTCCCCTTCGCCCTCGCCCAAGTCGGCGGCTACGGCCAGGTCCGCACCCTCCTCCTCTCCCTCCGCTCCCCCTCTAACCCCCTCTAGTGCGGCGGCAACAACTACTCCGGCTCCAAAGAATGCCAATCCGGCTGGCACTGCGAAAAGCTCAACGACTGGTACTCCCAGTGCCTTCCCGGCGGCGGCTCCTCCAGCAGCACCACCTCCACCACCTCCATCCCCTCCACAACCCCCACCACCTCCATCACCACCCCCATCCCAACCGGCACCGGCCCCGGCACCACCCTCCTCTCAGGCTGGTACTGGATCCGCGCCGTCGCCGCCCCCAACTTCCATAAATACCTCCAATCGGCTCCCCCCCGGACCGCCTCGCGCGCCGTCATCGAAAACATGGCGACTGCCGCTCAGGCAAACATCATCGCTGGGCAGCTCGTGCAGACGCTTGATGCTAGCGGCAGCAAGGTGCTCTACGCACATGTCACGCCCAAGGCTGGGAGCGAGACGAAGCTGCAGGTGACGTGGAGCACGGAGAAGGATACGTATGGCACTTTCTCGTGGAGCGGGGATACTCTTACGTGGAGCACGCCGGGGATTCAGAGGCAGAATAATGCGGCTTTCCTTGTTTGTGAGAACCAGAATCTCTATGTGAACTTGGGCGCTTATGCTTATCTTACGCCGGCTGGGTGTGTGGATCAGACTGTGAGTACCATCCTGAGGTTGGAGAGGGGAGAGACGGTTACTGACTGGTGATTTTAGATCCACTATTACAATGGTGCTACTGTCGATTAAGCTGCTTGTTGAGAGTGGGGAGTGTATAGTAGGGAGGAAGGTGTTGGCTTTGTATCATAGTTTGGAGGAGTTGATGGGGTGTTGTTCATACCATGTAAATATATCGATTCGTGTTCAAGCTCAAAGTTTCCTTTGATTTATGAGATTTGAAGTTGAAGAAGCAATGTGCGAAGTACTTAAGTTTATCAGCACTTTATACATTTCTCCATCCAAAATGATAGTGAGTGCAATACAATATACTTCACATGTACATAAAACCCAGCAGAGCAATATAAAACTCCATTCCTACCAGCCTCTCCTAACTTACAAAAATATACATCACACTCTCTACTGGCACTGACTATACCAATCATTCAACTTCACACACCGACTCCCGCTGACACATCCCGTTGGTCCATTATACCCATTTCCTAGATTCCAGTTAGCACACGTCCTGCGCAGCAGCTTCTCTCTCTTTTTTTGGGTTCTACTAACCTCCACATTGCCCCCACTTTGCTACCGTTCCCGGCTGTTCCGTTGGGGTAGGCTGCACTGGTGGTGTGTATGTTGTTGTAGGCACCACGACCGTAGTCGTGGGTTGTCCAGGCGTTGTGGTCGTAGGTCCAGGTACGGACGTTGTTGGGTTGGCGACGTTGAGCTGGAACCAGTTCATCACGTCGTTGCCTTGGATGGCGATGTTGTGGGAGACGCCCTGGGCTGTGATGGCTTGGAAGAGGGGGCCGTAGATAGAGCTGCATTTTATGTTAGTGTGGAGGTGATAAAGGGAATTGTAGTTTTTTACCGAGTCCAGCCAGAGACGGGCGAGTTGGCTTGAGTGCTCTGGGGAGTCTCGGAGTAGCCAAAGACGTTGGTCCACTGCTTGATGGCCTCCTTGTGGTTGTTGTAGTTGAGGGTCTCGTCGTTCGTACCGTGGTAAATGGCGAGTTTTGGGCGTGGGCCAGTGTAGCCTACAGGACAATGTCAATTTTGTTTCTCTTCAATTCAGAGGATAACTCTTACCTGGGTAGGCGTTGCGGACCAAGTCACCCCAAGCCTGGGCGGTGCGGCTCTGCTGGCCTTGAGCGCACTGGGAGTTCCACATGCCGGATCCACCGAAGCATCCGAATGGCACACCGGCGAATGCGGCTCCTCCCTTGAAGATATCGGGGTAGGCACCCATGAGGACCTGGGTCATCATGGCTCCTGATGAAGTTCCGGTGACGAAGACGCGGTCTGGGTTGGCCTTGTATTTGTCGAGGGTGTAGGTAACCATGGACGCAATACCTCTGCTATCGCCTCCACCGTTATGTGTGAAAGTAGCCTGGGTGTGGACATCCCAGCATCCTCCAGAGTCGGGAGCGTTGGGATAGATGACGATGAAGCCGTGCTGGTCGGCGAGTTGGCGGTAGGGCGTACCGGAGAAGTAGGCTTGGGCGGTACCGGTACAGTAGTGGGCGGCGACGAGTATGGGAGCGTTGGTGGCAGAGGCAATCTTGTCGGGGACGTAGATGAACATCTTGACGTTTGTTGGGTTTGTGCCAAAGTTGTTGACTTGCTGCAGGGAAGCACCGAAGACGGCACTTGCGCCGGCGAGGAGAGCGGCGAAGGTGGAGGTGAGTTTGACCATGGTGGATAGTGAGACCTAGGGACCGACGGGTGGGCAGGAATGGGGAGAGAGATACTGGAGATGGATGTGAACTTATATGGTCGGCCAAGTGCGTGTATGTAGAGCTCCCTGCCATCGAGACATGCCGAACGCTATTTTGGGGAGGAATAGTAAGGGTATGTCCCCGCCTCCCTTCGCCCGGTCTTGTTGATATTGGCCATCCAGTATTTCCAATGCAAGGATTAAGCCTAGGTCTACCGGCGGGGTAGGTGTCTGTTTCTGGATGAGGAAAGATTTCCACCGTTATTGTTCCCGTGGCGGTGATATTGCGGTGGTTCTAGAACTGATGCGTGCAAGCTCGTTATGCGTCCGGTGAGTTGAACCGCTGTAGTGGAAAGTCGTGGGGTTGAGAAGAGGCAAGACTGCTATGATGTTAATCCATGTTGGCCCAGTTTATCCAGAATCGGAATAATATGGCACCTTGCTATTAAAGGGCGATAACTTGGAATGCATGCAGATCAACGTTATGTACCCCTCTTTCGCAACGTTCGGTTCAGATGGAGTCTGCTCGCAGTAAAATGCTAGCAGAGACATGTAGTAGTCATCATGATGTATCCTGTAGTCGTATTAGACCCTCGTACCCACTGCTCCAGCCGTAGGAATACATGCCTCTCATGATTTTGTCAACTCGCATCCACAGATGTGATCTCCACCATCTCCATCACGGCACAAACAAGACCAAAGCCAGAATTGCTGGAGGAGCCGGTGAGATGCAGCAAATAGCCTTTGTGGGGTAATATGTCGAGGCCGAGGCTGTCCATTGACGTCGTGTCATGTACCCCAGGTTCCATCAAGTAGTGTGCGAGCTAGCAATGTATAAGAGGCTCTGATATACATGGAAACGCTGATCATGCTGGTCTGTTTATTAGCCGAACGGTCAGGAACCAGAGAAGAAGAGTGGACGCACGGACCGAGTTCCCCAGAATCGTAGGTTTCGTAGATGAATATGACCTCCATCTGTATTATATCGTAGAGTTGTAACAGACCCAGAGGCTTTATGGGATGAATTGACTGAGCATGGTCTCAATTGTCGGATCTTGCGATGTACAGTTGGATCGGCTTGTCAAAGCTGTGAGGCAATCGGACGGACGGATCGGCGTTAGGGTCAGCTCTGTGGATAGTGGGTATATAAGGCCGATAGTTATCCCCCTTCACCTGTCAAGGACGGACGTTCTCTTCAAACATAGCCCAAAGCCTCTCGTTTCTCTCCCTTTCTTCTTCCTCGCCTTCATCTTTTTACAATGCCTGAAACTCGCCGCAGTACCTCCAAGGCTCCCTCTGAACCTACCCCCTCGAATTCCGAGATCCTCTCGTCGCTCCAAACTGCCCTCACCAACACTCTTACTCCACTCACCGAGCGAATGGAGCGGCTGGAATCTCAACTCGCTTTCCAAGCACCTCTTCGTCCTCCTATGCCCGAGGATGTACAAGAGGACCACAACTCAAACTCTCCTACCCAACAACTTCACCAAGAACTCGAAGGTGGGGTCCCCATCCGGGATGGACCCCAGTCGGTTTTCTCTCAGCACGCAGCACTCTTCGACAAGGTCCCTGATGCAGTGAAAACAGTCGAACTCTGGTTTTCAGGTGTAAAGTCAGACTACATTCGGCAAATCCTTCGGAATGAGTTCATTCCCACGGATATCAACAAGCTCATTCAGGGCCTAGGTGCCAAAACACCTCGCACTGTTATACCTTTACAGGTAAACGAGGCTGGAACCGCTCTTGAGCTTGCGTCACCGGCAGCGGTGGAGGAAGACTATGCAATGTGGACCTTTTTCCAGGCTTGGGAAGTTTACCGGAGTATCTTCCTATGGGGCTCTCCTATGCAGACTCGAGGCCAGTTAGCTTCGTCTCTTTGCATCTACACCAATAATCTTCACAAACTTCGACGCTCCTACTCTTGGCCTGCAGCCCGCGCATACCATTTTGCTTTCCACCAGCTTCGAGTGTCCAACGCCAGCACTGCTTATGACGTCGATGTATGGCGCCGAATTGATCCCGATTTGGTTGCGGAACACTGTATGACTGCTCCAGGGGTGATCCACTCGCATCCAGCACCCCAGTCAGCCTCTGACCGCTCCAGAGCTCGTGCAAACTCTACTGCTCGATTTCATCCTTATGAGCCACCTCTTTCACAGAGTTCCTCTCTGATGGATCGTGTTCGATTCCCATTGAACAATTCGAATGGGCCATCTCGTCGCCGGTTCTCTGCTCCCTGTGACCATTATAATTCGCGCGAGGGCGGTTGTAACCGCATTAATTGCCGTTTTGCTCATGCCTGCAATCGTTGTGGCAAGTTTGGCCATGGGGCATACGCATGTTCCGCACCTAATGCAAGCACTCAGTAGTCATTGAGGTCACCAATTTCTCGCTTTTGCTTAGTTTAGTAAACTTAGTCTCCCGCTTGGGTAGCATTGCCCACTCGTTAATTGAATCTTACATCCGAACAGTTTTTCGTTCCTTTTCAATCCTATCTAACTTGCATTCTATCGTTTTCACTTTCATTCTTTGCGTTCCCTACTTAATAGAGGCAAATGCCCCACTTCCGAGTCTTTTCCCAATTTCTTTTTCCTATCACTTCATATGATGCTGTCAGCACGGCCGAACACTTCTATCAGTTTCCCGGCTTTCTATCCTCATTTGCTTCCACCGCCATTTAGTCCTCTCTTACCATGTATTCAATATTGGGAGGAGGCACTTATTGGTTATCCGGATCCACTTTTTCCTCCAATCATTTTGGGTATTATCCGATACGGCGCCGCTATCGGCTACGAAGGACCTCGGCAATCACACTTTAGCCGAATCGATCCGAACCTCCCGATTAATCCCGCTGATGCGGGTATTGTTGACAACGACTTGGCAAACCAACTCCAAAACTTGGCTATTAGGTCATACCAGTCCTATTGCTCTCTTTTTCCCTCTCTCGGAGCTGACTACGTTTTTATTTCATCACCACTTGGCTTAGTCGACAAGTCCGATGGTTCCAAGCGCCGTATCCATCATCTTTCTTTCCCTCCCGGCATCAGCGTCAACGACTTCATTCGCAGCGACAACTATAGTCTTGTCTACAGTACATTGGATGAGGCTGTTGACTTGCTTCGGAAAGCAGGTCGAACCGCAGTCATGGTTAAGCGAGATCTCAAGGATGCCTTCCGGCACATCCCAGTTTCCCCGTTCGATCAGCCCGTTCTCGGCTTCACTTGGCGCGGAATTTCCTATGTCGAGTCACGGCTCCCATTTGGCTTACGCTCCTCACCCAAACTTTTCAATTTGTTTGCAGAAGCTTTACATTGGATCATCCAACACCAGTGTGAATGGCAGTTTACCATTCATTACCTCGACGACTTTCTTCTCATCTTTCCTGCTGGCACCCCATCGGACATTATTTCAGCAACAGAAGCCATATTCGACTCGGTATGCATGCAGCTAGGACTAACTGTCAAGGCCTCCAAAAATCGCACTGGTTTGGTAGTTGACTTTGCTGGCTTTGAGCTCGATTCCGAAACGATGCGCGTACGGCTTCCAGCAGCAAAGCACCAAAAAGCGCGTCAGTTAGTCACATCCATTCTCTCCCGATGTCATCCGCTGCCCTCTTCGCTTCCTTCTTCACAGACAGTCTCTGCACCAAGTGTCACGCTTGCTGAGCTTCAAAAGCTCACCGGCTACTTACAGTTTATCTCCAGAATCACGCTTCATGGCAGCTTGCATCTTCGTTATCTTTATGCAGCTCAAGCATGGTTTCCTGATTTCTCCTTCCCATTCACAAATGCTACCCGCCGGCGAATTACTGCTCACATGCGCGAGGAGTTGGAGTGGTGGAATACTCTTCTTAATGACTCTGACTGGCAGGGTCTCGATATTCAGCTTCCATCGTCAGCCCGCAAGTCAATTCACCTATGGACCGATGCCTCGACATCCAAAGGCATTGGTGGCTACTTTACCGATAGTTTCACCTTCCCCACGGTCTTTGACACCTCCTCTCCCTCTCATATGGAACCAACATATCAGTACAGCCCGGATCCCTCTAGCATTTGCCGTTCGCATGCCTTCCGAGAGTCTCCACCTTTAAAGCTTCGTACTAAGCTCCACAATTCAAAGAGTCCTGCTTTTCGAATCAATCTGCTCGAGCTCTTTGCTATCTATCGGGCTGTCGAACTTTGGGGGCTCTCCCACTTCCGCGACTGCGAGCTTCATGTTCATTGTGATAACTTAACTGTTATTCACTCTCTTTTACGGCAATCAACCCGTTCTGTTGACCCAGTGATGGTCAAGATTCTTCGGAAACTCCTCTCGCACTGCACAGCTCTTAACATCTTGCTTGTTTGCCATTGGCTTCCGTCTGAAGAGAACCGACTGGCGGATGCCTTATCTCGCAATGATCTATGTACAATTGCTAACATTGCGCCGCAGCTGCTTCCTATCGACAATCTGAAGCTCGCCTCCAAACGCTCCTAAACGGCCAGAACGAACCACCAACTTGGTGGCTCAACATGGTGCAGTCTATTGGGCATTGGTCTCGTCATTCGGCTACCCTCTTATGGCTATCTCTCTCTCCCAAGACCCGGTCGGCCTATCTTACTGGGATCTCTTCATATCTCGCATTTTGTCACTACCGCCAACTGGAGCCGGCATTACCGGCGCAGGAGTCATGGCTTATCGGTTGGATTACCGACCTCGCTCTCTCTTCGCCTACCACTCCCTTACAACCATCAACAATTCGCTCATACTTTACAGCAGTAAAGTCGGCTCACATCGACCTTCGGCTTTCCACAACTGTCTTTAACAGCCCCGCTTTGCACCGACTTCTCCATGGCGTCCGCAACGTACTCCCACCATCGATTCCTATGGAGTTACGGAAAGAAGGGGATCAGGGCTACCGAAAACCGATCCTTCAGGCCGACCTGCACTCAATGTTAGACACACTTCGACGCCAAACACCCTCTACAACGTACCTTAAGGGCCTCCAAGCTGCCTTTTCCCTTGCCTGGGCCGCCTTCCTACGCATTGGAGAACTCACCTACACCTCCGGGGACCTAGCCCTGGGTCCTGCGCACTTTGCAGAGCTACACCTAACTCGCCACTCCGTTCGTTTTGCTGATTCCGGCTTTCAGCTGCTGCTTCCTTCATCTAAAACAAGTTACCGGCTCCCCCTCGCAATCTGGATCTCTGCTGTTGGCGGTCCTTACTGCCCAGTTCTTCTGATGAAGGATTACTTTCAGCATGACAACAGACCTCTCTCCGATCCACTCTTCTTCGCACCCAACTATGCTCCCTTCACTCGCAGCCATGTCATTGGCATACTTCGTCGTTTCCACCCTTCCTTCAATGGCCACAGCTTCCGTCGAGGTGCTGCAACTTGGGGCCATCAGATTGGTCTCTCCACCGAAGAGCTCCAGCAGTTAGGACGTTGGGCCTCCACTCGCAGCCTTACACGCTACGTAGAGCGAACGGCATCTCAACAACTCCTCCTCTCACGTCGTTTTCAAACTAATACCTCTTCGCCCCTGCCTTCCGTGTTGCCAAAGTCCCCGGGGGCGTCATCACCGACCTCCAGTTTGGCTGGTAGCAGCTCCGGCCGTACCAGCCGGGCCGGAACACAAAGCCGGCCGGGATTCCGCCCTCGGCCTTAAAAGATGGGTCTGGAATTCATGTTCCGGCTCGTCTTGACGGCCGTTGCGCTTCCAAGCCGACCCCGGCGAACAGGGCTGCTAGCCTTTGGCCAGACCAAACACCTGCCTTCTTGTTTTCTCATTGCTTTCTGCTTTTCCTTTGTTTATTAGCTACTGAATGGACCTTTTGGCTTGTTTCTTACCGAAGTTTATACGCCGACCGTACGTGAAGATTGATGGATCGGCTTGTCAAAGCTGTGAGGCAATCGGACGGACGGATCGGCGTTAGGGTCAGCTCTGTGGATAGTGGGTATATAAGGCCGATAGTTATCCCCCTTCACCTGTCAAGGACGGACGTTCTCTTCAAACATAGCCCAAAGCCTCTCGTTTCTCCCTCCCACCCGCGCCTACAACCTGGATAACCTGGGGTTGGGTCTGGAATTCATGTTCCGGCTCGTCTTGACGGCCGTTGCGCTTCCAAGCCGACCCCGGCGAACAGGGCTGCTAGCCTTTGGCCAGACCAAACACCTGCCTTCTTGTTTTCTCATTGCTTTCTGCTTTTCCTTTGTTTATTAGCTACTGAATGGACCTTTTGGCTTGTTTCTTACCGAAGTTTATACGCCGACCGTACGTGAAGATTGACGCGAATTCGAGCACAGATGCGGCGGTCTTCGTATTGGGGACAAACGTTGTAAGAACTCTATCGGAAGCGGCACTTAGTTAGAGTTATCACATACCATCTCATGGGGAAAGACTCACCATACCTCTTTGGACCGATTCACATGCCATTGTGATGCGTGTCCACTGTGACGGATGAAGTTGCTTTGGTGTCGAGTCGTCCAGCCGGAGAAGTGCGAGGACGGTTAGGCTAGGATAACTGTTTAAGCAACTTGCCCTAGCCTTAAACACTTCCCAACGTGTTTAACTTTACGGTCGGGAACAAAGGTCCTCCGTCATATCGCCGCAGCTTGTTCCGCCTGTACGTACCCGCATCTCAACGCCCACTGCACACAAAGCATCACCAAAATGTCGAGCTCACCTTTGATTGGTTTGGTTATTTCTGACGATTGAGTTGAAGTACTTTCGTGTAAAGACTACTTGAGTGCTGAAAAAAAGTATAAACAAAAGGCTCGGACGGAGCTTCACAGAAGGCTCACGTAGTGTAGTGGCTATCACGTATCGTTGTGGACTGGAGTCTCTGTGAAGAGATGGGCCAACCACAGCTCCGATTCAACCCTTGTTCGATTCAAGGCGTGGGCAGCAGTATCCTTTTGGAAACGTCGAGGTTGACAAAATGGACCGTCTGGAGCTTATAATGTGGCTGGGCGGGTAATCCGCATTCTAAATACTTCTGAGTGTTTTTCTTTATGAAAAACGAAAACAGAGAAACCTGACTGGACGGACCGTTTCGGAAGTTTACTTTTGTAGGATGCGGAATGTAAGTACTTACTGTGTACTTAAAGTATTCATTGAACTTCTTTACCAACAAAGTCAGAAAGGAAAAGAAGAACTCTAAAAATCAAATGCAAGAGAAACTAGAAAGAACAAAAGAATACTGGCCACTATGGGGGTCGAACCCACGACCTTGGCGTTAACACTGAAGTCATATTAGCACCACGCTCTAACCAACTGAGCTAAGCGGCCTTGTATGACTTACTGCTGTCTGTTGCAAATATGACCATTTTGCGCATGCGGCAAGCCGATTTTACTGCCTAATTCGGTTGAGCCTCTCTTTCCTCCTGAGGATCTCTTTGTCTCCAACGGGAACCAAAGAACAAAGAACAAAAAAAAGACCACCACAAAAACAAACCCGCCCAATCTCTTCTTCCCAAACTTTCTTCCCTCAACAACAATCATCAAGTCTTCTCGGAACCATCCCAATCCCACCAAAGTTCGTCAGACACGGCCCAAACAACCTTCACAATGTCAGACGTCGCCAGTGCCCCACCAAAGAAGGCCCAGAAGAAACGAGGTAGAAAAAGACAACGGAAGGCTCCAGGAAGCAAGCTGAACAACATCGACCCGAATGTCGAGCCTCGCGTCGACACCAGCGCTACCACCAAACAATCGGCCCCAAATCACGATCAGTCCTACTTTGCCGACAACGAGGAGGCCAACAAGAAGGAGCCCACCAAGCCAAAGAAGGCCCCCAAGAATACCTCCACTAAACCCAGCAATGCCGAGATCCCCAAGGCCAGCGCATTCGCCGAGAAGAAGCCCGAGCCGACTCTCGCCAGCACCAAACTCCCCCGTGGACTCCCTTGCCCGTGCCCAAACCACTACCGCTATTCCGAGACGTTCGACTTCCCGCCAGTCTCGTCGGCCGTGGCTGATGCTAACCGTCACTTCATCCCGAGCGGACCCAACAAGCCAACTGACATCTTCCACGCTGCTCTCAACCGCTCCGACGACCCCGCTATTCGCTTCATCTCCAAGAAGGACAAGGGCCAGATGCTCATCTTTGTCAATGGTGCCTGCGAGGATATCGGCAGACCACTTAGCGAGTCCGGCATCACCACCTCCTCTGCCCAAGGTGGCTGCGGCATCGTCCTGACCTCCTCCGCCTGGTCCGAGCCCTTCTCGCTTCCACTCGAGCAAGATGGAACTCCACACACCGACTGCCGTGCCGAGGTCCGCGCTGCTCTTGCTGCCATCGGATTGAAGGATTGGGTCAGCGAGGGCTTCGACAATGTCATTGTTGGGACCACCAGCAAGTATCTCTACGATGGCGTTGAGAGATTGGGCGGCTATGTCAAGAATGGAGGCAAGATTCGTGCAAAGAACGGCAAGAAGACGGAGATTAAGAATAAAGATGTCTGGTTTGCGTTGGCTGCAAAGATGAGGGAGTTGGAGGCTAAGGGGGTCATGGTTCAGTTTTGGTTGGTGCCAAAGGAGGTTAATGAGGCTGAGCCGTTGGCTAGAGAGGCTGTTGTGAGTACTTTGTTCCCTGGGAAGTTTTGGAATGGTTACTGACTTTTGCGTTGCAGCATATGGAGAGCGACGAATGCTCCGCCATCACTGATATTGTCTGGGTTGAGAGGGAGAAGAAGAGGATGGCGGCTCTTGTCAATCATTAGAAGAGAGTCCGGTTGATGCATTTGTCTGTGAGGATAATCTCGATTGGCACATGATGGTATGTTTCCTACTTTCTATCCCTTACCTGTTTGACGTTAAGATATAGGACTAGACAAGTGTCGAAAAGGTTCACGGAAATCGGAAATATCGGAAAGGCCCTGTGGACTCGGCTTCACCCAATGAGGGAGTGGCAGTCTAGAGTGGTATTCTTTGGGTTCAATCATGCAAGAAGTTTGTTCTTAGATTAGGAGTAAGCGGGGATACTAAGGATTTAATATTGTATTATATATAAATAATCATCATTTCTTCTCGTGCTTGGCACCTCTTCATCATGACGCTGGCATGAATGAGCGGTACTTATCCACATTATTAGGCTTTAAGACCATTCACCTGTAGGTACCCCCATAAAACCGTGGCCTTCCCCAAGGAGTATATATATCATGATCTACTCGATCTCCCGACACATCGGGGATAACCAGTTTCGTACCCAACGGTACCATTTCTCCCCCAATACAACGCGTAGCGTCAGCAATTATCGCGTACTTCCTCTTGTTAAACCCCCCTTCCCAGCCAAACTTCGAGACGTCACCGAGCAAGCGGGAAACATTCGCCTGGCCCTTGTCATACAGAGACTCATACACGGTCCGCAGCATGAAGTGTCTAACATCTTCCATATCCGCCCCAAAATAACCCGGCCACAACATCTCATCAGAAGCAGCAATAGATATCAGATCCAAAAGCCGATCCCGAAGCGTATCCAGCAGCAGCAAAGCATAGTGACTGCATTTACAGAACTCCTGCCGACCCATCGCAGCCACAATCTCCATATGCTCCCCGACGGAAACATCCCGAAAGAACGCCCCAACATCAATCATCGGCTCCGTCTGCGGCTCATCCTCCAGCACAAGTTCCGCATGCGAGTCGTAAATCTGTAGCGGTGATGGAAAGCGGCAAGACCTGTCCGACCATGGCCACGGGGCGTGGACCTCGGTAACGGCACCGTGCATGTATTCTATCGCCCTAAACGTACGGTAGATCGCCCTTGTGATCCGTCTCTTCTCGCTCTCCGTCGCTATCTTGCAAGAGCTGAAGATCTCGCGGTGCGGGGTCTGTCGGGTGTCCCACATGATGAGTTTGGCGCGGAAGGTGAAGTGGCGGGTGAAGCATTCGGCGACGATGGTGGCATCGAAGAGCTCCATGATTCGCAAGTCATCCATGGAGATGTCTTCTTCTGATTTCGAGGTTGGAGTGTCGGGATTGGAGTAGGTGCCATTTCTGCGGAGCGTCTTCTCGATTGTTGAGAATAAGCTGGCACGAGCTGGCCCTAGGCAACTTTTGAAGACTCGCTTGGTGATCTCTCTTTGGAAGATGACCCGCCGTAAGAGGTAAAGCAGGTCTAACGCCCCGGATGCCTCCCAGGTGGCCTTTGCGACGCCTATGAGTATCTGCCTCTCATAGGCGAAATAGAGATGGTGAAGCACTGGATGCGTCGACCGAAGGTTGATGATTTCCTTGGTGGTTCGTACAGATTCGAAAATTGCCAGCTGAAGCTCACAGGGAAGAGTAAGCAGCTGTGATGGCTTCTTTGTAACAATATCGACGTTGGCCATCGTTGCGGGTTTGGACAGATGATAAGTAAGTAGAGTGTCCCGGGCACAGGTAAGGGAAGAAAAAGCTGATGCAAAAACGTGGGTGGAGGTTAATCGAGGACACGGTACCGCAAATCAGAGGGAATTATCTCCGAAGAGCGTACATCTACTAAGTAGTTATCCACTACGGGAGTAGCTCCTCGACATGCACAACTCGGCAGGAGGAGACATTATACCAGCTTAAATCGATCCGAATGTGTGATCGAGTATGAATTAAGAATAAATTTAACAGATACCTAGATACGTTGCTGACCAAAGAACTCCCAATAAAGATGCAAAAACTAATAAACTACTCCCAAGTGCCAACCAAAATAGATACCAAAACGCAATCTGATACAATCTCAACAAAAAAGAAATAGCTCTCATCCACTCACTTACATGCCCAACTGGGCATCAGTGACAACATGACTTCCTCCAGCACACCTATATCCACCCGCTTGCTTTATCCATCTATATCCAACTGGACAGACCCCGATGTTGCGGAGCTTCTTCTGGGCAAGAGCTTCCCTCTTTCTTGCTTCTTCTGCTTTCTTTCTAGCAGCTTCCTCCCTTCGTAACTTCTCCTCATGCTGACGCTTTCTTTCAAGGACTCTCAACCTCTCCTGCTCAAGCTCACGCTTGATCTTGTCCTGGTGTTCCTGCTTTGCCGCCTTGAGTTCGTCATTCTTTTTCTGAACATAATCCTCATAGGCTTTCCGCTCATCTTCCAGCTTCTTCTTAATCAGAGCTTCTTCCTTCGCTGCATCCTTTTCGATCTCTTCCAGCTCTTGCCGTCTTGCCTCAGCCTTTGCCTTGTCAATTTGTAGCTGATTCCAAACATCGTCGGTCACACCAGCGTCTCTTATGTCGGTATCTTTCGGCAGCGACGAGGATTCCTTAGAATCCTGCTTCGGTTCAGGTACTTTTGCATTCTTCTGAGCTTTCCCGGAGTCTTGAGGGCCTTTATGCTTCACAGCCTTCCTTGGAGGTGGTGCCTGCTGAGCAGAAGCCGCGGAAGCTGTAGGTGGAGATTTAGAGCTTGCTTGTGCGGTCTGTACTGGAGGTTGTTGTACTGGCGGCAATTGCACCGGTGGCTCTGCTGGTTTCTCCGGTACTTTCAAGGCCGGTTGTGGAGGAGGCAAAGATTGCAGCTTCACACGCTCATGAAGAATCCCACGTAGATTTGCAAGTAGAATATCCTCGGTCAGGGCAATCTGCATCGTAGGGTCCGGATCCGCGACATCCAATAAGTTCCGGTAGATAGCCTTTGCGATGTTTTGAACATCACGGGCATTTCCCCATGCTGGAAGTTTTGCCAAATCATTGAAAATCGAGTGAACCTCAGACTTGAGGCCGTCCTCCATGTCGTCTAACAGGCCAGCATCAACTTGAATCAAAGCCAGCTCCTTGCGAAGGATCTTGACACAGCTGGCGGGACTAAAAGATGCAAAGAAGATTTCTTCTGGGAAGCGGCTCTCGAGACCTGGGTTCGTTTGCATCAATTTTTTGATTTCGGTGTCGTAGCCAGCGAGGATCGTAATCATCTTTCCCATGTATTTCGGCAGTGTCAAGCATGTGACGATTTCATCCATCGCCTCTTTCGCGAACTGGCCTTCGCCTAGACGGTATGCCTCATCAATCAGTAGAACCCTGCCTAGGGCCTTGTCCAGCATCGCTTGCGTTTTCGGCCCCGTATGACCAACCCACTGCCCGACGAGTTCTGTCGCCGAGCAAAGTATGACTTCGGGTGTTGCAAGGAAACCCATGTCGTAGAAGACTTGTCCCATCTTCCTGGCAGTAGTGGTCTTTCCCGTACCTAACCAAATATTAGTATATTACTAGCTCTCAATTCTCAAGGATAATTCTCACCTGGAGGTCCAACGAAACGAAAATTGAATGGAATCTGGGTTTCTGGTTTTAAGCCCCGCTTCCGCATTTTCTGTGCGGTTCTCTGATAACCCTCCAGCTTCTGTACCACTTCCTCGGCGTCGATGTCATCCTTGAACAGCTCTTTACAGTTCATGGCCGCCCGTTCACCTCGGTTGTAGTTCTCATCAAAGTCTTCAGGATCGAACACATCTAACGATCTCGTCTTTCGAGCGGTACGTCTCTTCTGATGCGTAAGCTTGGCCTTATCCAAAAGAATGTCGATTTCCCCGCCGTTGCCGAAATTTGGCCGTTTCCTGGCACGCTCCAGGCAATCCATAGCCACTCTTCGTGATTTATTTGTGCAACTGAAGCCTTGTCGTTTCAGCTTAAGATCGAGTATTCTACCAAGTTCCTCTGCCGTGAAATCCTCGAAGTCGAACGCCGACGCCAAGGGGAACCTTCGAGCCAGACCGGGATTGACCTTTTGGAACATGTTTTCGATCTTGTCTCTGTAGCCAAGAAGCAGAACACAGCGGTCATCACCTGGTGTACTCTGAACTTCAGCAACAAGCGTATCAATGACAGCAGTTTTGAACGAATCCGGGCCTTGGGCGTTATCGTTACCCCCCCCTCCAAAGAGCGCATATGCTTCATCAATCACCAAAACCTTTCCGATAGTACTTTCGAGGATGCCTTTTGTGTTCGCCTCAGAATGACCAATATAGGCGCCGACAAAGTCAGAAGGATTCTTGATGACAACTAAACGCGATTAGAAAAGCATGCCAGAGTCGGGGTGAGTTGTCCATACCTTCATTGGTGCTCAGAAGGCCAAGGTCTGCTAAAATCCGGCCATAGAGCTTTGCAATCGTCGTTTTTCCAGTTCCGGGATTACCAGTGAAGACTTTGTTCAGAGTGCATTCAATAATCGGCTTCTCTTGGAGTTCTCTCTCGTAATTAGTCTGCAGGATCTCGAGCAAGGCCCCAACGGCACTCTTGACACTCTTCAGCCCTATCATTTGTTGCAATTCCGTCCATGCCTCCGATTTCTCGATTGCTCTAGAAGGCTCGGGCCCGATGAGATCCTCTTTTGTCAAGAAGAAGTCATCTGGGGCATTACCTTTCCTCCTTTCTTGCTTGACTCGATGAGCTTGCCGTTCCCGTATTATCGAAAACATGTTCTGTATGGCTCGAGCATTTCCGAATCCATCTTTCCCTCGACCTCTTCCAACTCGAGTTGCAACCACACGCAGGAATCGACCATCCATGCCTTCCTCAACAGCCATTTGTCCAGAAAATTGGTCGTCAATCGTCTTCCTCAAGATCTGGCAAAGCTCCTTGTCTGTGTAGTCTTCAAATTGGAATGCATGGGGAAAGCGGCTAGGAATTCCCGGGTTGTGCATGAAGAACTTTTCCATCTGTTTGTTATAGCCCGCCAAGATGAACACAAGCTTTCCAGTCTGGTTCTCGACCTCCGCAAGTAAGAAATCGAGAACTTGCGTCCCTCCAGAGTTCCCATTCACAAGCTGATAAGCCTCATCAATGAAAAGAGCTCCACCTCCTGCATTCAAGAGTTTCTCGAGCATCTTTTTACAGCCATCGACACCATCGTTTGCGAGTCTGGATCCAGTCGTCTCAAGGAAAGTATCACCAGGAAGGATTCCGAATGAGGTCAAAAACTTCGCATAGATCCGGGCTACCGTAGTTTTGCCTTGCGCTTGTCAGTACAGCTCATACCAACCTATAAACAAAAGGCCTTTGATAACTCACCTGTGCCAGGATTTCCCAATAGCGCTGCACCAAACCGCTCATTCTTTAGATCGGTGCCCTGACGTATGGATATGTCGACCTTGGCTTTAATCCTCAGGAACTTTTGTTTCACCTCCTCCAACCCGATCATCTTCATTAAATCATCAAGATGCTCATTAACAGCACCGAACCGTGTCTTCTCATCTTCCCACTCATCAAACGCCGGAGAATTGACTTTTGTTGGCTCTTGCGATGGCTGTTGCGTGGCATCATCTGGCGGCGGAGCACTTGCCGTCTGGTTGTCATCGGTCTTCTGATCGGTGTTCGGATCGTCCGAGTCATCTGGCTGTTTGGACGGAGCTGATGGTACAGAAGCTGATGGTACTGGCTTGGTCGTCTGGGCGTTCCGAATATTAATCTCGTGTGTAGTTCTTGCCTTTAACGCTTCGAGATCTTTCTTCTTCTGGGCGAGCGCATCTCTCTGTTGCTTGTCCAGACGAGAATCCGCCAACCTCTGTCTCTCGGCCTCCATTTTGGCATCCAACTCTTCCAATGCCTTTGCATACTCTTTCTGCTTGCGGTCCCGCTCCTCTTGCAGCTCGAAGTCTCTCTTCTGTTTTCTTGCCTTCTCCTCGGCCTCCCATTCACACTTGCGACAGATAGGAGGACCGTTCTGATAGCACCTCCATTGGAGCTTGTGGCCTTCACTGCAAGTATCTTTGAACATCACATTGCACTGCATCTTGCTGTGGTCTGAGATTTGATGGCATGAAGAGGGGCAATCGTGTTTTCCACAAATCAGCTTCGTTCCACTAATATGGAGTTAGTACAGTGGTTAAAATCTGCAGATTAAACAACATACCAAGGTTCCTTGCAACCACCATCCGGACAATGCTCCATGAAATCCTCCGGCCTGGCAAGAAGAGCGGTTTTGTGTGGATGTCTTTCGCACTTCACGGGGAATCCGTCGAAAATCTGATTTCGGTCCTTGAGGAGATCGATGAATGGCTCCCAAGTGGGTTTGCCCTTCGGTGACTTCAGGAAGGTATGCACATTGCCAATCAAAATCAGAGCATCCCTGGCACGAGATAAGAGGACGTTCAGTCGTTCTGGTGCCGCCATGAAACCAATATCTCCGATAGCATTGCTACGGGTTAAGGTTGAGATGACTATGTCACTCTCCTCTCCCTGATAGTTATCTGTGGGTGGTTAGTGTGTGATCATTCATACAAACTAGAGACTTACCAATAGTAGCGATCCTAATTGGCTTCTTTGTGAGATTTGCTGTTGCAGCTGGTACCAATCCGGCTTGCACCAAATCACCAAAGTCCAGATCATTGAGAATCGGGTCGTGATCCTTCTCCAAAATCTCTTTAAGACGAAGTAGCTGTCCGAGATAAGGAGTCAAGATAACAATGTTGTCAGTTCCATAGCCTTGCTGAGCAAGATATCGAACACATTTGAGCACCATCTCAGCCTCGAAGTCGTTCTCTTTGCTAGTTGCCTCTCCTTTACTGCGTCTCTCGGCAATCCTGTTGGCGTCCTTCTCGGGTCTCTCATGATGAACGAACATGACCCTATTCTGAAATCCTCGAAGTGGTGGTCGATCCTGAGTGGATGGTGCATCAATCAAAGTAGGATATGTGAGGTGTCGGACCAAAGCTGAAATCTCGGGACACATACGATGCTGCGAGGCAAGAGTAGTATGTGGATAACCGCCTAGCACCATTCTTTCGAACAGAGATCTATTCAGATCAAAGCCATCGCCCTTCTCGACCGACAACTTGTAGTTGTTCGCCTTTGGCCGAAGCTGCTTGTGATCACCGATGAGAATCAACTGATTCGTGGAAGGTCCCATTGCAGTCAAGACATGACTTTCAAGGACTTCACCGGCTTCTTCAACAAGCAAAATACCGGGTCTGGAAGCTTGGATACCTTTGGCATACTTTGCAGCTGCGGTAGTGGTGCACCCGATTATACCTAGAAAATTAGTTAGACGAGTCACCTAAACGCCTCTGGAATACGCACGTTTAGAACGCATTTTCTCCACATCTCTTTCATCGGTAATCTCTCTTAGTTGCTCAACACAGTCGTTATAAGTTTTAACGCTCTAGGCAGAAGTGTTAGCCGATGATTATGAAAGGGGGTGAGACTAACATTATTAAGCGCCAAAGCAGACTCCTCAACCATCAAGTCGTGCCATTTCAGCCAAAGAGCCGATCTTTGTTCCTTATTCAGTTCCCACACATGACGAGTGCTGGGAGATAGACGGTTCTTCATAAAGCCGGCATCCTCTCCTTTCTTCCATCGGTTGATTAGATAGTCGGGTCCGACTTTCTTCTTCCCTCCCTTTCCCACAGTCGTACTCCCATCTTTCGATTCCGGGATCTGAAAGGCGTCGTAAAAGTCTGTATCTTCGAACTGCAAAAAGTCCATCAAGTCACCTTTACCCAAGCTGACATTCATGAAGTCCACCATCTCATCATTCAGCTTTTTCTCCTGGTTTCCGAGCTCCTTCTCGAGATCGTTCTTCCTCTGGTAACGCGCAGCAGGCATTCGGTAGGTGCTCTTCGCATTGAAGAGGGTGAGGGGATCGATTACTGGATTTGTCGCCTTTGGTTTACCTAGGCGCAAGATATCATCTGCTGGTATGCCGATTTTGATGAGATCCTCTAGGAACTGATCGAGCGCATGATTGGTGTAGCAGAGCACAAGAATCTTCTCGTGAGTTGCATCGTACAAAGACTTGACGAGAAGGGCGCCAACAAAGGATTTTCCAGTACCTAAGGGGACAGTTAGTAATTATTCAGGAAGATTAGAGTGCTGGTGATCTGCGTACCTGGCGGCCCTTGGATAAGAGAAACACGATTATTGAGAGCTTCATTAATGGATTCAATCTGAGAACCATCAAGTCGAATGTCCTTTCCTTTGATACCACTGGCAACATCCTGAACAAACTCCTGTGGGTTGGAATTCAACTTCTCAATCAAGTCCAAGAGTTTCTCATGTTGGTCAATCGGTTGGCGCTCCATGAAGAGCAGCTCCTCGGGGAAGTTGATTTCTGACGTGTCCTGGAGGCGCTGAAGAATAGGCTCGCAAGCAAAGAAAGCTGTGTTGACCACGACCAGTTCCAGGTAAACCGTCTTGTTCATCAGTGCCAACAAAGCCTGAAACAAAGCGTCCTTTCCGGTGAACTCCACGATAACTTGATCCACAGCTAGCAGATCGATGTCCCGCTCGATTGACCCAAAAGCAACCGGTTGTCCGTTTTTGGTGAGGCAAGCTACTGCACCATGAGCGATTATGCTACGGTTTCTGGGGTTTTTGAGAAAGTCCCTCCGTTTCTCAGTCGACAGGTTCTTCATCTCATTAGGAAGACCCTCCTTAAAACTTAACCTCAACGCAAATGGTTTCCTTCGCATCTCAGTACCACAGGAGATTCCCATAACCCGGCAATCCCTCAGCACTTGGCTTCTTCGAGTGGCGTTATACTTTTGAGATGCAATTCGAAGGTCGTTTCGTAGCTCGGCAAGGAAGTCGTCTCGGTTGAGACGGAACTGATTATCAAGATGAATGCGCGGTCGTTCTTCGGTTTCGGAGGTGGTCAGGTATTCAACCCGACGAATAAAAGGGTCCTCGGTGGAAGCCAATTCATCCGCCGTTGGAAGGATTGAAATCGCTCGAAAATCCACATGATCGTTGTCGTGTCGTCCTCCAGGTGTCGGTTCACCTTCCTTTCCTCCAGGTGCATTGCCAGCGAGGACATCAACTGCATGTTTGATTTTCTGGCCAAATGTCCTTATGTCTTTGGATTCAGATTTGATGAATGTGGCATCGTCGGTTATTTCCTTTGCAATGTCCAAGAATTCCGGGTTATCCTCGTGGTCGAAAATCGAAAGGCATTCCAGAAGTAGCCATGCAAACACCTCAACGGCAGGCTCTTTCAGTTGTCCAGCCTTAAAGGCATTTGTAAAAGCATGGAAGAACGATGGCGGGTCAAGTATGGCTTCCATAACGTCCTTGAAGAACTGGCCATTTCCTAGCTGTTTGAGTGAGGGATCGTAAAAGTATCTGAAGAATCGGCAGGCGTGGTCGATAATGAAAGTTGGTGACAGATCTGACCGAAAAGTGAAACGTATTGCCTTCAAAGCGTGAGTACTAGTCCCAAGCTTCTCAATGCAAACACTGGGATCCTTCTGCTCGCATATAGCCTCCAGAAAGATCCTCCCTTCCGGAGCCTTCTGAACCATCTCCCGCCCACGAAGTACATCGTTGAATCGTTTGTTGAGCCTCTGAAGCTTCTTTTCGTCCATGTTGAAGTAGGTTGGCTTGGATCTAGAAAGCCGAGCAAGCCTGGTGGGAAGAAAAGAGACGAAGGTGGGGTTCCCGTCCGTCTAATAACCCCGCAATGGTCGTCCTTCACCGGGAGCTGTGTGGTTTGTTGTTACAGGTTCAGCCTGCAGCGGATTGGGAGCGAGTTTGGGTATTGTGGATGGTGATCAGAGGATATGCGTCGTTACCCGCCTACTGGGCCCAAGCTCATTGGGTAAAAGTGGAGAAATTCGTTTGCATCGCCTGGCTGTGATCCCGCTTTGCAGCAAAGGCGCATCCGGAATCAGCTCACAGCCCAATAGCCGCTCTGTTTGACGCGTGTGGTAGACGATTTGATCCCCGGAGAGATATCCTTGGTATAAGCAAGCCTGGGACGATAACGGTTTGATGGGCGTAATTCTGGACAAGAAAGCCGTTGCAATTGCTCGATTGACGAATGTCGAGGTCCTCAGTATTTCGTAGAGGACTGTGCCGCTCCTGAACGCCCAAAATCCTCAGTAATACGGCAGAGCAGTAAGGCATTCGCCCCATTGCGAGGACTCGACAAAAAGCCACATAAGAGAACGAATGAAAATTGAAGAGGAAGGCTATGTTGAGAGGATTCATCTGTTTAACGAAGGTTGCTCCGTCTCGGACTCTCGGTTGACATCATGAACTCGGATGGAAGAGCGCGTGGGGGCTTTGTGGCACAACGTTAGCTTGGACAGCGCTAGCACATTCATGGTTAGATTGGCTCGAGTGACTAACCCAATCTAAGAGCGATAAGCCACGACGCCACACGAGCCATGGCAACCAGATTGAATTCTACTGGGCTGAGCACCAGCAACTATCCTCTGTTCCAGTGCAAGATCCCTTTACATACGCTAAACAACAAATGAAGAAGACTGGCTATGGCGAGACCCGGTAAGGAAACCTTAATATACCCTGCGAGCCCCTTTAACCCTGTTTATCAACAGGACCGCCTGCTGTCACATCAATCTTCCCTTCTACCCCACCACAATATCATCTGCGGACCAGCCTGAAGATGATCACTTCATCCTCTGCCATCCCTTAGAGTGGACTGGTATCTGCCCGTAGCAGACCCAGTCTCTCCTCGATCCTCCATCGTTGCTTCTTCACATCCTCGCGCTCGAGTCGAAAGCCTTCTAAACCCCAGCAGTCCTGCCTGAGGTCAATAGCCTGCTAGTCGTCCGAGCAACGGCACAAATGGTCGCATGTCGTCCCTCTCTTCTCGAAGTGCACAGGCAGCCAGCTCGCGTTTGGAAGCGAGTGCACCCGATACCAGAAACACTGCCCCGATGGCAGACCGCCTACATTACTCAGTCATTGTCCCCCGAAAATCCGTTGAGGATGGCTTCGCGATATTCCACTGGAACCAAAGGTAAAAGTTTGAATCCCTTCCCTTTGATCCGTTCGACTACTGTCAACCAATTATCCGCCTCAATAGCCCCCTCGTAGCAGTGGACTACGTGGCCCTTCGCTCGTAGTGCGCGAGCAGTGCGGTGCTTCTTCTTCTGATTATCGTAACCCAAGCTCCGACAGTGAGGATTAACACAGACGAAGAGGAACATTTCATGGTATTCCCGGAGATGACGCAAGAGGTCCGTCTTCCGAGCAGATGCGAAATCCTTCGGACACTCTGGTAGGGTGCAAATGAAAGGTCTGAAGGAAGAATGGTTAGCTGATGCAGTTCGGTTGGTGACAATCCCCACTTACTTATTGCCATTCCCAGTCTTTCCCTTTCCCTGGTGGACTGTCGACTGGGCTGTTTTTTGCTGTCCCGTCTTGGCCGGGCTTGTCTTTCGCCGTCCTCTACCGATCTTGACTCTCTCGACAGTTGCTACTTCTAGGTGACGGCTCACTTGATGGGGGGAACCGGCGTGTGGAGTTTCGAGATTGACAACTACCGCAGTAGCATCATATTTCCGCGTTATTCCTTGTGCCGACAAGTGCATCTCACTTGATTTGGTTGCTGAGCATCCAGCGATCGGAACAGAAACGTCAGGCTGAGCCGAGGCAAACAAGCTATCCCAGTCGAAATTCGGGAACTCGGGGGAAGGACTTCGTCCCCTGCCACTCAGAGACGAGGAACTGGCTTCCATGAGCGAAATGATGTCCTCGTCTTGAAAAGCGTGGAATGGCGAGAATATCAAGGGAGCGGTGTCGATGGCATGAGCTGTATTGGCCTCGGGAAACTCTGGGCCTTCAACGGGGATAGTTGTAAGACCCTTTCCAGTTGGTGCAATTGCAGGAGCTTCTGCGCTTGTATTGATCCCTAAAATCCTCCTTCTTTCTTCCATCTCCTCTTCGTCGCGACCGACAAGTGGGAACTGGAACTGACGGGGCTCTTTGGTGGCCCCTTCCATGATCGTGTCCGTTGCGTCAACTGGGTCCACCAGCAATGAAGAAAACACTACACTCTCTCGTTAATGATGCTAGTGTTGCAGGTAAGATCTAGCTTACCAGGTGATGTTTGAGCTGCCTCCTGTATCTCATCCCAGTCTTGCTCCCTGAACTCTGTCGTGATGGAGTATGCCACCTCATTTAGGTCGCTTCCATCAATGCCTGCACCCATAAACTGGAGAGATGTTGACGATTCATTGGCAGGTAAGTCGAGATGCTTCAAAGGTGTGGTGACATTATGGAGGGCCTCCACACTTCGAACGAACACTTCAACCTCTAATGAATGTTAGCGACTGACCAACGGGCTCATGGGTAGTAGGGGATCGGATTGATGGTGAACGTACCAGCTAGCTCTTGTTCCTCTTGCATATGAGCTACTGTCTTCTGGACGAGCGCCCTTATGTGCTGTGCTGTGTACTGGAGCTCAGGCTGGCGTTGGATATCCATCACCATTACGACATCTGCATTCTTGCTCGGTATCTCGTCCTGTGGCTCGTTCATGACAGTATCTGCGTCCTCGAAGGACTCAAGTGTCGTTGCATCCGACTCGATGGATGAAAGGCTGCCCTGGGTCATCGATGGAGGGGCATCTATGTCGAAGGGTTGGGATGTCGCTTCTGGCTGACCTTGGACCTGGACCCGATCACAGTGCATTGTATCTGGAAAATCCTCGCTTTGGACGTCCTCCGATTCTGAAAAGTCGTTGATGAGATTGTTGTACTCAAGCTCGAAGTTGTTCGGGTCAAGGTCGTAGGCGTCTCGTGAATCTTGCGGATAAACCTCCCATGGTGACAGGGAAAAGCGCCGAAGCTCCAAGTCTTGAGTCTCCATCTCCCGTCTTTGCGAAGCATACTGGCTGTGGGCCTCCCGAGGAAAGTGTTCGGGGAAATAAAGAGGGTAGTAGTGTTGTTGATGATCCATCGCTCCGGGTTGGTTTTAGTGAGGTTTGGGAAGAGCCGCGCTGTGGATCCTGGTTGAGACCCTGGCCGGGACGAACAATCGCTTCTTAACGATAGCACTGCTGCAGTCGACGGTGATGAACGACTCCGAATGTGTCTCTGTATCCGAATTGTCGAGCTCCCAGGTGGGGTTATAAGGGAAGGAGCTTGTCGAGCGATAATATCGGCTGGATTGTATGGTGCGGGGATAGACGAGCGGGCGCGGGCAGCGGAGAGCGGATCGATTGAGGTGAACACTTTCGGCCTTCGTGGCGTCGCTCAATATAGGAACGTCTCGATGAAAGGATGACGGTGTAAGCTCTGCGATTTCGGGAGTGATTGTCGATAGGTTGGACGAGATCTGGAGGCGAGCCTTTGCTAACAATGGAACAGTTTTCGCCCGCCTTACACCTGCCGGTGATGCTGACGGTCTGTGGATGCAGCGAAGGAGCAATGCCGTTCAGCGTTCTGGAAGTGTGAATGTGCGAGAAGGTGGACTTGATAGCAGGTAGTTTCGTATGCTCGGAGGATTTTGGGGCAAGACCGGTCTATGGTGCCGAATGAGTATCATCGTGGGAGATTGGGGGCCTTTTGTAGATGAGGTTCCGAATGCCGCAACTGGAGATTTTGGTGGTTGTTGAGTGTGGATTGTCTCCCGTTTTGTTCCTCCCCCCCCTCTATCGATATCAAACAGATTGGCGACCTGCCGATTTAACCGCCTTACAAAGTACGACCGTCACAACACTTTATTTTGCGTATAATGGGCACACCAGAGGTGTGTTTTCTCGGTAACACAGGGTTGCTTGTGAAAGCAGCGATATCTGTCTGGGGTATCTTTTTTGCGTTACTTCTTAAAAGAAAATATCACAGAATTTCTTTGGCGATCATTGCCATTGCCAGTGTAGAGAACCCGCCACGAAATAGGCAGAGCCGAATTGCAGTCTCATGGGGAATTTACAGTCCGCTTTGACGACATAAATAGCAATCTAGTAATACTAGAAAATCAGTAAATAAGTACTTTTTTACCCTTTCCTTGAAACGGGCCGGTATAGTCCTTTGTAGCAAAACTTCTCGCGAACTGAGCGAGACCTAACAATATTTGGATACCAGTACATATTGGTGGTGATCATCGTGAACCTTTGTTTTCGTCGCTGCCATCGGTACACCCCCCAAGCAAAGTACTAGCGTCCTAGCAGTGCCTCGCTGGGTGGTCGTGGCATGCAGAACGAACGACGTAAACAAGTTGTACATACTCTCTCAACAGACGGGCATCGTACGCGTAACACAAGAAACGAGGGGAGTGGAGGGTTTACCACGGCACCAGTGGTCGATGGAGCCGTGGGAATTGCTTTCCTTCAATAATTTAGAGTTACACATATTCTAAACAGAGTGAGCTTGGAGCTGGAAAAATATATTACCCAAGGCGACTTCAAGCTGATGTCGATCCTCTGTTTATATTTCGGCGAAAGACACAATTATAGCTACGATGCTATAACTTGCCTTGGTCACTGGAGGAAAAGGTTCTCGGTCGAAAAGGGCAGTGTTGACTTAAACCAAGCAACCTCGCTAACGAGCCTATCGCTAGGGCCTAAACTAAACTTAAACGCTTATGTCAGAAGGCTCAAACGCTTGACCGGAGGAGCAGGACTTCACAATACTTTCCACGAAAATACTGCATTAACCAAGTGGCAGGAGCTGAAATACAGAATTTACAGGAATAAGTACTCACGCCTTATGCGGAGATGAATCTTAGCGGTGCTAGAAGGCTAAGGCGATGCCGATCGGTCTAAAATAGAGAGTTCGGCTATCTTATCGTAGGCTCTAACGATGCGCCTAAAAGCTCTCGGCACCAGGGAAGGGCGAGATCTAGGCGTAGGTCGAGCCCAGTCGGACGGATTTGCCACATGTGCATAGGTATCTGTGGATAGCAGTGTCCGAGGCCATAGTAAGTTTGGAACATGTAGTAACCAGTATATTAAATTGTGGTATATGAAAGAGGGAAGGAAAGCTGGGCCTGTATTTGTCACCATGCCCGACTGAACAGCATCATGTACTTCGTAAGTAGGTAATCAAAGTAAACGAAGAAACACAAAAACAAAAACAAAAAAACAAAAAAGAAAGAAAGAAAAGAAACTTGGCTAAAGTGCCATGAGGATCTACGGGCTACGGGAAAATATAGGAACTGTGCTGAAAAGGAATGTAACCTGAAGAATTAAAAGATCCGTACTGACCTAGGATAAGGGAGATCGAGAACTCTGAGGCGAACAGTGCTTCGTAACCATCGAGTAGAATATCGCACCAACCGGAAGGCCATTAGCCTTCAACTGTGAGAAGGAAGCCAGCAGTACTTGTATGTAATACCAATGGAGAAAGAAAGTCTTATTCACTAAGACCGGGGACCGTTTGGTTTTGGAGAAAGGTTGAGCGGCCAGATACCAATAACGACAACTTAAAGAAACCACCTCGATACAAGTGAAAATGAAAATCCGGCTCTGCAAAGCTCATAATGAATGCAGAGAAAAACTTAGCCCCGACTCTGCCATCGGAGAAAGATAATTGAGGAGTGTGCCCCAAGAAGATATCGCATCGCGATGAAGGTAACAGCCGACTTGGTGCTTCCCTAGAGATACTGGAAAGCAAGGTTATCGGAGTAATGAACCGATCTGGGCTTCAGAAAGTAGAAGCGTAGAAGCCGAACGGCAGGAAGAGGCAGTAGGAAAGGATCAGTACTATCGAACCAACTTACGACTTCCACTTATAAACAAGTTAGGACTGAACCTGGCCGTCCTCCATCTGCTTGAAGATCCTCAGAAATGGCCAGTAGGTTGGCGCCGGACACGTGCTTCCTGCTGTTCAAGGGCCTTCAAGCTCTGAATCTCCTCCTTCCCTAACTTGAGATGACCGCGCAAGAAATAGTCTGGTCTTTTGATAGGAGCGTTGCAACCTTTGCCATGCACTCCATGTTTCCTCATAGAAGGACATCCCCCGATCCTGCTAACAAAGAAGTTTTCCATAGAGCACTGTAAAGTACTGGAGTTGCCATGCTTCTCCTCTATGTGTCGCTTCAGGTCATGTTTCCTTCCGAAACGAACTGACGGAGTCGGACACTGGCTGCAATGGAAGTACTCTGTCCTTGTTTGCACTGATCCGTTTCCAGTGACTGACGTCGAATCCGAATCTGCATAGGCCGAAGGAGAAGTCCCAGTATCTTGCAGCTCCGTCGCGTATGATTCTTGTGCCGTTTCCGGACCAGAAAAGATGTAGCGAACCCATGTTGTACTTTCTTGACCTGAGGGTCGCTCAACCTTCTTCTCCGGATTGAGCCTTTGGACTCTCGTTGAATTCCTTTTGACGGCAACCTGTTGGGCAGGAGCCATGGTCGCGTTGATGCAGATGTTGGAATATATAGGAAAATGTTCGGTTGCCGAAGACGGTGGAAAGGCTGAACCTGAGAGAGAACTCGAATCGTCGATTGGAATTTCCCTTTCGAAGAGGCAAAGGGAGTTATAGTCGACGTCGGCATACGGTTCATATGCATGTTGAGAAAGGGCGGAGTTTGCATCAGATGGGAGAGAGAAGCTTTCGTGATCGTTGTTGGAGAATTGATCACCAGTATGCAAGTACGGCAGTACACAGGAGGTAGGTGCAACAGACCCTGTAGCCACCAGTCAGTATGAGCTCTGGAAAACGAAATTTAAGGTAAACAGCGTCACTTACCATGAGGTGAATTGCTCCATGATAGGGGAGTGTTAAAGTCGTCTGTGTAGGTCGAATCGGTTATAAGTGAAGGCGGACCGATATCAAACAACTCTGAAGCAGTAGACAATGGCATCCTTAAATCATAAACGGATTCGAACTGAGACCAATCGATGTCATTTCCAATATCAACAGATCCCGCAAGCATCCTGGCCATGGGTACAATCCAGTCGAAGAAGATTATGGTGTTCTGGTGAGGAAACAGACCGGCCGTCACGAAAGACCCAAAGTAGAGAATATACGGGATGAACCAGCGAAAAAGAGTCGTGCGACGATCGAAAAGAGAAATCGATAGCTTCAAAGAGCCGAGTTGAGTGACAGCTGGTTATGAGGTATGAGCGGCGTAATAGGGGGTATGTCGAGTATCCGAAAGCTGCCTCCGTGAGACCTGGGATGGGCCATCTTTATTGTTGCCCCTGTTAGTGCGGAAGTGGTTTGCTACCCATTTTTACCCAGTTGGGATTTGCCCATGACATGTCACAGAAAGCTCCCGTAGTTGTGACATCGCGAGATAGATGGGATCCGAAATCCAATTGTCAAAGATCGTAAAAGTGGTGGGAGAGGACAACATTTGGCTTTGCAAGCCCGAAGAAGTAAACTGTGAAGAAAATTCTGCAGAAATGCGAACTGGAGGGACACACCCTCAATATATGTTTCTGAGTGAAACAAAAGGAAACAAATCCAACAATCTGTGTAGGCGGTCAGCTGGTGATCGCTTGGCTTCAGCGCTTGGAAATACCGTGACGCGCTTTTTACACGCACGGAGCACACAAAATGTTCCGGGTGACATCATGCAGGCTGAAGCTCGGCGAAAATATAATCCGCAATCAAGCGAAACTCGTCCTCTCCATGCATATCATACCTGTGATGCTCACGTCAAGAGCATGGCGATGGCGGATGAGAGCGGCTTCCGTTAGGGGGGGCCTTATCAGCTCTTTGCTTTGGTTCTGGCAGGTGCCTAGTTAGTTAACCGTGTGTGTAACTGCCGAGAAATCAAGAGTCAAGGGACCCGAGTACCAGGTTGACGGTGTTGCGTAACATTAGTCTCAGGAACGCCTCCTTCCTTCTGCAACACCATCGCGATGGAGACGAATTCTGCAGGATTCTTCAAGCGACCTGTCAAAGTACGGGGATCCGCTGCTTTTAAAGATGGACTGCCTAAAGCTGGCGGCACCTTGGCGGAACCTGTTGAAGCACAAGGGTGTGAGGCTCGTTGCAGCCGATTTGTTGAGCTGAGAGCTCAGGAGATCCACTGGTTGGAGTGAGCTATTCTGAAACTGGCTCGTAGAAAAGCGCCAGAAGAAGCTACTCGAACGGTTGTTGCTATGGTGTAGTTCAGCTGCAGATGCCGTCTCAAGCCAGTAGCGGTGCAAAGTATGACTTTAGCAGTTCCAACGGATGGTGTGCGGTTGAGTGTATGGTGAGGAAGCGCACTGCAATCGAACCTACTCAGTAGCTGGTGGTTTGGACAGTGCAGACTTCCTCATCACAATCGCAATCCGCCATCGGGAGGAAATCCAAGTTTTCGGCTCGCACCTTCGAGTAATAATAGCCCTTCATTCCATTCGCGAGGTTCTGACTGCCACTCTACTTGCATCAGTAACTGTAGTTCAAAGAGAGCGGGCAGAGCTAACAGATGGACGAGAAGATGCCAATTATGGTGACCGAGGGTGTCTTCTCTGGTACGTATGCCTTTCTTTCATTGAAGCATGACGAATCAGTTGGGGCCAGTTCTACCGTGAAGTCGGTGTTTTGCAGTTTGCTTGAGGAGCGAGTGAAAGATGACAGTTGCGGGTGTGATTGTATCAATAATCGGGTCAATTGTTGAGAAGAGACGGCCGTCCGCGTGGTTGGAAGGTTCGCGTCGAGTAACAGGAATTCGGAAGAAGATGCGGAAAACATTGGAGTGAAGAGTGATCAAGTTGTTGTTTGACCAAGATGTTGTTGAGGAGTGGCCTGGAAAGAGTTTGAAGGCCGTAGTCGTCTTCGCCCAGTTCCCTTGGCAGCATCGGTGGGATCCCCGTGGATTTAGAATATTGCCTGGGTGAACACATTCAGGCCCTCGCTTGTCTGTTTGCATTGCATTGTGCCAGAAAGAAATCCACATTCTGGCCACGGCTACAAAGTCACAGGGTTACTCTTTTGCTTTCATCCCATCAGACTGCAATCCATTACTGGCTGATGATAAAGTCCACTTCGGTATCAGCTTCAAACCAGATCACCGTTTTCTTCCATTGCGTGTAAGCCATAAATGGTCTTTGAGAAAATATAAAGAGTCCACTGGCACGACCCACAAAGCCTCAGCTTAGTATCCGCAACCAGGGCTCCCGCAATCAAGAAACGACAAACGACAACGCTCCAGCAACTCAGCACCGCACTACACACAGTCGTCACACTATGACCGAGCAAACGAGCTGGGCCCGCATCGAAGCCAATATCTACAGCACATACGACAGTCTCATAATCGTAAATGACCCACCATTGCAATCTTGGGATGTTGTGTTGCTGGAGTCGGATTTGACTTTAAACTATGGGAATGGCCTAGTGAGGCACATTTCCTTCATGAAAGGGTACTATAACCTTGAGAGCCTCGAGGGAAAGATGAATAGAGCCGATAAGAGAGGGAAGACCATCCGGGTGGAACTTAGGAAGCTTAGGCGGCGGTAGTAAAATCAAGGGGATACGGGTACATTCAGAACATGAACTCTACTTTTGCGATGGGATAGAAGCCTGAGAGGAATAATGGAAACGGGAATGCGTGCTGATTTCGATCGTACTTTACTTTGAGTACACGCTCCATCCATAAGCCGTGAGCCCACTTCCGTCCTACTACTTACCTCCACAGGTCGTATAGGGGCATAGAAAACAGTCCTAGCCTTCTACACTGACCATACGAACTCCAGCTGTCGATACCATTTTCTACCAATCAAAGAAACAGAATGCGCCCTCCTATTCTGAAGGGAATGCCCACAAACCACCTCCCGAGTAAATCACTTTGGTTGTCCATTCTCTCGTTTGTGTATTCCTCGCACCCTAGATTGGACCCGAAAGCACATCCCTAGCTGTGAGACTTGGTGATCGATCCACACACGACATCTCACTCCGACCGTGGCTTCCGTGGCTCTCCATGTGAATCCTCACTGTCGATAAAGTAGTATTGTTCGCAGATGGTGATTGCGCTTGACTGTTTTCTTCCGTCCCAACTGTGGCACCATGCAAGAACGATCCAGTGACGTAGCGACTTGTAGGCGATGATACTTGATGTTGACCGACAAACGGGAAGGCCGATGGGGCGGTGATGTGAGAAGTTGAAGGACCAGTGGGGAGGAAATCAGAATTTGGGACGGGAGATGTACGTCGACTACGGTAGCTTATCGCAGATCGAGGCTGACTGTCAGTAGCTGGGAGATGAAGCTGGGGAGTTGTTTCGACATTGCTGAGGGAGGATGTTTGATGAGGGTTGGTGACCGTCAGGAAATCAAGATCATTTGAGCACACTTTACTTTTCTAACCCGATCTGGAACTCTGAGGCTCCATTATCTCTATTCGCGATCTTATCAAGATGACAGCCACTCACTACATGCTTCAAAGAATGAGCAACTCGCTAGATTGATTATCAAAATATTAAACATTACTGATGCTAGCAACCGTCCCACGAGTTGGGTACCATGTACTAAATGCCGTGCCTAAACCCATGAGAAACATGTCAAATTACTGCCTCGATCGATCGTTCAATCGGTTCCCCCGTCGCTTAATTTCCGGCACCGGCGTTTGCCGGGTTGCCAGTGCACCCCACCATATGCTTTCGTAGATTGTAGCTCCGTCTATATGTCTTTCCGCAATACGGGCATCTATGTGGCTCGGCATTGCTATGCTGTTCTTTGGAATGTCGAACTGCATCAGATTTGCGTCGAAAGCTTTCATCGCAATCCATACAACGAAATTCGTGTTCCGAACTGAATTGAAGTGCTCATTAGCAAATATCTCAACGAAAAGCAACGACATGGAGTAAGTAAACCTACATCTGTTGAACAGACTCTTCGTTTTGAAAATTGGCAATATCAAGGACAGAAACTCCGGCGTGAGGTTCTCCTAAACCCCCAATAGCAGTGCCAAGAAGCATATCAGGTGAGTCGAGACCTAGACATCCCAGTCAGTCAAAATCTAAAGATGACTTATTACGGCATTCTTACCGGAAGCTACAACTAACATCGCCGGCATCCCGTTTTGTCCGCCATTCACAGACTCGTCATTGTCACCGGATCCTCCTACAAGTTGGTAGGCGAGCGTGGTGCTGTGGAGACTCTCGATATATTGAGGCATGGAACTAGAAGCTCCATTCCCAAAGCTAGGTTGCGGAATATGAGAGTCTATGGGTTGGTTAGTTCTCTATATTGTGGATACTTGCCTTTGACAGATCAAAAGGATCCAGATATCAGAGAAGAACTTACAGTTCATTATGAAGGCCGGCTTTCGAAAGTAAACGAATGCTAGATGAGGTGTGATAGAAGATGTAGTGTAGTTTGCAAGTGATAAGCAATGCTGATGGATGGTATTCTCGTAGGCCAGCTTCCAGATCTTATATCTACAGCAGAGGGGATCCAACAGAGGGTATCAAGGACCTGATCGAGAGGTCACGAGAGAACTCCGAAAGCCCGTAGAGCAAAACAACGACCACCTCCCATAGCGTGGCACTATCACGAGCGCTGGAGACGGTGGAAAGGGGAAGACAGTTGGTGAAGAACAAAGAAGTGTGGATAGTGACGTTGGTCGCGATCTCTTTAGGCTCGCCAACACAGCCCATTTCAACTCACCAGCCTCATTCTCCACGTTGTGATGAAAATGCAGCCAAATATATCCCTTTTTGCTTGACAGACTTGATACGTCAGAGTCGAACGATTTGGAGGTCCGTTCAAAGGCTCTCTTGCTAAGGTTTTGACGTATCGACCATCTCTGCAGCGTATTGCAGTGAAAGAGGAACACTACTCCACATGTTACTGCAATGGGACTACGTAGCTGAATCATGCCGGAAAGGGATAATACCTTTTTTGGACACTTATGGATTTATCAAGAGCTCTTCCGGGCCTCCTATGGGCCTTTGTCTTTTGCATCGTGGAGACAATACCACAATAAAAATATTCTTCAACTTGATAGCATTGGAAAGTTGAAGCGACCAAGGAGAGACCAAAACTCGCTATCAGTTTTCATTTGGCTGCTAATACACGGTTCTTTTGGCGGGACGCTACTCGCACGTGTCATGCATCCGAAGTCGGCGCCCATGACATCGAGAGGTTGGAGATGAGGTTTCGGGGAAATGTCCCTTTGTTCCATAACATCAAAGCCGGTATGTTGCCTCGATATGGACCGTGCTGAACGTTTGAAACACCCGAGCTGTGTCGGAGGTGCCAATTCTGCGCTAAGAGCTCGCCAGTTGGACCCTCCTCCAGCCGTTTGGGGAGACCTTCTAACCAAAGACATCACACATCAGAATGTTTCAGCCAGATCGGATCATCATCTATAACAACAGCTAATCTGATGACACAATTACAAGGCTAGGTGTTGGCAATTATGAGGCTGATATCAAGGACCTGAAGAACCCACATGGTGCGCCATGCTGTGGGGATTGACGAACCACGACCTAGGAATAAACCGGATATTAGCGATGCCTTTCACCGAGTTAGGTCCATGCAGAAGAAGAATCCCACCAAGTACCCAATGGCTAGGTAGAAGACAAACTACTTCTGGGTCTGCTCTAACGGTAGCCTGCAACTCGTAGCATATGCAGATTCCCATAATCCACCACCCGTCAGATGGTTGCCAAAGTGCCCGTAACTATTCACCCTTCTTTCCTTTTCAGCATTTCCGGTGTCAAGCGAAGCGCTACACTTTCGTAGTCGACCAGTTAGAACTGGATTTGAAACATCGGTGATCAGCAGCGTGCTTGAGCCTTCCTCTTTGATGCACATCAGCCTTAGCCGACTCGCATAACGTTCGGGGAGACAACAGCAAGAAATGACAAATCACCCCAACGGCACTCCATCCCTTTCGCTAACTGACCGGATATCCCAGTTATGGCTAGCACTTCCGCTGAAGGCTGATCAAAGCATAAAGCTTAAGGCTGGTGCCAACCTAAGTCGTTGAAGGCTGAAGCTTCCACGGCATCTTGCACTGCGTACTGCATGATGAGCCCTTGAGCGAATCCAGATAGCCAACTGTGCGAATTCCATCTACTGTCGGGCTTAGGTTTCCGGATGTTGCGCCATCGTTAACAGGCACTGGGATGAGCAGAGCCCTGATCGACGGAGCGCTTGCTGATGTATAGAGCCAGCTTGCTGCTGCTGATGTGGTCCTTCTCCTCAACCAACGAAGACGACCATGAAATGGCCAGCCGTGGCCTTGCTGGCATTGATGTTCTGAGATGCTGTTAGCCTCCCGCTTCGAAAAAGAGGGTAGAATCCTACAAAATGAGAAGAAGCAGACCATCTCCCATAAGATTACAAAGATGTAGGCCAGCGCCCACGGTGTTACAGACCAGGGTCCAGTCCCCAATGTCTTTCGTTGGTCTCTGACAATGTGGGCGAAGTGTTCAGTCAAGAAAGAGACGACGGAAATCATTGTCGGCCTCCGTCGATGGCTGTCTCCTCTTCACAAAATCGTTATTGTGATTGAGCTGGGCCGTTTTTCAGTGAGCAATAAGTCGAAGCAGGGGCTGGTAATGTCGATGTCAATCCGTCAATCTCTCCGTATCATGTTGTGTTGTTGTTTTGTGGTGAGCGCTTCAATCACGACGCCCAAGATCTCGCGTGAGTTGTACAAGTCACACGTCACGGGAAGTGGGGGTGCGAGCAATTGCGGAAGCGATAAACACGTGACGTGACCGACCTTTAAGGTTCACTCCACTTTTTCGAACACGTTTCGTCAAGACGTAAGTACTTGCCATATGCCATCCTTCATGATCAGGTATTTGGCTTCGGCAACCATCTTCCTTCATTCTTTCAACGTGCCATCTCTTTGTTCTGATAATATTTAAGCTACTTCTTACCCATCAGTACCAAAGGAACGCCTCGACTCGGTCAAAGCACAAACGGAAGGTCGTATGGAAGATTGAAACCCAACAGACGCCGATATGGTCTATTATACAGAACCCCTATACACCTATGCCGATGACTGAAATAAGAAATTGGACTAATGTACAAAATGTAAGTGCCCTATTAAAAAGAAATTTACACCCCCAAACGCCGTCAACGATTGTACCCAGAGAAAAGCAAACCCAAGAAAGCAAAACAAAGGAGAAAATGTATGGTCATGACGATGATGGCTGCGATACTGACATCCGGCAGATATGAGCATTGCTGAAACTCAAGGAAAATAGTGGAAAAAACGAGAGTGTTTAGCATCCTATCGATGGCAATTCCGGTACAAAGATACCCTCATTGGTAACTGAGCCCTCCCACTCTCCATTGGACGGTAGAATCGTGGGAAATGTGCCAGTGGGTGTAAAAGTATCATCGAAAGTCCCAGCCCTCCTATACTGACCAGCAACTTTCAGATGCGTCCTCAGATGCGATCTGCGTTTGAACTTTTTCCCACAGCCACCCGACTGAACCCTGCAACCATTCAACCCGATCTTGCGTACATTGTCGGCATTATCGTTACACACCCACGTTCTCTCATCGAGATGCGTTTCGCGATGATGCCTTTGCGAATCGAATAACCGGCTGAAACTTCTGTCACATCCTTCATTTTCGCATGGAAATCTGGCTGGCTCTCTGCGGCGGCGCAGTCTGGTTCGTCGAACGACTCTGGCTTTCGTAGTCTTGGGCGCTTCTGGAGGTGGGAGGCTCGGGTTTGTAACTGAAGTTGGGACAATCGTTACTTTCGGTGTTTCTTCCACTTTGGATGATGGAAGAGTCGGGCATGGCGATTGTAAGGGGAAGCAAGAAGCAACCGGCAATGTGTAATGATGTTCTTCAAAATGTCAGAAAGGGACAGGTAGAAGCTTAAGGGACCGTCGTCACTAACCTTGATAGAAAGAGTAATCTGCCATTGAATAATTTGTATGGTATTCCGTCGACATCATATCATACATAGGGGCGCTGTACTGATTGTGCGGTAATGTTCCATCGACAGCTATTGGTTGCAGGGACGAGATAAGGTCTGGTCCATCTTCAACCTCAATGGGTGAGAGGTCGATCTCAAGCTGATGGGTGTACGACCCTTGAGGATATGACACCTCTTGCCAATCGGAATCGTCTGCTTCGATTGTCGCTGGCCCCCAGAACTCAGTCTCGACTTCGACTTCATATGATGGTTCGACGTTCGCCATTGTGTATCGGATCTGATTTGGGTGGAATGATGCGAAGTCGGAAAGGCGATGAAAGTCGTGTTATGTCTGGCGGACTTCACAAACTGGTGGAATAGAGTGTACCGAGATGGTGGGTTTGAGCTGGGGCATACCCGCCGTTTTGTACAATTCTCGAACGGGTTCAGGAATGCGGGATGGACCCAGAGGATTGGGTGTGCAATGACTTCGGGGCGTAGATTTGTGCGAGCTTTCCCTGATTGGCTAAATTTCAACAACATTGTATGCAGTGACCATGACAGACAAGGATGGATCGAAGTCCTAGTCCTTTGCCGATGTCGCTGCTTCACAAAACAGCTCAATCATTTAAATTCCGATCAGAATAATTCATGAAATTCATGAAGCCTCCCACGCAAATTGGACGGAACAATCCCACAACAATGCTTTCAGGTAAAGCCTTCGGTCAAATCCCAAGGGTCTGCTAACATTGTTCCAGGATGGGCAGGGTGTATCTCGGACAGCTGGTGAGGAGTGCGGCCTTCCTCCCGCACCACCTTTTGTGGTAATACTTCGGGTATTCGCATTTTCATTTTCATTCGGTCTTTGCTTTCTGGCTGTTTTTACAAAAAGGAGATCTCAAACTTTCTAGTATTTGGCACCCTACCCAAACGCTCGGTTCTACCACTTACTTCTTACCTCAGATTAAGCTCGTCCCAACACAGCGGGACAACCGCTCGCCGCTCGCTTCACCGTTGGACATCTCCCTGCTGAATCGATCTGAACGTTCAAGATACGACGATGTTCGGCTATGTACCTTCCTCAATTCGTCCAAGGCTACGAAATATGAAGCGTGCTTATGGACCGTGAAGTTGGTGTATCCGGGTCACCTTTCACCTCATGATCAATGCATCGGTTATTCTCCAACGAACCATTTCTGTCCAGTTAAACATCCCTTCACTCTACACCCGATTTGCTGCACTGCTGATGTGCACGGAAGCTGTCCAGGATTGATACATTCTTCGTAATGGATGTGGGAAACTCCGCAATGCAGTTTCTGTGTTGTGCATAATCGTCATCCCAGTGACTTGGACTTGGTTCCATTCGCCAATTGCGGATGTTTGTTGATCTAACCCACCTCCCGGGTCCGGTCCCTTGTGTCCCCGCACTACAGATTAATGGATAGGAGTAAATCCTGAAGAAGAGGACCCCGCGCAGACTGCAGCTCCAATTTCAAAAGGATTGGTAGTTGGGAACTGCAAGATGGAGGGTGCAAGGCATCTGCAGAAGCTCACCTGGTGGCTGGAATTACCATATAGTGTTGCATCGACAGGAGTCCGGTAGACACTTTATCCGTGAATCTCGACTGGGTCACGGTTCGTTCGTCGAATGATGTTCATTGGGATCAAACTCTTTCTAGGTCTTAATCTTCTTCAGATGTATGATCGAACAAGTTATACACGGTTCTTACATCTTAAAGCGAGAATGGTTATGATCGAGCAAAGTGCATAGGTTTCGGACGCTAGTATAAGCTAGCGGATAATAGTGCTTCTGGGCGTTATCCGTGCAACCTAGAGTCGCGGTCGAGTTGCCCAGTTCTCGTCTAAATTAGCACCTAAACGAACTAGTGAAGAGATTCCCCCCACGAACCCTAGCAACTGCTTCTTCAAACGAACGAGTGCTGATGATGATCGAAGCAGATTTGAACTTGTTTCCTCGACCGATGCTCACGTACTTCGTAGCGTTACAATCGACGGTCTTCCAAACAGGAAGCCAAAAGTGCACCGCGTGCTTCTTGGATTGCGGTGTGTCTTTTATGAGAAGGGTCCCGATGTAGCAGGCACTGCAGAATGGTCATGCAAGGGGGGCACACACAAGCAACAAAATGTGGGATGGCAACAATTCTGTGCCAGACAATACTTACGTTCATCCATGGTCCCTGACAAGGTTCGAGCCAGCGGTTACCCACGCCAGAGTCCCCCAAGGTTCGTTTGGCCGGCTGAGATTCAAATCTCAGGCTGGCTCCTGACTGTCGATTCACGTCTGTTTTCAGCAGAGAGAACATTTGACCGGAATCTCTTCTTCTTCGGAACTTTAATCGCAGTTAACGCAGATCTTCCGCGATTTTTTTCGTTAGTAGGCCTGGCGAGGGTTCAACAAGCGCAGAGCAAAAGTCTTTAGGTAAGCTGAGCTTTCTTACAAGTACTCAAGTAAGTACCACTCAGTGTATGTTAGGATGATTACAGGATTTGGTACAATATCCAACACCGTTGACTGACTGACTAGTTATGTGCCAGATTTAGATCACTGCCAGTGATGGTCTTATGGGATCGATTTCGATTCGATTTCCTGCCATTTCATACCCAAAAGTGGGAATAGAATCTTGCCGCCGCATTTACATGCACAGCAAGGGCAGATGATAAGAAACCGGCACTTCTCTTAGCGACCCGACCAGTCAGTTGGAGAGCCCGTTTCGGAATGTCAGCTTCTGACGTGCTTCTCAATTTGAACCCGAGAAATCGAACTGAATGTAACTGACATTGACGGGTACCCTATGTACGGGACAGCTCGTCAAACCATGCGATAGAAGTTTCGGAATATGACTTGCTTGACATGTGTAGTGCCCGTCAATTTGGATCCGGCTTACGGCAGACGGCGCAAGCGCGGCTTTCAGTTGTGCCCGAAGATGGATCTGCTCCTGCTAGAGTTGGACGATCTTCCTGATTCATCATATCAGAAGACAAGCCCTTGGCTGCCGCTGTCAACTCTGGCAGCCTTCAAGGGATGGGCTGGTGTTGCAGAACCATGACGATACTGTTGTTGCAAAAGACTCACGGAAATGATGCCAGATGCCAGTTAACCCGGAGCAACATGCCAATTATTCAAGGGCCTCCAAGCGAGAGAAAGGGCCGTAACTTTTACATGGTTCTGGAGTCAGTCAATTTGGGCTTGGAGTCGGAAATGACGGATGTCGACTCCATCCAGGAAGAACCCACAGTGAATCTTGCAGAAATCAAGCTATTTCTGAAGATTTGGAGAATAGGGATGAAGTCCAAGTAAGTATTGTTCTATTACAATTCATCTAGAGGGAGAAGATCTGGATCCAGAAAGAAGTTAAACGCCAGGCTCGTCCCAAGCCAACCATGCAAAAGAAGAAAAACGAGGTGGTGCCTGAAATAGGCAAAGAACCTATGAAACTCGGCCTAGCTCAAACGAGATTCGGCGGATCCCATCTTCTTCAATTCCCGCCGTGATCGCCTTTGCTCAACAGATAAGCATTTGAGATGATTCTTCAAGTGCTCCTTCCTGGCAAACCTTCGAAAACATCCGCCCTGTACCACCTTGCAACCAGACGCAAATTCCGCACCAAAACCTCTCAAGAGCTCAGGATTATTCTCGCAACTGTATGGCTTGATGTTGGCATGCTTCTCTCGATAATGCCGTTTTGCATCAATACGACGAGGGGTCTCGTGTGTGCAGTCTGCTATCAGGCAACAGAACGTCTTACTATGATAGTGGTTAGAGATATATTGGGGTACATTGAGGATCAGCATGCATACCCGTACTTCGTTTCTTCTTCTTTGATGTAGTATTCAAAGATATCCGACTCGTCAAGCTGATCTTGTGTTGATGATGGTGTTGTTGACGACCTCGGCAACCTTTGCTCATCTGCTGACGGTTCTAAGTTTGGCACAAACGGCTCGTTGATTGCTACCTAGGTTGTTAGCGGAGCCCGAGCCTCAAGCACTGAGAAAAGTACGTACCTCCGTGAAGATCCGGCGTGTAGTCAAGCTGACCAAAATACCCAGAAGGGCTATCCAAACCTGTCGTTCTAGGTATAGCGAATTCGTTGTCAACCTCGATGGGATACTGGTACTCTGAATTTACAGGGTAGGCGACGTTGGAAGGAGGTGGTAAATGGTGGGTCTCTACTGTGGCTGGAACAAAGCCGAACTCGGTGTGCCATACAGTTGTCAAATCGGTTGCGAGTGGGTCGGGATATCGATTGATCTCTGAATACTCATGGTCGTAGTACTGTGAAGGATGTGCCATGATTATACGGTAGGTTCGATGTTTGCATTACGGCAAGGAGCTGAAATGGAGTTCCTTTATATCGAATCGATGAGAGCAGTACACTGACGATTGAGGCGGCTTGCTGGTCCTATGGTGGAATTCAAAGGCCGAAGGATGTTGCATAACAGCTGTACGGTAACGTAAAACGTTCGCCCCAAGTGGGCACCGGGCCCGGCATGGGTTACCTGGGAGGAAATGGCAAGCTGGCCCGCCCTCAGTACTGGGGTGCTAAGGGTAATTTCCAGTTCCGTTGGGCTGAGCATACATTCTCGAAACATGGGTTACTCGCAACCACTGTTCATCTAGATTGGTATGTATTAAGGCTCCCAGTGGCGAACCCGCCCACCCGGTACGATGGTGGTTGCATACCACAGTTACAAAACTAGCCTTGCAGGTGACCGAAGGCACATGCGGGTCATCTACAGATTGCATATTTTGGACGTCAAATGCGCACAACAAGGTGTCAAAAATTCATTCCATACTTCATAAACAGAATGTTGCGGTTAGCATTTGCAATTTGGAGTTGACCTATATCCTTCCAGGTCTCCGAAAGTACCTGAAGATCGTAGCTGACGCTCCACAGGACGGTCCGTTCATGTATTCAATTCGACTCGGCTGGTCTGGCACGATCCACCATGCAGTGCTTTATTACCTGGAACTCACCTATGTAGTGACGATGTGCCCAATGTAACGAACTCTCCAAAGTGCTTGCTGGCAATTGTTGGTGAGCAGGCAACCTTGGGCCAACATCATGAAGTTTGCCCTCTGCTCTGTTGCTTCTGTGGAATTCGATGCTGAGTTGGCAAGCTCGGGCGCTTGACTGGTGAGATTTTGCTTTTGAACTTCAGCACACAGGTGTTACGATGGTATAGTATTCCGACCACGAAAGGGTTGCTATGTATTCGGACAAGGGTGTCACTGCCACACCAGTAGTTCCTAAGGTGCGAGAGTTCATACATACTTTTGGGAGGATCGAGGCGCTGTGTCGATATGTCTGACGTGTTCGCAAAAAGCATCCATCAAAACCTCAGGTCTCGAGCTCCCTCAAGCCTACTTACCTGGCCCGCCACAAAGGCCATGTCCCTTTATACTTAGTATTGACAGACACAACTCTACCGTACGAATCGAAAGGAGGTACATTGATTTTGTAGGTGCTGCTGCGTCCGTTTAAGTTGCAATTACTTCTTTGCAGGTATAAGTATTTTTCCCCGCCGGGCTTCGACATCCTGTGGAGTATGCTGACCTGGAACAGACTTCTCAAATACCCCTCGATAAGTGTCCAGATATGGATACCGGTTCTCCATCTGCACTGCCATCCAGCTACCAGGCAGGGATTGCTTAAGCTTGGGTCGCCTAGGGCATACAACATGTTCATGACAACGCATTGCTGTTGTACCACTTTTAATTTTGCGAGTTCCGCACACCATCTTCTTTGAGGATTTGAATCCATGACATAGATCCAGTTTTGAAACGAGTTAACTCAGCAGCTTTGCAACATTTCAATAAGACGTATGTACATGCGGGTCATCTACTCGAGGAGGTTGTACCCAAATGAATGCACATGTAATGGGCATGATAGGTTCGGGTCTTGTCATTGCGTACTGTGGTTTACGGTTGGTATTTCTATTACAAGTACTTAGTACTAAGTACTTATAGTAAAAATGATCATTTGGTCATAATGGTTTTTCTATTGTTATGACCACTTTTTATGAAAACATAACAGAAAGAAGATACCTAAAGAAGCTTATGAACAAAATCATAATTTTTCCTTACTGTACTTTGCTTGTTATATCCTCATAAAAAGTGGTCTTAACAATACAAATATTATTATGACCAAATGACGCTTTTTAAGATTATACTTAGTATTCAATACTAAAATCTGTGCACGTAGACAAGCTTGTCGTTCCTGCTTCCGAATGGTATGGATATAACTACGAAGATATGCATTGCGATGTGCATGCAACGCCTTGCTGCACATGTACGGCTAATCTATTTCGAATGCAGGGCAAGATGGTAACCAATTGGATGTGCATGTTCACACAGTACAAGTACATAGTATGTACAGGCTGTACAGACAACCGATTGGTACCATACATACTTGTTAACAAAGCCAAGTTCTAATAGGACCGAAATTTATTTCCTGATTCAGCTATTCAAGTAGTGCTACTGACTTTCAACCTCCATGTGCTCCAAGTCCACGATTTGCTGCTAGGGATAACCTATCGGCATGCAAGCAGATGCAGGATTCAATCTCATCACGCCTCGAGCTAGTAGCGTGAAACTAATCGTCAAATATGGTCCTGAGCGGAATGAATCCGACGTCCGAACTGTCGGGAGGTAGCCCCTTACTATCGGTCAGGACTTTCGAGACAAGCATTGATCGGCTTCGTCGAATCGGTACATTTTCCAGCCACTAAGGCTATCCAGCAAATCAGATTCAACCGCGCCGAGCAGAAGAGGGCTGGAATATGTACATAGAGAGTCAATGTCTCTGTTTCGGGTTCGCAATTCTAAAGTGATGTCTTTGAAACATTCACCTTGCATTTTGCATTGGAATGAGGTTGAGCGTTCGACATGCATCAGTAGGCGAAAACGTGGCAGCCACCCGCCCGTCATCCAATAACACGCGACAGACCGACATTACGTTCTACCGACGAATGGAATACCATGTTTATGGGGATATGCCTCGGCAGCTAGTAGTTATTTGGTCGAGTCTCAATAAGATCTCGAGCTCATCAACCTCAACTGGGTCCATGAAGCTCACCGACGGGATACTGCCACCACCAAGTACTGCTCTACGCTCAAATCTCGTACACGTACCGTCCTTGGGGTTGAAGATCCTTGACTTCAAAGCTCTGCATACGTATGTTCGTGTATGTATCCGCATTCCCGAGCTACAATTCCAAATCGCGAGTAGCCGCGTTCCTAGCTATAGCCGCTAAGCGCTAGCATAGTTCACATCGGAAGGCATCTAGAGCGACCCGTATTTTGGGCTTCATCTTACTGAATGGAGTGCCGCAATACTAGCTGAATATCTCACCAATTCTAGGTTCCAATTGATGGTAATAGAGGTATGCAGAGGAGTACTGCAAAGAGCAGCTGACTGCATATTTACTTGCGTTAAGTAGACCACTTCACGTGCACGCGAAAGTACTTACTTACCTGCTATTTTAGAGCCTACTAGCGCCCGTACCAGCTAGAATAGCAGCAAATCGCTCCGAAACTGTTGTGAATATCACAATATAGACAGGAATTCGAGAATGAGAGCTAGAGTACCTATTTACAAAGTACATGCAAGTGCTTAGGCGCTTCTCACAAGAAGAGAAAACATACAATCTGAGTCGTTTGTCCTTAGCTATGATGGACCGACCATATATAGCTAATAGCTATCCAACTCAGGCAAGCATGCATATTAAGTATGTAACCATTTTAGATAGGTACTTGCGTACTAAGTAAGTACTTGGTAGATTTTATAGAAAAAGAAGTATTCAAATGCTCCACAGATACATCGCTTACTAAAATTATATGTACTCGTACGACTGGTCTGTACCTGCCTCCGTTCGTTAAGGCTTACTTAAGCTTAGCACCTCCGATGCATCCTAGATTCGCTTGTAAGCGAGCGAGTCACAGATAGACCATGGTGAAAAGCTTATTTCAACGCCCTATGAAGCAGTAGTAATACAGTCAATGAAGGGGTATTTGTACATATCGCAGGCACCGCCAATCCATTAGTATGGGTTCCTTATTGCCATTTGTATCTCCCCTCTTCTGGCTTCTTGCTCCAAGCGCCGTGGTCTTGGCGCCAACCCGTCGGGGTCTGCCTTTCGTGGGGGTTCGATCCGAGTGTGGCAGCATACGCCGCATGCCTACAGGAAACGAAACAAAATGGCCGGCAACTTTCTCGATCGAACAGCCCAGCTTAGGCTAACTCCGCTGCGTCTGGAAGTGAGAAAACTCAGAGATTCCTCACATGCTGAGGATGCTAAATTGCGGAGTCAGCCTTTTGCAAGTGTTCGATATATCGGCCACAAGGTAGACCTACCGGCATAATTAATCCGAGTCTATGTATTCGGCCATTAATAGAAACCATGACTTTTGTTATGGACTCTCGATGGCCTTTGTAATTTGTAAGCACAATTACAAGTACGCTGGCATCTAACTAGTGTCTCGTTTCCCGTCGACTCTCCTTCGCTGCATGCAAGTGGTGATATGATGTGCAAGTGTAATGCAAGTTCAAACCCGAGACTGCCTTGGAGTATGGGCTAACAGGCTCCTTTACTGCACATATCCAGCTATTAAGCTTCTCGCTACATGGCTCGATCCAGTCGCAAGGCTTGTCGGCGACGGAAGGAGTTGCACAGCCCAAGAGAACGCTCGAGGTTGTTGACAAGGCATACTGAAAGAACACCCACGTTTATAATACAACGAGTCGCAAGTAAAAAAAATGAAATCATCTAATAAGTACACTAAGTGAAGAAAGTGGGTATCGAAACAAATGCAATATGTACTGACATGGAAGAAGAAGAAAATTAATCGTATGCCAAATCCAAACCAAATCATTCTACACGTTAATAGATCAAGGAAATTTCGAAAAGTAAACCGACCGAACCGCCATCTCAGTAAGCATTAAGAACTCGTAGTCGCATATATCCATCCATCATACAAAACCGTAAAACCCGTAGGAAATAATCATCTAGGGGTCTGAACCGAAAAGGGAAGAAAAAGCCAAAGCAATCCAAAAGAAAAAAACAAAAAACATTACAATCGTATCCAGTGGTGTCTCATCCTCCTAACTTCTCTTCACCTTCTTGCACTGACTCTTTGGGCTCAAACTCTTTTTGCTGCTTGAGCTGCAATATCCAGTGAGCGAAAGAGCAGTGAATGATCTGCTGATTTTCTTCAGCATGCTGATATCCTCATCCGCACATCGCTTTGTGCCTCTGCTGCTTTGTCCACCCTGTGCGCCATAGGCACCTTTCTCCGCGGCCCCAGAGCTGCTTTGACATCCACCAGGAATATGCGGTCTTGCGGGTTGATCGAGTGTAGTCCTTGACGATGAGCCTCCCATATCCTGGTCTGGTGGAGGTTTCTGGCTTCTCCGGCGTCCGGATAGCTTATCCTCCTTCCTCTTGCATTGCAAGTGTTTCTTGTAATGCTCCTTTCTTTTGAAGCCCCTACCGCAACCTCCCATAACCCTTTTACACCCGCTCCCCTCATGCCCGATTTCCGCGAATACCACTGGATCATCATTACAGATGAACCGGCTTCGTAGCAAGTGAACCTCTGCGCAGTGTCGGGCGAAGTCGACTTTTCTGCTGAAGAACAACGCACAGTCTCCTCCCCATTTGCATTTATACGCCTTCTTGCCGGACTCCGGGTTGGTTCTAAACGTGCAGTGTCGGTAGGTCTCCTCAGAGTCAATATGATTCTGTGCGAGGGGTGTGGGGGGCTCTGTGGAAACTGCGCGTTCCTCTATCTGATTATCGGGGACTTGCAAAAGCGGAAGTGGCGCGTTCGTATCATTGGAGGGGTAGAGAAACTGTGGGTTGACGAATGAGTTTTCGGCGAAAGGAAGAAGCGGACTTGCAGCAGGTGCTTGAGACAATCCGATAAAGTCCATTGCAGAGTGCGAAGCTAGTGCAGAATCGATGGTAATCGGGCCATTGAACGAATTTGAGGCATAAACACCGGCATGATAGTCTGCTAGTAAGGGCTGATGATCCACGAAAATGCCGGTCGAGTCGGGTAGGCTAATGGGCGGTTGTTCGTAGTATACGCCGGTTGTAACGAAGCCGCTATTGTCGGGCTGGTATTGACCCGACTGCTGCCCATACTGCTGCCAGTTGTTTGCTGTTGCGAGTGCTTGGGGATAGTAGAAGTTCTGGTGAGGAGGATATTGCTGTTGCTGTTGTGGTGGTGGTGGCGGTGGGGTAACAAGGTGTTGCTGGTGAGGTGCCGAGCCTTGCTGAGGTTGCTGAGCGCTTGTGAACGTTCGCCCGACAAAATACTGGCTCGGAAAGCTCTCTTGGGGTTCTCGTGGCGATATTTGATGGGAGGACTGCGATAGCGACTGTTGTGGAGTTGGTTGCGGGAATGCATCAGGACGAAAGGTTGTAAAGTTTTGGTGCTGTGCGAGGCTCTGTTGCGATACTTGTTGACTAGCTGACTGATGATGTAGTTGCCGCCGTGGTTGCTGCTGCTGTGGTGGCTCGGGTGTAGGGTTCCCTTGTGGGATTTGTCGATATGGGAAGGAACCCTGCAACCGTTTCCGGGATGGCGAACTCATTTGAATGTGACGAAATGTGACAAACGAAAGATCAAAGATACTGCGGATTATATCGTATCGAGATTCTCCCACGAATCTAACGCTAATAGAAATGTAATGGGTGAGCAACCGGAGATCTAGTAGACACTAAAGGACGTGGTATTAGTCGAGCTCTCTAACCCGACTACTAGATGCATACCGGTAGACACAAGGAAAAGCCGAAGTGCCAGAAGAAGAACGCGAGAGATTGGAAGTCGATATCGCGATAATATGGGGAAGTATCCTAGTATCAGGAAGATAGGCAAGGGGATCTGGACTCCTTTTGTGTTTGCTGCTAGACATTGAACCTGTTCCCAATCAGGTAGTTAAAAAATGGGCACATTAGTTTGGTCAATCCATCTGGACGGGTATGCCTCCAACTTGTGCAACTACATGATAGCACTCCACAGTGCAAGGAAGGCTGAGTAGCAACGGCGCCCAAGGTCTGTGGACAACAAACAAGCACCCCGAAGCAACCTGCAGGCGCAAGGGAGAATGTTGAAGATCATCAGTATTCCGGATGGCATCTTCTTGGTATTGATTGTATAATTTCCTAGTTCGTAAGTAACTCTTGCATTCAGACTTGGGCTTTTCGCGGCTGAGTCTAGGCGGGAAGACCATTCGCAATATAATAATGCGTGCCGCAATTTAGAGCGAAGGTTCGTTGTCGCTGGATGATTCCGACGGTTCCTTGATCAATTTTTCAGTTTCCCACCACTTGGCTCCGCGCTTCTGTTATGTGAGTTGAATTATCCGATACCCGGAACGAAGTCTGAATCCATACCCAGGTTATAATCCGTCGGAGAAGTAAACCAAGGACGTTACTCGTATCAGCAAATCCAGCTACAGTTAGATTCGACTGCTGCGTAACTTACCTCTTCTCCTTTTACGGACGCAGCCGTGACAACTCATCCATTCGAGGAAGCATCCCTGTTACCAGCGTCACGTTGAATGATGTTTTGAGGCGGAGCATGGGACTTTGAGGCACTGAACCACACCGTACGGATGTTGCCGACTTCAATTTTCAGCTCAAAGAAAACGACTACAGTGCTCCACCACAACACAGCCTCACCAAGCCTAGATATGGCCAAGAATTAATACAAGGGTCTGGTTCCGCAGTATCAACATTTTTACCTACACACTTGCGCGCGGATGGTTCCAGGGAAGGAAAGCCCAAGTGGAAATCAGCACAATCGCGCGGTCGAGCTATGCATCTTAATCTGGCAGGCGCCGCCTAACCATCTCATGCTCCAGATGCAAATCCAGGGCATATTTGCCACAGAAAATTGAAGCACGATACCGAAGATGTCAGTCGTCAGCAAGCCCAAGCTTCACGGATAGATAGACGAGTAATCTATGCCATCCTGTGCTCAGAGGCCAACGTATGGCACCTATCTCAAGTCAGGCGCATGTGCCAGTTTGCGGGGAAGGGAGTAGTGATAGAGGCGCACATACTTCTTGTCTAATTCCGGTCGAATTCGAATCCGCATGGTTTGACCTCACGAGTGGCGGCTTACTCGAGGTCAATTGAGACCACAATATTGTTGGACTTTGCTGTAGAGCAATCAAGAGTGATAGGGAGCAAAGACCGATAGTCGAATTGATTCCACGGACGTATAGTCTAAGGATGCATCAGCCTTTCGATGGTCCAAGCAATCACGGTGTTATAATACGGGCACGATATTACCTCCCAGCTCGGGTTTCCTTCCATCGTAATCTCGGAATACGGTCCTTAGTTGGGCATAACGCAGCCTTTCATCGACGTAATTACATGTTTTCCTCAACCAAATTGAAGAACAGTTGGTCCAAACAGAGGAGCTAAACAAGTACAGAAAAAAGGTCAGAACGAGTTGTAACAATGGATCCTACGTACCTTTGATTGATTTCCACGAGGTAGTTAAAGGAAGCCTCTTACTCGATCAAGCCCCGTCCAGTTGGAATCAGCAGGAACTTCATAATGTGCCTCCATTATACGACCACCTGTCCCGGCACACCGTGAAGGCTGGCTTCTGAGTCCCATAGTATAACTGCAGACGTGTACGCTTCTCGGGTCTTCACGAAACTGCGCTCTAATTCATGCTCTAATGCCGACTTTCTCATGTCATGGCCTCCATTCATGATAATATTATAATATTCTCATAGCTCGACTTAAATCATGGTGCGAGCCTTTGTACATTCCCCCACGTTTGTCATGCGGGATAGGTACTCGTATTGGACCTCGATGGCATTTGCCATCTGGCGAAGCAAGCTTGATCTTTCTCGAATGCTCGCAGTACACTAGCCGCATATTAGCACCCTGGCACCGGTTCGTCAGCTCTTAAGACGGTAAAGTTTCCATAGCGACGTCCGATTCAGCTGTAGACAAATTCAGAATCCTGTTGGGATGATGATGATGTTGAAGATGGTCCTCTTTAAAGCTTCCGTCGAACGGAATCCATTCCGATGTCGTCTTCTTACCGGTTCGGCAAATTTAGCGCAGCTTTTCTCGCTTCACTATCCGAGGGACAACCGGTGAATCATGAGGTAGAATGATAGCATGCTATCGAGCCCGTCCTCTGAGCCGAACCATCCATCATCATCTTCCCCATTTTTCGACCTCAAGTTCTGATTGCCGGAGCTGCTTTGGCGTCAAGGACACTGCCCAAAGTCAACAGAGGCATTGGCAACTACCATTGGTGCGTGGCATGCACTGCTCCGCACTCTAACATGCAGTTTCGCGAGTTCCACAAGGCCCTTTGCGAGTTGTCCATTGCTCCTCCGCAAAGTTGACTGTATTTCGTTTGTCGCTGGCGTGTTCCTAAAAGTCTTTTAGTCGGCGCACTCTCCGGAAGAAGACATTTCTAACTCACATCAAGCAAGCCCGGTACTCTCACTACAATTTGCCATAGGATTGTCCGTCAATCCCGTTGCGCTTGAGCGTCACGCTCATTCTCTCGTGCACAAATTTTCCCGTCCGAAAGGTGTTGTTGTTGTGGTCGTGGAACTTAGTTTCCTCTGTCGGAGCGGACAAAGTTCATCGCATCGGTCGGAGACATCTCCGCTGGGGTCCTTGACGAAGACCGTATCTTAACCGAATCAATAAAAACGACAGTCACCCCACATCCGCTCGCCTCTAAACTTTATCACTCGAAATTCAGCTACGATGAGCAAACTCGACAGCCGCGACCAGAGCACGGTCTTTCCTACACCACCACCATCGCCTCTCTCGTCGTCGTCGACCAGCAAAACTCCTTCTTCCTCACGAAATCCATCTCACAATGCACCCGTCACCAGCATCTTCCCCAACACCGCCCTCTCCCCAGCCGATGCAAAAGCCAAAGCCAAAGCCGATGTCGCCTCCGAGCTCTACAAGGGCCCAGCACCCAATCGTCGCAGTCGTCGCCGAAATGAGTTCCGACCGTTCCTCCGCACATCCTACAAGCCGAAACCTTCACCAATGGCAATGGCCCGGAGCATCGAGGACCACATGATGATGCTCGAGAGGGAGATTACACAGATTCCACCCGAAGCGAGGAAGATGTATATGGACAGTCTGGAAGGAACGGTCAAGTCGTCGAAAAAAGGAATCGATATGACGCACAGCAAAAAGTTTGCGCAGGATTTTCGGGCAAAACTCAAGGATGCGTACGGGTCTGTACCTGACTGCTTCAAGGAAGGAAGTTTTTTCGATGGCGTTTGTCTCAACACGGTCTTTGTCGAGACCATCACGCGGTGCTTGAAGCCCGAGAACATGGAGGGACCTGCCTGTCAGAGTTCAAGCAACTCGCATGCTTGCTGTGGTGGTTGCCGAGACGAAGACGATGAGGAGGACCGGGACGACGGAAGCGAGTTTGAAGACGAAGACGAAGAACAAGATTCAATAAGCGACACGATAGAACAACCGAATCAAACTTTTCAGAAACCGGCAGCCAAAGGCAAATCTGGAGCCTCCAGGGATGATATGCAGGGGCTTGAAGGTGCCTTTGCGACAAAGTTTGGCTGTTCTTTCTTTGGACCGGTGGAGCGTGCTATGATGGAGAAGGCTGTTACTGGGTTCAAGAGGATTGCGGAAGAGCACATCTTCAACAAGACGGTGGAAAGACTAAAGCCTCCAAAGGAAGGCCAGCCCAAGCCATCGGTCAACACGCAGCAGGCCGCGGAGGAGGAGGACTCATCCGTCGAGTACTCGACTGACGAAGACGGAGACGGAGACGAACCAGGTAGCCCAGAGTTACCACGGCAAGCACCACCAACTCCTGGGGCTCAACCGCGACGAAGCACATCACCACAGTCTGACGACTCTTCCGTTTATTCCTATCCGCCACGACGCAGACCACCAAGAACATGTCGAGGTCATACTTGGGTACCACCTCCAGAAACAGAGAGCGAGTCTGCTTCTGAAAAGCCCAACTTCTGGAACATCTTTGTGGATGTGCGACTCGCCTTCGACGAAAACTACAATGTCATCAATGCCGATACTGGCAAGAACCTGGGAACTCTTAGGCAGTTTGTCATAGAAGCCTGTTCTCCTAATCCCGTTCCGGCGGCTGTGATGGAAAAGATATCGGATCTTGAGCTTCGATTGCGAAATTCGAAGAAGCAGGGCCATCGTCGAACAGATACGGGTCCACGTCCAGATATCAGCCTCGACAAGACCACGGTGAAACGGAGCAAAAGGCAGGATGGCAGTTCACCACCAGCTCCTCCTGTGCCAATTGATAAGGGACATTCGTTCCACAAGTCTGAATGCACTGTCGAAGCAATTCAGAATGCGGAGGGCACCACCTACACATATACCTTTGATGGCGCCATTGAAATCAGAACGAAGCATGCTCCAAGCCTCAAGCGTGCTGGTGATGGTATGGAAATGCTGTCGATTGATGATCCCGCTGTCCCACAGAGTGTGCGAGATGCTGCTATCAGAGTGAAGAACGATATCGTCAATGGTGGAACTGGAAAATTTGGAAGGGTGAGGGTCAGAAAGGGTGAGGTTATGGCTGGTGTTATAGTTGAGGAGACTGTGGTTGTCGAAGGATATGTGGAGGAGATGCCAAAGAACAAGACTGTTCTCGAGTTTTAGTTCAGGTCTTTCGTGGGGTTGCTTGTCGCTGCTAGCATTTTCCTTGGATATGGTTGCCATCTTTCATCGGTTTCATTCTGGGGATCATTTCATCACCGCTCTTGTTTGCTAAAAGTTTGCATATATTATGGATTATGGTTATGATTTAAGATATGGTTAGTTTATATTGAATACTATCATCACAAACAAGAAATAATGCAACGGCAAGAGCTTGTGGACATGAGATGGACCCTGGGGCTTTGCTAAGAAACCTGAGACAGATCTTGCAGCACTAGTTTACCTTCACTTAACGAGTGCTTCCTTCCTATTTTGAACATACTGTACTTCCCACAAAGCATGCCATGCTCACGATTACCTGCCCGAAAGTAGAAGGATGCAAGTATAGGATACCAAACTCATCGAACTCGACTTTCCCTTCTCGATAAGCAACTCAGCTCGGAAGGAGAGCACCAGAATCGGACTATTACATAAGCTTTGGTTGGGGAATCCAATTCCGCCTCGTGCAACACAAGAGCGCTGAGCTAACCTAATTCGTGCCTAGCTGAATTGTGGGGAACTGAGGGAAGTCGAGACCACAGTGTCCTTCTTCATCCCCGCTGACCCTTCTTCCTCTCCTCAAGACTCGACAAACTCCGCAAAACAACCTCCTTCCTTCCATTGTTCCTCTAAGGTGCCTACTTCCACATCTACGCCTTTGAATTGCGACATTGACTGACTCTTTCCTCCCAAGCCCCGCAGTCAACAACACTAGTACCTCGCCGGATCGTCGTCTTCACCTCCGCAAAAGAACACCAAACCGCTACATCTCACGAACCAGCAACTCACCGACCTCCGCTACCCTTCAACACCCAACCTCCAACCTTCACCAATTCAAACAATCACAATGGCTGCTCAAGGACCAGGAAAATTCGACCCACATAACGCCCAGAACCTTCAAGAGGTGTGTAGCCGTCCCTGTTTTCTTTGTCTGCCGCTTCCGCTTTCGCTTGTCCCTTTTTTTCGCTTCGCTTGTCCTCATCTGCTTGCTTTTTTCGCGAAAAGAGGGACAAAACGAGACGAAACTGGACGAACAAGGCCCTGAAGAGATCTTGGAATCGGAACTGACGCAGTGAAACAGATCGAGAGGCAATTCGCCGTCAAGGGTAAGATTGATTGATTGCACAACAGTCTGAGCGACAACTCTACGGTCACAGAAAGCTAACGTTCGTTCTCCTCTAAACAGCTGTCTTGCACGGTAAGCACTCTTCATACTCCTTACCCCTTGCTTCCTTCTCCTTGCCTACCCCACAAAGACACTAGGAACCACTTGCATCACCATCTGCGATGACAATGACTGACTTTCCATCTAGCCCAGACTTACTGGAACCTCCTCGAGTCCCGCAAGGGTTCAGAGTTGAACCTTACCAAGATCGACGATGAGATCTATGAACACTTCAACCGCGAGTTCCCAGACTACGACGTCGAAGGCAATGTCGATGAGGAGCAGATGAAGTCGAAAGAGGGCAAGGAGAAGTGGAGAAAGTTCATGAACGCCTACGAGAAGAAGGTTGCCGACTACAACTTTGGTACTCTCCTGAGGAACAACGCCAAGGCTGAGTACGAGGAGAAGACCACCATCTTCGGTAAGTGTTTGCAGAGACTTGACGATTTCGGGAGGAACCTACTGCAGGAAGTGATGGAGGCTAATACCGTACAGTCCAGCGCATGCAGTTCTATGCTCTTGAGATCGCCAGGTAAGAAAAGCCAGCACAACTGCCAGTACAACCCATACTGACCGGATTCTAGAAACAAGAAGGGTCTCAACGACTGGATCAAGCAGACCGTCGACGAAGAGAACGAGAAGAAGAGGAAGGAGGAGGAGGAGAAGTCAGGCAAAAAGGAGGGGACCACTGATGAGAAGGACGAGACCAAGGATAAGGCTAAGGTCGATACCGAGACTAAGGTTGAGGATAACGCCGAGGCCAAGGAGTAGAGCAAGCCCTCTATCTCCAGTACCGCTAATGGATGATCTTGTATACTTAATATGCTACATTATAGGATCGGTTCGAATCACAACCAATTTGGAGGGATATCATAGCTCAGCTTGGGTTGGGTCTGGTGGCTAGTTGTTAGCATTGTTGAATATTGGTTTTCTTTATCTGTTTCCTCCTAGCTTTCTTGATCATATAGTACACTACCATTATGGAGTAATCCGAGTTGGGTCGATATACCTCCCACAACTCCCACACAATTTTGATTGTCACTGCTTCTTTCAGCTGCACGCCTTGCGTCTTTGTCGTGTCGTGTACTTTCTGCTTACATTACTCTTGCTCTTGCTTTTCGGTCTCTTTAATTCAAAAGTTACATCGCTTCGTACATAATAGCCGCATGCTCGTCCAGTATACGCCGCATTCTTCAGCCTTGCATTGTAGTTCATTCCTCCTCGCATTGCAGGTTGGTCTCTTTTGCGTGGAGCAGTTTCAAGATACTCATAGTAATGCATGCAGTTATCAAGATCATTCAGTGCATAGATCATCATCTCGAGATATTTAAATAACAACCAGAGATGAACTCGTCTTTGTGGTGCAGGCCGCCGCTCATAATTACCGCAGCTTGATTACATGCAAATCAACATATGTATCATCTGATAGGCTTATCTCAATGGCTCTACATACACATACCTCCGCACATGATCGATAAGTCTCGTTGGGCTCGATCTCGGATCAAGAGTAATCCCGAAGGCACCAGCACTTCATCGTATGTATTCAAGATCATCCCAAACAGCCACGCATCGGCCACACCTGCATCTGTCGACATTGCTTTCGTCATACAATCATTACTGCTTTGGTCCAGAATCCTACATAACCAATCCAAAGTGTGCTTTCTAGTTTGTACATCCCCTCGACCGACTGCATCCACTAAACCCTCGCCTGAAGAAGTTCAAATTCTGCACGGTGCATACACACGTATTAGCTTCGTACTATTCTGTCAAAAGCAATAAGCATGTACAATATCGACGAAGGCATAAACTCATCCAAGCTTCCTCATCCTCACCGCATCATATGCCGGTGTACGATGTATGCAGTAGTACCGGCGGGAAGATCTGTTGGATCTCTTGTCCAGACTGTGGGCGTCCTCAACAAGCCATCTGAGCCAATTAGAATGCTGATCGACCCTTCAACTTCTGGTGCTCAAGTTGTCAACCACGTTCAAGGCCCAGATCTTGTCTGCTAAGTCTGCTAAGCCTATTCATAGCCCCACAGGGCCACAGAGAGCATGTGCTACAGTACATATGGATTGGGTTGAGGGTGCGGCGCTACATGCACATCTTTGCAGGCAGGCTTGACGTGGCCTCAGTGTGTATTGTGGATCTCAGCCTTTCAATTTGCCATCCGGGTCCGAGTCGCTGAGTTGCAGCCTTGCTGCTTGTTCAACGCCGTGGACTTGGTGTTTGTGCAGCCTTCCTCGCTTTTCGAGCGAGAAATGGCCAAGGCTTGGAATTTCCGAGTCCAGCCTTCGTGCGAAAGTCTGTACTCTGCTCAAGAGTAAAAGGCCATAACCGAGATTTTCAAAGGCTGTGATTCTGAAATACCATAGCTAGCCCATTGGTTGATCAGAATACACATACATATCCTGACTATGGTTAGGACATGGGGGTTGTGTATGTGATAGAGTTGTCCGACAGCCTGCATGCAGCCTTCAAGGCGAAAGAACGTGGCAAGTGGCATCAATCAAAGCCGATAGCGGTCGATCTTGAATCCCGCCGCGGAGAAACCAAACTCCTGCTTTGATCCTCATGAACCACACAGCCTTTGGGACCCCAAAGGCCCAGCATATGTATGTACCATAGGATGCGGCTATATAGCGAACGATCATGCCAATGAGTTTCGAAATCCAGGCCGAATTAGAATGTGAATCAAGCAGATATTATAGCATGAGACTATCCGCAGGATGCGCCATTATTCATACTAGTACTGAGATCAGCAATAGACTCATGACCACATACCGAAATATACATCAAGAATTTACACAGCCAGTTTCACCAGACAACAAAAGCAGACCAGTTCAGAACAAAATACCCCAGTAAATGCATTAATACAACCGAAGTACAAATACAGAACCGGCGGACAAAACAAGAATCCCCACATCTACAAACGAATACGATATGGGTAAAAAAACAACAGAAAAGAAAGTAAACCATGCCAATATCCATCAGCATAAACCCAAAGAACCGTTTCTAAACGCCCAAAATGCAAACCTCCAGAGAACTCCTAACCATGAAAAACACAGCATACACAAATGAGCCGAAAATTCGACATGTGAAAAAAAAAGAAAGAGAACGAAGGAAGAGATAAGAGGAAAAGGGGTAACGTTAAAGAGAAAAGAGGAAGAAAACAACAATGGTATCAGGTATGCAAACAAACAAGTCACCCATGGCATAAAACGGAAACCAGAGATCAATACGCCACCCAATTCTCAAACCTGCCAATATCGATCACATAACCAAGGAAAAGGAATCGTAACCATGAACCAACATTCATGTCCGTCCACTCTGATGCACCATCAGTCACAGATAGTGGCCTACTCGCTTCTAGCCTTCTTCAGCTCCATCTTTAGCCTCTCATTTTCTCTCCAGACCTGATCATTGTCGTTCCTCAGACTGGCCATGTCCCTCTTCATGCTTTCCAGTAACTTCCTCTGCGCACGGAACTCCTTTGCCATTTCTTGCTGCAAGGTTGTGAACTGCTCCTGGAACAGTCTCCTCATGGTGTCAATTTCTGTAGACAATGCCATATTCTGGTGAACAATGTCGTTCTCGAAGGGCAACTTAGCAAGCTGGTATTTGCCATCAGAGTGGGTGAGGGACCCCGGGGACGAGGCAGCGGCGGAATCATGTCGAGGAGCCTTGAGGTAGTCCATGTCGAGGAAATCACCTCGATCGGTTGGACGACTGGGAGACGTTCGTTCTTGAGGATGATCAATGACACTGGCATCCCAATGGAGGTGTGTAGAAGTCTTGTTCTTCTTTGCCCAGTTTCTTGCTAGTCCACCAGGCCGAGTACCGCCGCTATCGGAGCCCTTCCGCTTTCTACTCGATGAGCTCGATGCGGCGCGCTCAGCTGCTAGCCAAATATCCCCATCGTCAGATAGGTCCTCAATGTATGAATCTTCCTGATGTGGTGGAGATGTGAACATGCCGGTGGCTCCGTCTATTGGACGACTAGGACTAGACTGTATGAGAGACTTCTCGAGGAGCTGACTGTTTTCCGCAATGGCCTTCTTTGCTGCTGAAGCGAGCTCGGGTCGAAGGATCGAATCATTTCCAGCCTTTTTGCCAAAACCGGGCCTACTGGGCATATAAGGTGCAAAGACAGACATTCCTGGGCCATCCCGCTTAGGAATATTTCCAGACCGAATATTGCGAATTTCGCTGAGTATTGAAATGTCGCTTGCTGGTATCGGTTTGTAACCGAGCTCTCTTTTCTCGCTTATCGGTGAACTCTTTGGCCTGAATGAGCTGTTCTTCTCTTGCTTTTTCGCATCCAGGATAGATCGGATGGTTGGTGAAGGAGGTGTTCCAGGCGATGGAGATGATGGAGGCGAATCCTTCGTGGAAGGCAGCGATCTGGTTGGTGACCCTGGAGACCCCTTTGTTGGAGGTCTTAGCAATGCTTCGATCTTTTCGTCCCAAAGCTGAGGGGCAGACAAGGCTGACCGTTGATCAAATCGATCGCCATCCGATTCCTTTGCATCTGAAGCATCCCTCGCCTTCTTCGGTTTTCGATCCGGTAGCGAGGAACTGAGCGTTAATGCCGATGGCTTTTTGACGGGCGAGAACATCGACATGAAATCAGAGGTATGCGGGTCAACACCGTCCATCAAAGCAGCGCCATCAGCATGGAACTCGGGCAGTTTCGGAGGTCCAGAGTCGACTCTCTTCAAAGCGGTGTCAGCTTTCGATAATGGCAGGTCTTGTCGATGCTTCGACGATGCGTCTGCCTTTACTGACGACAGTTCCCGCCGATGTCTCGATGATGTTTCTGCTTTCGCTGACGTTGAATCCTGTCGAAGCTTTGATGAGCTCTCTGCTTTTGCTGGCGGTGATTCTTGTCGATGCTTCGAAGAAGTTTCTGATTTCACTGAAGGCACCTCTTGTCGAGGTCTCGAAGAGCTTTCTTCTTTTGTCAAAGATTGTTCTTGCCGAAGTTTGGATCGCCGCTCCTTTAGCGACTCCTCTTGTTGTAGGCTCGAAGATGTCGAGGCCTTCTCAGAAGGCTGTCGTGAGTTGGTCTGTTCCTTGAGGGCACGGTCTCTCGTTATCTCGGTGTCGAAATAGTCTTTTAGCTTTTCAGTCCGTTCAAGACTATTGCTTTGCCTTTCTCTCGGTTTCTCAATCCGCTCCAGACTGTTGCTTTGTCTTTCTCTTTCCTGCTCTCGAGCTCTTGCAAGAACGTTTCCCACTTTGAATTCTGGAGCCGACAACGGAGAGACTTTGCCGACCTGCTTGTCATTCTCCAATAATTGCGGCATCCTGACTTCTCCGGAAATCCATTCAACGCCCAAGATCTTCGCGCCTTCCGAATCCACTGCACGATCACAGAGCTTTTTTCCCTCCGAGTCATAGACTAAGCACATTCCATGGACAGTCCCAACCGCTGCAAGCCAACCATGATCCTCAGAACTCCTGATCGACAAACTAGTAATGGGGGCACCCACATGCCAACTGGCTTGCACATCCTTTTGTTCAAAGTCCAGCACGAACGCCCTTCCATCCTCACCAACACTGACAGCCTTTGCCTTGTAACCGGGAATGAATTGTATAGCTGTAACACCAGGATTGCCAGATACGCTCGGGTCGTGGAGATGCTCGAACTTGTGGATGTGATCAGCGACCTTTGTTGGTTTCTTCGAATTGTCTTCCCTCGCCCTAACCAGCTTCGTTGAATCGTACGCCGCCACAATACCATCTTTGAATGCCAAAATGAATGTGTGCTTCCTTGTCGGATGAAATGTGCATGTCGTGACCGGCTTTATTGATGCTTGTGGTACTATGGTCGAAGTTGTGCCCAGTAGACGGTTATGCAGTTGAACAACAGGAGGGGTTTCTGAGCAGGAGAGTATGAGGTTCGAGTCTGCTGATACGGCAAAGGCGGATATCGGTGACGGATGGGGTAGTCCAGCATCTGAGACTCGACCTTCGGGAATGTTGTAAGATTGGACAGTGTTGTGAATCGAGTCGGTAAAGAAGAGAACTTTGGAATCGTGGGAGTACTGTAGCAGTCGACATGGTCCTTCGGAGCCCTTCAGGCGATATGACATAGGTTGTCCCTCCTCCACTTTATGCAGTACCACCACTTGGGAATCCGCAATCGCTAATGCTGAGCCATCCTTTGCCCTCTTTGCTATGACGATGCCTTCGGAGGCTGACGAGAATATCCGCGTGCATGTGTATCCGTCCCAAACCGAGACCTTGCTTGCTGTAGAGACGAAGAGCTTCCACTCGTTATCCTCCCATTGTGCTATCGACCGTGCTGTTGCTGCGGATGGGGTTCGAGAATCGGGTTTGTGTTTGGCCTGCGCTCTGTTTGATCTCCGCCGCTGTTTAGAGCCCGCTTTTCGATCTTTCGCCCCATTGTCAGTAAAGCGAGTCCGTATACTAAAGGGAGTCGGGATCTGACTGACGTACCCGTAGAAACCATGATATGTTCTAAAGAAAGAAATAGAAGTACACAAAGGCAGACTCAGCCGACGGGAGAGGAAGTTTGTTTACCAAATTTACACGAGAGAGCAACGAGCGCGACCGGCACGACGTGTTTCTGGCCCGCTCTAATTAACAGACTTGGCGGGTCTTGCCATGGCCCGTGCATTTGGGCCCGGACAAGCTACGGGTCAAACCAGACAATCGGTCTACCGTTCGCTAAGGGCCTCTGTCTGACATCCTCCTTCAAGCAAACCTACCATACGATGACGACGACGGCGATAAATTGTTTCAGCAACGGTGTATTGCTCACAAATGCTCTTTGGTGCACACTTGCAAAGAAACAACATTTCTGAACGGAAAGAGGCTTAGCAAAAGCAGTGAGCTTTGCTTTTGTGGAGTTTCAGAAAAGGACAGCAACAGTCAACTCTCACCACCACCCTTTTCACAGAGTTCGAGTCTTAGGGCTGAATTATGATTTACCAGCCACCGAGCTTGAAACACTCCAGAATCCGGACGGAAAATTACGAAACTCTGAGACACACGTGGAGGAAGGGTCTGCATGCGCCTTACTCCGGTATCTCCCCTCTTGCGTTTTGAAACTTGGACACTAATCAGCTGGAGGATATGTTGCTCCTGAGAAGATATGATCACATACTTACTGTTCGCTCTTACACGTATGAACCTTAGGTTTTCGAAACTGTTTACCTGTGGGTATTCCGTACCTTTGTCTCTGTTTTAGATCGCCGGATCTGCTTCGGACATTCCCTCAATGTCGAGAAAACCACATCTCATATGCACGAGAAAAGTACTCGAACTTTGTCAGAATTTGGATGGATGAGGTGGTGACCGTTATGCACGTCCTAGCCACAACTTTCTTCGATGCCGAGAATGTGGCTGAAAAGGTCAAGAAGCCTGGTGCCGCCAATTGTTTCCTTTTCGAGGTCAAATAACTGCTGCTTAGGATCTCACAACAACCGAAGTGCAAGGCAGACTTTAGACGGCAGTCAGAGCGTTTGGAAACACTTCGTTTCCCATCTCACTGCGACTTCCTACAAACACATGTGCCAGAAACTCGGTGTATTCACCATTCTCCTCGATTTGCCGCCCACAGAGTCGATCGTGAGAAAAGCATGCATGCCCGGCCGGAGGAGCCATGAAGCTGTTGGGCCGAAACCAACGAACGTGTGTGGGCCCTTTATTGCGGTCGAATTATGGTGAATGATCATTTTAAGGGCACGCATGCGTATCTACATGGACACAGTGGAGCGAGGATAAGGCGGGCCCATTCGGAAGTCAGAAAACGCCGGTTGCATCCTTGAACACTCATGAAACAAGGTGCTTCAGACAGCGTCACACACGAAAATAACGTCGGTTTGCAGAACTCACTGAGCAACCATCATACAAAGTACATTCGAAAAATACGAAGTGCCTACATTAAGTAAGTACCTGCAAAATTATGCACTTTGTACATGATTATATGCAACCAAACTCGCGCAGATACGTATGTATGTACATCATACTACACTCCTTTATCGCATCGCTTTTTAGGTATTTCGAATGCAATGCGAGGTATTTCAAGGAACTCCAATCACTGAATGATCGCTGCAGCCTTGAAGACAGCCTCAATTCTCAATTCTGGAGATACATGCCAGTGGAGATTTCATTCCAGACTGGGGCGCTCATCTCGGACGCAACTTACCCAAGCCGATGCAGGAGGTTGAACTGTTGACATACACGTCTTGGAATCATGTTCTTCCATGAGCTCTCCATCCCGTTACCTGCCAAGAAAGGCTGACGCTTCAGCCTCTCGCAGTGCTTTTTTTTGAAAGTGCGAAGTGTAGGGCATCCGCAAGGTAAAACATCTTTTAGTTGTGTTTTCCGAGAACACCAAAAGTTTTCTCCGAGCTCACTTTTAGGGCCCATTAAACTCACAAACTTGTCAGACTGGCTGGGTGCAGCGATGGTGGGAATGGAATGACATAAATGGCGATGGTTCCCCCTGGAATCTTGGTCAAGCAAGAACTAGGAATTCCACAATACAATCCTTTGACTACCTTCGCATTCTGCAATAAGTTTAAACTCCACCAGCACGGTTTGTCAACTCTGTTAACGGTAAGTGCCAATACTAACGCCCTGCAGTATCTTTCTGGTGCCTGCTCGACAATGCAACGCAATTTTAGCCACAAGCTCGCTCTCAACAGCCTCTCGCCTCCAGCTTGGCAAGGCCTCGGATACCAAGGGAACCAACACGTTCCATCTTCGTTCAATACTCCCGGTGCAGGTAAGCTACTGAAAGCCATTGAATTCAAAGGATGTTTTCTAATAGGTCGAAGAATCATTCAGCACCACTACCGACAGCCAACAGAGTGGTGGACTACTACCTTCTCCATTTTCGTTCGATTCGGATACCACTGGGACGTCATTCAATGAAGAATATGGGTTCATGCAGAAGATGGATGTAGATGAACAGCTTGAGAGCTTTGGGGATTTCCATGGAGAGAGCGCCTTCGTTCCTACAACTGACTACTTCTCGGACTCTCACGGATCCAGTGGCTTTGTAAACGACCCCTCAACATCCTATGGCAATCGCTGGTCAGCATTTGGCGGTATGGTCGACATTCCGGATGCTCCACTGGATATCTCCCTTTCGAACTCGACAATGCCGCAAGAAGTCCAACCAATAGATTACAATGCCTATACTCAACCCCAATTCGAAGCTTCCGGTACGGCCACCCGTCATCTCGAGAATGCTGGCATGGGAGAACAAGGCTACGTACATTCGGTTTATACAAACCGTACGGTGGTGAGGAGCACAAGCGAAACACGCAACGTCAACAAACCAGCTTTCCAGAAGGACCGCGGAGGCTTGAATAAACGAGGAAGTCGCAGCCGTGGCTCACAACAAGGCCGTCGCCATTACTGCACTGAACCTGGCTGCAAACTCAACCCCGCTGGCTTTACACGAAAGAAGGATATGCACCGACATGTCATGGAGAAGCATAGAGAAGAACGTCGGTTCTTTTGTACTTCCGAGAACTTCAAAGACGGATTGTTTTGCAAAAACTTGCCCGAGACGGGCTGTGGAGGTAAGTTCAAGAGAGAGAGTCACTTGACGGCACACTGGAAGAAAAAGAAGATGGACAAGAAGTTTTTGGCAAAGGGGCTTGGAATCATGGGTCTCAACAAGACGCTACGACAGAAGAAGGAGAAGAAGAAAGAGGAGGCATTGGAGAGAAAGGAGTCTTTTGGACTTCTCCGCAAGCTCACGGGCCTCTCCATGGGGAGGACTGACTGATGTACGATTATTTTGGATCTCATGAGGATCATTCCTAGCCTGATTCTCAGTCTGCAAAGATCATTCCCAACGCTCGTCACGATTTTCTTTTGTTTTGTCATTCTTATTTTCTCCCTGACAACCCGCTTGGTCTTGTTCATTGTCCTTTTTTATGCTCTTGATTCTTAAACTCTTTCCTTTACCCAGGTGTTTCCTTTCCATCTCCTTTGTACTTTGCTGTCTCTGATGTACATCTCTTGTACCTTACCCCTACTCCACTCCACTACTCAAATCACTCTTTCTTTTTCATGATGACTTACGATTCTCCTTTTATTTCAAAAGTCTTACTTCAGGCGTTGGCTACATTGGGGATTCCGGAGTTGGGGCTAGCTTATTACTTTCGTTGAGTAGGGTCGGTTTGGATTCATTCGCTTTTGTTGTTTTCATCTCTTGTTAATTACTTTGCTTTCTATGTTTGTATCATAATGATATGTCTCTCGCTCTTCTTTATGTCGTATGAATACAATGGTATTTGCCTATGGTGTTTTTTCCGTATTGACTGCCATCATGATGATATGGTCATGATCTTGATCAATTGTAAAATGTAATGATGGTTTATTGTGGAGAAACCTTCCTAGTGTATTTCTATAAACTGAATATGTCTCCTAGTACAACCAGAAAGACACCAATAATAAACCGAAGTGGGACTATCTGCCCAAATTGAAATAAAGAAACGAACCCCGCCAACCGCGACTACAAAAATCCCGAGAAAGCAGCTCCAACAAATGCAGCCAAAAGCAATGCACCCTTCCCAGTTGTAAGGATATGAGCACCAGAGTCTTCGTCCTTCTTTGCTGGTGACTTTGCCGCTGGTGACTCATTCTGCTCACTCCTCACGAACTCGGTATCATCAGTGCTGTTCGTAAGATCCGTCTCGTTGAATCCAGCTTCTCCGTCAAAGTAATAGTCAGGAATCGTGCCGTTCGTTCCATTGTGTCCACCAAACAATGGGTTGCAGTAAGCCTTCTTCCAGAACTCAATCTCAGTGTCGATGTAATGCTGGTTCATCTTCTTCCATCTCCAGGAGTTCGCATCGGTACAACCCTTCTCCCAGCACTTCCAGCGCTCCTTCTCCCATGTACCATCATACACAAGCTTACAAGCAGCTGCACACTCCTCTCTGCTCTTTCCTCTCGGAATCCATGGCGCAACGTTCTCTGGACCCGGTGTCCAGACACATTCATTCGCCAACCTGTAGAGGGGAGAATCCTTGAGGCAGTAGGGCGGTGGCTGCTTGCCCGGAGGCTTCATGATGGTCTGCCCAGAGTCGGGTCTTACGTTGCAGTGGAACGGAGGCTCCTTGTTCTCCTCATCTTCGACAATGCCTTCCCAGATGCCGCCATTTTCGTCAATTCTGATGGGATTCTTCTTCGGGATGTCTTCCTTGGGAGCTGTGCCTTCGAAGATGCTGCCGTCGATGTTGACTCGGACGGGGACGTCTTTGGGGATGTCTTCGGCCGGGGCTGGGTCGCCTTCGATGATAGCATATCCGTCTCCCTCAGCGGATGGGATGGTGATGAAGCGGGTGGTTTCAGTGTCTCCATTTTGGTCTTCGACTGGGGCCTTTCCTCCCCATTTTACGGAGCTGGGTGCATTTTGGCGGCGGAATAAAAGAGGGGCAGATGGGGCATTCGCAAGAATATGGCCGGGGATAGAGAGTGACATCCTTTAACAAGTAACCTGGAGATGTTAGATTGATCAGGATTCTCAGTAGTAATGAGACGGATGGGTAACTTACGAGTGTATGGGCTGTATGTGCTGAATATTCACTGACGATAAGCCTGAGAATTTTAGATCTGGGGGAATTTGACTGACCTTTATACAGAACACCTGTGCACATGCCCTCCGTAGCTTACTGTGTGGGTGAGCATAACAGAAGCATCACCCCATACATACACAGGGAGCACGAGAGATGCTATATTTCCTGCACTGCCTCTCTACACATGGGATACTAAAATACCATGCTTATGCTGCACTGTATTCTCTCATAAGGTTACGACCATCCTGCCCTGGTTAAGATGAATCTAACAACCGATCAGGAGATTTGACAGGTTAATCTGAAGCTTCTTACTGGACTTCCCAAGCGGTAATTCTCCGATAGAACACTTCTGTGTGACTCTGCTGTCTCCTCAGCCATGCAGGTTGTCGTAAGGCGAGCAAGGATAGACGTCCGCTGTAATGCTTACTTCCGGCAAACTGCCGGGCCACAAATGGCTCTCTTGGTGCTGATTCGGTTCATCCTCCGTTCTATTACAGAAGAATATAACCTTTGGCGCCTAGAGATTACCAATGGGATGTAAGGTCGGTGTTGTATGTATAGTATGCACTGCCGAAAAGCCAAGCTCAAGTTTGACAGCGCCAAACCTACGTCATTCTGCCGGCATGCGCTTGTAACGTAACTGCCTTTGTATCATCCCTACTTATAGGGCTGGAATTGCGCACTCTGATTCAAATCGCGATCTGCAGATGTGCGGCAAAAGCAAATAGAAAAGCAATCGTTGCAAATCTGTCCTCGAAGTTTGGCGTTCAGAGAAGAGACGAAGCCGACGTGCTCGGTTCGGTCCTTGGGAAGCAGAAACAAGATATCGATAGCAAGTGCTTCGCCTCGTTGAAATTCCATAGCAAACATGCTATAGGTGCTATTCGTAAGATTCAGACGTTTCCAGCTAGGCAAACAAGGCGACCATTTTGCCGATAGTTCTGATACACATCTTCAGGTCCCCATGGTGCAATGAAACCGCGGCCGGCCGAAAGAGTCTCGGCGGCGTTGGAGAGACTGGCAGCGGTACCCGGCCATCCGAGACTTACAATCTTGACAGTTAGGAATAGGAAGCTGAGTTGAAATGAGCACTTACAAAAACGTCCTCTTCTCGCCTTCTATCCACGAACTTCATGAAGCCTGCCCTATGCGTCTCATTCCCTTTGTCGCTCGATGACCTTCCAATATCCACGAAGCAAGGCTGCTTGAACGCAGCCAAAGGCCCAGGCTAAGCAATTACTTGGCATTACTCGGCGGGCCTACAAGCGGTCAAAATACGGAATGTTGGACGATGTGAGAAAGAAGGATCAAATTGCTCAGAATACGGTTCCATTAACCACCTATTTATATACCTTTTGAAATCCTCAAGTATACTTTAAGTTTGAAAGAGCCGAATGACATAGAGAGATCTCGAGAGATCAAACCATATTGCGCTCGAGCTAGATCTCTCCCAATTCCAACTAATTATTGCCGCCAAATCCTACTTTTGTGTTAGCCAGTGGTCATGTTACCGAATCAATAAGACATACCATTCATAAGCTGAGAAATGGTTGCTGTCAGCGTTTTCAACTGCTCATTCTCCTCCCTCAGATTCTCATTATCGGTAGAAGCAGTTGCCAAAGCAGCCTTCAAATCTGAGACCTCTTTGGTCAAGCGAATATTCTCAGAAGATAGTTCATCAGCCAACGAAAGCTCTTTGCGAAGAGTTTGATAGGCTCTACTGTGCTCAGTAAGGGCTTCCTTGTCCACCTTGCACTGGCGTTGAAGAGCATCAATCTGTGACGTCAGCTGTGAGATGACTTGCTCTCGAGTGGCAAGTTTAACTTGCAGCTCCTGATTTTGTCGTGCGAATCCTTCGCCTTTCTGGCATACTTGTTGAATGGTCGAAAGTGCAGCGCGAATGTCCTGCTCAGATGGGGGACCGGCTACTTTTTTTGTAGCGCCATCACTGCCATTGGTAAGCGAGGAAGCATCAGCAGCCGGATTGCCGTCCTCCCAAGCTAAAGATTTACTCGAGGCCATGCTGAAAAGGTCCTCTTCAGGTCTGTCGCAAACCTTGACAGAGGATGAGAGGCTCTCGTCTTCCGATGGCCCAGATGGCTTCTCTTTTCGGATTTCGGTACCAGCTTCGGTTGTCGGTTGGTTGGCCTGCGAACCAGGGCCCTTTGCCTTTGTTGTCGTCTCATGGGATTTCCTAATGTGCGAGATGTAATGATTAGAAGGGTTCTACCTCTCTACGGAATAAGTACTACACTTACGAGGTATTCTTTGCCTTGTTGCATGCAGGAGCCGGAGGAGCTTCATCTTTGAAGAAAGACTTTCCAGTTATCTCCTCAAAAGACCTGATCTCCTTTTCGGAATCCATGAAGTTCCTGCGGAAGACTTCAAACTCCTTTCTTTCGGCATCGTCCAAGCGTCCCAGGATGCCAATTAGAGCCTCATCGGAGCTGACCTTGCCTTCGCTGACCGATTTCACAACAGGGAGAAGGATATCGAACCACTTAGAGTACTGCTCAATTTGGTTAAGTGTTTCCCCATCACCAATCGAGCTCATGTACTTCACCATTGACTCGTAATCTTTGGAGAAATATATCGCATACATCTGACGGATACTTTCGCAAGAGAGAAACTCGCGTCCTTTGCATTTGCTCAGACAGATGAATACACGTCTCTTGTAAGCCTGGCCATCCTTTTGTTTGCTCCTTAGCATCTCCATGCTCAATCCTCCCTTGCAATCAAAGCAGCGAAGTGGTGGACAGAGTGTGTCCATACATGGTCCTTTCCAGAGCTTGGCACCAGGGGGGCCAAACCAAAGGAATGCCTCACCAGTGTTGAAGATCCCTTCGCAAATCGTGCGGATATCGTCAACTTCGTCTGGCGGATACCATGGGAGAGATGATGTAGGTACATGCGTGTTTGCTGAAACTTCGGCTGGGTGACTCTGGCGAGCGGATGGCGCATTGACGGCTTCTCGACTCTGAATTGCATGTCCGTCTTCCGTTTGCATGTTCTTGTCACTAATCAGAGCATCACTATCCCTCAAATGAGCCTGTTCCAACAGTCTGACCCGTTCCAATTCTAGAATACACAAAGCGAACCGAACGTTAGCTCTTCCTGTGTCAAACAAACGAAGTGTGGGAGGTTGCAGAATGGATTGATGATTGGCATACCTGCTGCTGAGACCGGGGCAAGAGGTGGGAGATCGTCATCACTTAGTTCTTCGCCTACGTCTGTTCTTGAGAAACAATGTTTGCCGGAGGATTTCGAAGTAGAGGACAAGTCGGATTTTGATGCTTTGCTGCGGAGCACCTTATCTTCTCTCGCATTTGCGTCTAAAGACGGAATTTTGAACTTGTACTTCTTGCCGCCCATTTCGACGTCGATGTGGATATCGGAAGATGAGAGTGTGATGCGCAAAAAAGATGCAAACAATGGAGAATAGGGAGGTGTTGTTGAAGAAGGACTTCGAAGGGAATCGAAAGAAACGAAAGCATAACCACGTGACATCCCACAGAACTGAAGAGGCCTCACTCGAAAGCTGTATCGACGTATCACTATGCAGTTATGGGATCCCTAAGTTCCTGTTGTCCATCTAAAAAGCACATTTGTTTGTGATTGATAACTATCGTAAATGCGCGGTCCCTTCAAACCAGTAACGAGCCAATATCCAAAGAGACCTTCTGATCGATACATTAGGTAGTACGTAGTCCTTTAGCCTCGTGGCCTCACATCGAAGGTAATTACTTAAGTTCTTGAAACACCCAATGAACGTTGAAATTCATAGCGTTTGATCACTTAGTGCTAAATTTAAAAGGAAAATAGCAGGCAATACACGTACTAAGTAAGTACTTTGAATTCATTCAGGCATACATAAACGCATCTAAATACTTAGTAAAGCCACAAAGTCCTTAGGTTCTCAATTGATCTCTCAAATCGTGACGTTAGAAGGAAATCGCCTGAGGCAGGTTAGATTTTTCAACACGATATATAGGCAGCGACAAACCATAGAAATCGCCGCTTAAGTGACAAAAGAAGTCCCGAATAAGATCACCTGAGTCTGAGTTAGTAAGTTATCTCAAAAGACTACCTACGTAAATGCAATTGCGCATGGTTAACTTACCGAAGATTATCCAGCACATAGAAACACGAATGATCGACACCGCCACAATTAGTTATCAGAGCTATTCCGCTGGCCGACTACGATTGTTAGCATTCCCATTCCACATCCTTGGGGATCTGGTGACGTGCTCACCTCCTCTCATCAGCTCGGAGATAGACGCCGTTAACTTCCTCAGATCTCCATTCTCGCGAATCAACACCTTCTTTTCCTCCTCGGATTTCTCCAGTTGCTTTGTCAACCCAACATTTTCTTCAGAAGCCGCTGCCAGTTTGGCCTTCAAATTCTTAATCTCATTCACCAACCTAATATCCTCACGAGATGGTGCTTCATCCTTCATAACGCCGCCTTGCGGTTGAAGAGCTTGTTTAGGCGTTGTGGGCTTGTCGCTGCTGTCGGTGTGCATCTGAGAAGCACTGAGCTCATTCGAATGAGACCTCAATGCGTCGGCACACGGATGAGCATCTCTAGAAGAAATCTCACTGGGCTCCTTGGTCTTTGTGACTGTCTTGTTCCTTGACAAACGCGGCTCAGGAGCGCTCATAGCGGACTTGATGTTGGAAAAGTGAGCATTCAGCGATACACTAGCAGCTTCCTTTTTCCCGGCGATGATGTTATTGTTCAAGACAGGATGGTTGGCATCAGTGGAAGAATTTCGAAGTTCATTCTTTTGGGCTGGAGATGTCGCGGCCTTTGCGGATGGAGGTGTGCCTGCGGTGCTGTTCGAGTGGTTAGTTGGCATATCACAGACTTGCGAGAACCGAACTTACTTATTTCTCTGTTGCACCGAGCTTCTCGATGCCTTCTCTTCATCATCCTTGAAAAAATGCTTCCCAGTCCGCTTTTCGTAAGCAAAAATTTCCTCATTTCCCTCCATTTGCATCTGGATGAAATCTGCGAACTTGCGGCGATTGGTCTCATCAGACTCATTCCAACCCATGGCTTCGAAAATCTTAGCCTCCAAGTCGTCAAGGAGTTCATCATCCGCGTCTGACTCTTCTTCGTCTTCGCTATAGAATTCGTCCTCACTGTCCCAATCGTCACTATCCTCATCCTCATCATCCCTAACCATATCATACATCACCTTAATGAACTTTTGATATTCTTGAAATCTACCAAAGAGCTCCTCGCCCCACCCTTCCTTTGACCGTGCAAAGCTCATAACCTCCTCACGGGTGTCAAAGAAGTACTGCGGATTCTTACGGCGGAGCATCTCGCAGGTCATAACGAGGCCTCCTCTATTGCACTGTTTGGTGCACTTCCAAGCCCGACGTTTATACCATTTTCCGTTTCCGGCTTTGTCGCGACATAACATACTGGTCAGTTTCCCGCCACAGTCCTCTGTAGGACAACGAAGTGGTGGAATCACTGGCTCAACAGAAGGTGCTTTTGGCCCATATTTGACGACTCCCTCACCATTGGCGACCAAGCCTTCACAGATGAAACGTAGATTCTTGACCTCGTCATCCGGATGCCAAGAAAGCTTTGCGATTTGTGCCGCTGTTTTCGGAACGTCTTCTTTGGAAGAAGCGGCGGGTTTGCTGGTCGTAGAGTCAGAGGTAGGAGATCCTCGAGACGTCTTTGATGTGCGTTTATCGGCTGAGGATGCGCTTTCGAGGGTTGGGAGGTCGTCATCCGATGTTTCATCATCAGATTGCGTTGCGGAGACACTTTCACAAGCGACTGAGGAAGGTTGGTTGAAGGAAGAGTTACCAAACGGTGATCTTGCGGACCGTGCGCCACATCTAGGGAAATGTCAGCTACAAAGTACCTTATTCTCGAAATGCTAGAGTAGCACTTACGTGTTTTGTACACAAGGTGGTATAATTGGCTCGCCATATGCATCCTCTGCATAGAAGGCCTTTCCAGTAGCCTTCTCGAACTCAAGAACAGTCTTCTTTTTTTTCGCAGACAGACTCAAATACTCGTAATGTTTGTCAACATCCTTTTCAGTCCAGCCCATAGTGTCGAAAACCTTGCGTCCAGCATCCTCCGTAAGCGTAGCATATTGCGGGTGTTCCTTGTCAAGACTGTGCAGGCCAGACGGAGAAGAACATGCTTCCTTCATTGCATTTTCCCACTTCTGGTATCGGAAATATTCCTCTGCTGCTTCCTCGCCCCACCCTTCATCTGAGCGCATCCACTGTTCAAGCTTCTTCCAATCCTTGAAGAAGTACAATGGGTGGGATAGACGGATGCTCTCAGGTCCCATAAAAGATCCACGCCCGCCACATTCCTTCTTGCAAGACCAGCCGCGGCGCTTGTACAGTTTCCCATCCTCGCCCTCATGCTCCACCAACTCCATGGTGTAGTCACCTTGGCAAATCCTGCAGCGAATTGGTGGGCAAACGGGCTCAATCCGTGCGTCTCTCTCATACCAAGTGCCCGGTGCACCGATCGTAATGACCCCCTCACCCTTCGTGAAAAGGCGCTCTGCGATCACTCTCATGTTGTCGACCTCGTCTGGTGGATACCAGGGGAGTGAGTTGATATCGGTAGTGCTGGGGGGGACGTTGCTTGGGCCTGAGTGAGTGGAGCCGCAGGTCGTCTTTGATGAAGAGGAAACATTATCTCTGTTTGTTGAGGTTGACGCGAATGTTGCAGGCCCTTTTGACTTCTTCCCTCTTTTGTTGCTGTTCATCGCTTCTGTGGGGATCGCAAACTTGTACTTTTTTCCACCCATTTTGGGGAGAGTACCGTAGATGCTGAGGAAATGCGAAAGGTCGAGAAGGGTAAATCCTGTAGGAGCAAACGCAAGTCGAGATATTTTTGAGAGGATGCGGAGACCTGCAGAAGAAGGTTGAGGAATGAGAAGGAACAAAGGAAAGCGAAACAGGTCACATGAGCAGCAATCACATCGCCTCAACTGACAGGTCCTATCATATTACTTAACGAGGCTACAACTTCATCATCAGCGCTAATAGCTCAGTTGGGAGAGCGTACGACTGAAGTAATTCGGTTACCATCTCTAGTTTGTCTAGTAGTTGATCGTAAGGTCACCCGTTCGATCCGGGTTTGGCGCAGTGTATCTTTTTTCGGCATCTCCTGCATTACTCTCATCATCTACCTTTTCCTGACTGACTTCTAGTATCCCCACATACTCAATTAATTAAGTTTTTGGCATCCGTAATATTTAACGATTAAGAAGAATCTATTCTGTCTACGTCCCGGTCCTGCTTCTGGTATGTATGGTAATCTGAATAAGGCAAAGGATTAAGTAGTGAGTTGAACTGAATTGAGACACTGACAAGCACCGAAGGTGTTATTATCATTCAAGTGCGAATATATCATTAGCCTACTAGGCACAACCCTTCTTTCCAATATCCCATCAGCATCCTCCCGCCTTCTGGGCAGCAGCTACTATATCCCACAACGACGAATCATCCTTCAGCCTTTCTTCTTCAGCAACTAAAACTACGTCATCCCATTGGGGCAGATCCAAGCAACCTGGCCTCTTCTCCAGCAGGGCCCTCAGCATGTCCAAACATTCTGCCGCCTTTATCTGATCTTCCTTCCATTCCGTCTTCTGGATGGCATAACATTCAGCCAGATAGACCATCGGAACTCTAGCCTCCGACACTAGGCCATTTGGTAGTTGCAACTCGAAGGCAATTCCTGAATATTCGGTGTCCAGGAACAGGCGGAACAGGTCTATCGCAGACCTCTCTGTGTGCGGTGGGTGGAAGGGCGACCAGGAATGTTCCTCAACGGTGACAATTGGATTTTTTGGGCTGGGGATAATTGCGTTTGGATCTGCTCCGTACTCCAACAAAAGTGGAATCCAACCAGCAACCCACTCAAAGTCGGTGTACATATCGGTAAAACAGTGGGCCAGAGCCAAGTCAAAGCTCGCACCGGCTGACTGTAACCTCGAAAACCACAATTTCATCCTTTCCATGCCTTCTTCCTCGCTAGCATCGTCCCATCCAAAGAAGGATCTGTAGCCTGTTTGAAGTATGGTTGAAGCCACGTTGCACTTCTGCGTAAGGGTAGGTGTTGCTGAATATCCACAGACAAAGTTCACGGCTGAAGCCCGAGGCAGCTTCTGGATGGAAAGTTTTCCAACCTCAATAAGCTTCTGCTCATCGGCGACAGAGTGGTCTTCATCGTCGTATCTTTCCATGATGGTACCAAACAACGTCGATAGGAAGTAGTTCACAACGTACTCGACGTTGAGATGCTTCAAATCTACAAGCACCTTCAACAGCGTCACATTGAAGACCTCGAGATCCGTCAACCCATCTTCCTCCAAATGAGATACGACTTCGGAGTATTCTCCGTGCTCGCCGGTAGGTACCTCATCTTGGTCCTTTCCAACCAACTCCTTGACCAATTCTTCCTCTCTGTCCCTGAGCTCGGACTCTGGGCCTTCCAGCAAGATGTTGTAAGTGCGAGCAAGCTTCCCTCCCTTCTTGCTCTGTGGTTTTCTCAATTCCACCATATCTATCAAGACTTGGTTTGCGTGTATGTCCCGATAAGTGCATCCCTCCCCAACCTCGCCAAAGACCAGGTCCAGGGTCTTCTTTATACCCCCCTCGTGGTAGTCCGAAACGACCAGAAACCAAACCAACCAAGACACGAGCTTGACTGCCTTGTTTGGTTTTCCGCCTTCCTCAATGCTTCTCAACACTACTCTTCCTCGGAAGGAGTGTGAGTATTGCGCGCTGTACGCCTCTTTCCAGCAGGTCAGAAGCTTCGGCTTCAGCTCCGTCCGAAATGCGCGGGATGTTGAAGCGAAAAGTTGTAAAGAGTCGAAATCGAGAAAAGAGGCGATCAACAGTGTGATCTCCACTGGATGGGGTGGGAATGGTTTAATGTCGGTCATGATTTCTTGAATGCGGATTGTTGCTTTGTTGTAATGTTTCGCTGTTTCGGAACAAAGAATGGGCCTGGGTCGCTATTTGAGGTGGGTTTGGAGTGCTTGGCCCCGATCAAGCGCTTACAAGTTTCCTGAGTCAGGTCAGCATTGGAGTGTCAGATTGCAACGCAAGCATCCAGCGGTTAGTTAGCTCGATGGAGAAATCGCGGCTATTCTTACTCAGCTCAAGTGTACCAATGTAAGTTTGTTTACATCTTGAGAACTGCTCAAGTATCACGGCGAGCCAGCTAAAGAGCTCGAGGATGACATCACGGAACATGAGCAACTCATAATTCGTCTATCATTCAAACTTTTGTGTATCAACCTAACATAGAAAATACAATCCCAAACTGCATGCGAATACAGAAACCTCCATCTAGATGCTTACTACAAAGCAGAATTTATACTCCAGACCTCGATTCCAACACCACCGACAATAAATTTCGGCTTCCCTTCGATTTCCGTCAGTCCCGAGACTGCAACATCATGAACGCCAGTAACATCTCTCTCCACCTCCTCAACTTCCACCACCCTCTCCGCATCTCCCTTAATTGCCACATTCCAGGTAATAACTTCACGATCACCACCAACAGTGACCACCGTCAACATACCCTTTGCTGCTCGGGCTGGTAAAATCTCAAGGGCTCCAATGGCCGCCCAATGAGCATTCCTCATACACTTGGAGTTCCATTTCCAGCTGGCCAAATCCAAGACGGTAGAGACAAAAGCTCCGTCATCACCGCCCGTGAGAATGACGACTTCAGAGTCCGAGGTCTCTTGGTATCTGCACGGCTGAGCGATGGCAATACTCTTGATTGAGTTTTGATGGAGCGCTTGCTTCCACATGACGGCATCATCCTCGGGGACTTGAACGGGCTTGTTGGTGGAGATGGTCTCTTTCAGCTCCGCCCATGAAGATTTCAATGCAAGTGCCGACTCACCTCTCGGCGAGATCTTGATTGCTTCAAAGTATGGGAGAAGGTCCCAAGCTGCGACAAAACCGTTGGTACCAGTAACGATGAGAACAATCTTGCCGTCGCTGTTCTCTGTCTTTCTGATGATGAGCTTGGATTCTGTTAGACAGACTGGTGGGTTTTTCTTCGGTGACTCAAGGAGAGTGATGAACTCCTTCTGCTGGGCGTTGTACGCAATCACCTGAATGCTAGAATCCGAGCAGACTCTGGCAAGGACATAAACCTCTTCGCCAGAATCACTGTGCGCCAGAGTAACATCGAAAGAGGTAATTCTCAAATCTGGGTTAGCATTGATGGCAGGGGCATCCTTCTCGTGGACCAGGCCGATAGGCGTCACTCTCCAGGCATATAGCTCTTCCACTCCACCCGAAGAAAACAGATACTTCCCATCTGATGAAAACTCAAGGTGCTGGATACCAGTCGAGTGGCGTTTGACGAAGAATTCTTGAACCAACACCAACGTTTTCTTGTTGATCTTCGAGATTCTGATTGTCGTGTCCTCAGCACCTGTTGCGACCAGGTCGCCGCTGATCGTCAAACTCTTGATTTCTCTACCATGAAGACCGCCGGTAAGAATCTTGCGACTTGAAGGTATTGGATGTACCAGATGCATGGTACCATTCAAAGTCCAAACAAAATAACCGGTTCCATCTCTGGTTGGCGGTGAGAAAGCCCAGCACCTCTCGGTTCCTCCACACTCATCGGCGAAAAGCTCGACGCCAGCCGTCTCATTTCGGTAGAAGAAGCTTCGTCCTCGGAATCCGTATACGAAAAGCTCACCTGTTGAGTGGGATCGGTTGTATCCAGCTACGATTCTTGCATCCGGGGGAGTGGTCGAGTGAAGCTCTGTCAGGCACCGAGTTGCCTTGTCGAATCGGAAGATGAGATAGACACCAAGACGACTCCCGGCGAAGAAGGTGAGGGCATTATGATCCACGGTGGGGCTGGGGGGAAAATCTTCGTAAATCTCCAAATTGAAGACGGACCAGCCATCATGGAACCCAGACCAAGTGTTGACAAAGCTTGGGGAATCGAAATTGGAGATATCGTAAATGGAGATTCGACCACTGCGGGTACCAAGGACCATCAGCCCCTGGTCTTGTGCAATGAGGCAGGAAGTAGTATGGGCGGCAGTATTAGGCAGTTGGATGACACTCGAGTGTCTTTCGGTCAAAGAGAGGTTCATCTTGTGCAAGAAAAGCTTCTTTTCTGTTATTGACGTAATGGCTAGATAAAGAGTATCTGTGGAAATGGAAATATAAGAAAATGAACAAACAAAGAAAAGGATATGGAGGGATTTTCAAGAGAAGCTCACCTCCATATCGGTGAACGAACAAGTCACTGATTGCTGTGGCGTCTTCTGTCCATTCGAGAACTGGCTCCGAAGGCGCAGATAGCCTCACAACCTTGACCGTTCCTTTCGTTCCTCCCAAAACCAGGATGCCACTATCCTTCCAATAGGCCATCAAGTTAACTCTCTTGAGAAAGTCGAAATGTGCGAGTTTTGTCCACGAGGCTGTGGGAATATCGTAGAGAAGGACATTGCCTTCATAGGTCGTAACCGCAAACTGTCCGGCATCCAGTACGACATACTGTCCGAAATGATCCTTCGGTGGCTTGGGTGCCTTTGGCGGTTTTGCTGGTTTGCCGTCCTCTTTCTTCACCTCGACTTCTGGTTCAACAGGGAGCTCAGGCGCCTTCAAAGCTGGTATATTGGCAAGCTCATACACTTGTTCCATGCTGTACTTCAATGCCGCTGTCTTTGATTTCAACGTGACAATGCCGATTCTACCATCGGCACCCCCAACAGCAATCGTATTGGTGTCAATGTCGATGTCCATAGCCCATACATTCTTTCCAGAATGCAGCTCGTGTGATTCGATACATTCGAGAAAATCGATTCCTTTGCGGGAGTCAATGCACCATAACTTACTGGTTAAGTCTTCCGAGGTCGAAACAATCTGAATATCCCGGTAGCTTTCGAAGGGGAGAAAACGAGTGTTCCATATCCGGGCACCGTGTCCCCAGCCAGTCGCGATCGTGCCAGGGGCGTCCTCACCCTTCGATTCGTTCTCGTCCTCTGTGAAAGCAATTGTCCTGTAACTCGGTCCCTGGTTTATCCCAGTGACGTCCCACAACCTTATCGTCCGGTCATCACTACAGCTCGAGAGAAAAGTCTTTCGTTCCTCAATGGCTCCGGTGCTGTGGCTGAAATCGATTCCGAAGATAGAGCCCTCATGACCACGAAGGCGATAGTGTAGAGTCGGGCTGTCGAGCTTCTGAGTAGGGACAGACCAAACCAAAATCTCACCAAATACCGTTCCAGCACCGCACACAAGCCTATTCGCTTCCAACTCGTATTTGATTTTGGCGCAATAGAGAATGCAATTCTCTCCGAATGACGATGATTCGAAGGAGACCGACTCACTCTCGCTCTCGACAAGTAAGTCCTCCGCCAACAGGATCTTGTTATGGGCTGTGACGAGAGCCACTCCTTGTTCGGGAAGCAGCGTACCGTGGAGGATCCAGTCGGGACAGCTATGGGTCGGTCGGTTGAGGTGTGTGTTGTGTAGAAGATCCGACACTCGTACAAGAGCAATCTTTCGTCCTCCCCATATCAAAACCCGGTCGTCCAAAAGATCATCGCTAACAACTATGCCGTGTACTCGTTCCTTCCTGAAGATTCGCGTTGTCGAGAGGTGTTCGCCAGTTGCGGGATTGAAAATCTTGACGTATGAGCCTTCGCCGCTGAGCAGTAATCTGTCCCTAGTATGAGTAAAAAACACGAGCGCCGTGATGGGCGCAATATTCGTATCTTGCTAAACGAAACGTCAGGCAAAGTTGCAAGGGTTGGTGGTGTATTTGACCTGCAGAGTTGGAATCTTCATCGTTGGCGGTTTGTTGTTTTGGAGGGGCATCTCTTGATCGACTTGAGATGTGGGGCTAATAACGCCCTATCGCTTACTAAGCAGGTACGATCCTCGGCACGATATAACGTCTTCGGTGCGAATATAAATGGGCAACTGTCTCTGCACCTGCAATATAGCTCGGAACACGCTTTGCGCTTTGGACTGGGAACGAGGCTACTCTACACCCCTGCAACGTGTCTAGATAGCACGAGGAGGATTTGAATTCTGCGTGAGAAAAACCATAAGCACCGCGTCTATGTACTTCGAACGAGCAAAGCCAAGAGCCCGTGATCGGCTCGCGGAATGCCAGCTACTCAAGGGCATCGTATTTGCAGTAATTATCCATATTTGAGCTTGATCTAGCAAGTATCAGGTATGTATGTGATGTGTGGTTGTACATTCGACGTTTGACATCACACTCGAGCGGCTTAAAACTCGGAATCGCCAACTTTAACTCGCCAACCACCAACGGGCAGCCACAAAGCGCCAGACTCGGCTCTGCTGAGTTCAAGCGTAAACTCGCCGAATTCGCCTAAGTACTTAGTAACTTAGTACTTAATTACCTATTAGCGAGGGTCAACGAGATTGGCAATCGTGTCAGAATTTGCAGTTATGATACGGTGGCTGTAAAAAATTGGAGCATGTGGAACATGTTAACATGGCTAGCCACCAATAATACCTGCAGCCGGATCTTGAGATATGTAATAGGACGTAAGGACAGTGACGATACTTCGGACTGGCTTAGAGCTCCAAAGCACATTTTACGGCTACTTAGATGCGAAGAAGCTTAAGCAGAGGCAGGCGACGTTTGGCATGTACATATGTCACCTTCGTCTAATTAAGTATGTACTCAAGAGTTTAAAAAATGAGCACAGTACAGACTGCGGATGCAACCATCGGGAGTCGAACCCGAGCCAATTGCTTGGAAGGCAATTATCCTACCGTTGGACCATGGAAGCTGATACACGTTCATCGAGTGGAATCCAGCTTCATGTCAGGCCAACTCGAACTCAATATTCGAGTTGTCTGAAGGCATGTTTTTCGAACAAGAATCTATAAAAGTACGACAACTTGAGGTTGACATATCACCCTTCCTCTGTAATATGATTTTTAAGTATTAATACGTATTGCGCAATCACAATTGCGCAAGAAGACCGGCCTGAGCAAGGTCTTGAGGCCGAGGCTTCTCTGTAAACTTGCCTTGGGTACGCGTGATGGCCGAAGTCTCCAGTTTCGCGCCCAGCGTCGCCTTACTTTGCTGAATTGCCGTTAAGTTAGCAGCCATCACAATTGAGGTAGGCCGATACTGGTCGAACTGAAGATATAATGGAATAACTGGTTCGGACTCTAGATGATATATATATCTGCAGTGCAGAACCGGATATTCAATGATGCTCGCGACTAGAGGCCGCTTAGATATTAAGCAAGTTGAGTAGATAGTTAAAACTCCAGTAGGAAGTAGGCCGGTACTCTTATGTTTGAGTTTGGCGTCAATTTGAAAAGCGGTTTGAGTCCACAGATGGGGCAGGAATGATGTAAGGGTGGTATGTGCACCGGATTTAGATGCCAACCCGCCAAGCAAATTTAACGTTACACAGATGACAGGTACTTGTATCAAGCAGCTCTTCGATCTGAATCCGCCATTGCAACCGCTTCCCTCAACTTCCACCTCTTAAAAAAGTGTCGTCAGCATGAACAGTTGGTACCCATTTGTGAATTTCCTGCACAGGTGGAGAGTGAGAGCGAGACTGCCTTATGTCTTATCTCTGCGGAAAACAGAAAAGACATCAAATCAGGCACGAGCCAATCAACGAAGGGCAAAAAAGCGGCAGCAGGAAGGCAGGAATCCGTGACAAAAAAGAACATATAATACAAACTCACAGCTTTATAATCTTCGACCGCTCGCCTTTCAAGTATTTCTTGTGCTGCTCGACAATCTCCATTCGCTTTGTATCAAATGCAACTTCCAGTTACATGCAGGAAATCCTTTATTTCTTCCCACGCATTTGGAGTTGCGCCTATAGACTCGCTTTGGTGGCGATCTGGCCCGCGGAGACTTGCAAAGGTCCGGCGGACCAAATTGACCCGTCGAGCGCGCTGCTTGGCAACTTCAACGCGTCTTCCTTCCTTTCGTTCGCAAAGTGTTTGCATTCCCATTCATCAACTTCACCACCAAACACATCATCTGGACCCTCAAGGATTGTGGCAACCGCCCCCATATACTCTCTAGATACTCTAGACTACAGTTTTGGTACTGATCCTTCGCTTCAAACATTGGGCTTTGAACATCTTACTTTGGACGACTTGTTACACACCAGTCAGATAACGCTTATTCAGCTTCTCCTAAAGACATACCTGGAAACTTGAAATCGTCAAACATCGTAACGAGAATTCTACCATCAAGCTTTCCATAGGTCTTTCTCCCCCAACTCTCCCAAACAACAAACTAATTAGCATAATAGTGATTCTTATTCTCGTTGTTGAGGGCCCGTTTCTGCATCAACCATCGTCACTGTTTTCGCCCTTATACAGTCCAGAAATCCATGGAATTTGTGCCTCTGCTTGGCTTTTGACAACGGGTGTAAACTCAACTTTGACGCAAGGGGGCTGAGGTGCTGAAGCGGTGTGGCTTTGACTGAAGCAAGACCAGTCGTTGGTGGTCGCGCTTGCCAGTCTCTGGAGAAGTAGCTGCTTATCGTTTGTCGTGGTGCCTAGTGAGGAGGCAAACTGCAAGCAATGGGTGTTTCAGGCGAAGATCTTAGACGACGACGCATCCAAAAGGATGTCAATAATACAAGCGGCTATCTGTGGAATGGCAGAATGATGAACGGAAGCTCAACCAGTACGACTGAGTCTGCTGAATCTACGCCCCTTTCTGAAGTGGCGAATACTAGGATCAGGAGTAGGCCTGATCATCCGACTACGGTGCCAGCGAATATGGGAGATAAATCAGAGCCGCCTGATAGTGACGTCTCGGACAACGACACACCTTTCAAGCCACAGGCCACACTGAGGTTTTCCACACGCAGGACAAAGGATGAGATTACTTTGCGTGAGCGAGTTGATCTATCTACATTCAACGGCACTTCGACGTTGCGTACATCGCGAGAAAAGCACCAAAGCAAGAAGAAGTCGACCAGTGGGAAAGTTGCTACATATCACAAGAAGTCGACTGCTCTACCTATCCACAAGAAAGAGAAAGCAACACCAGATTTGGAACTGTCAGGCCCCGACGCTGAGTTCATGAACCGTGTCAAGGAGCAGCTGAAACTGCACATGGAGAAAATGCGAAAAGAGCATAAATATCAATTAGTGTCTGCACTTCGCAGAGCAAGGATCGATATCGATAAACCTCAAGAAGGTGCTCAGCATTATGACAAAGAGTCGCCATTCAAGGCTATGAAGCCCATCGAGCTACGTGAGTATGATCTGGAGGAGGATACGGATATTAGCCAGTATCACACCAAATTAAGTATCAAGGTCGGTACAACGCCAGAAGACGACTATTATAACTGACGTTTTTGCAGCATAAGGAGCAAGGTACTAGCACTTTTGGTGACAAAGAACTGCTCTACTGCCCGTCTATCGACGTCAGATCCTTCAAAGACTGTCATCCAAGCCTCATCAAGCCAAACACTCGGTTCAACATCGTCCCAAAATATCATATTTACACCACTCTTGCTAATAACGTGATGGTGGAGGATGATGATATTTTGCGGTTCGTTCCATATCTTGGAGAGGAATCGAATGAGGCTGAAGATGCAGAACTGTTTGAGGAAAACTATGCGTTGGATCTCAGCAAGCACGCACGAGAAAATGGACAGCAGCGTGAACGTGAGTATCCTTTCGGCTATCTCTTATAGCTTTGCTAACGATAGCTAGTCGTTGAGTGGATCAGTGAAGACATCGAGCGGTTGTTGAACCTGTTTGAAACAAGTATCAATGCTCTCTCTTTTTATCTCATCGGCGACCTGGAGACTGTCCATGGCGTGGACGCGGTGTCGATGGAGAAAAGCAGGCAGTTCTTCTTTGCCCCAGACCATGACCCTGAATATCACAAGACAAAGAGTGAGCTGGCCCAGAGAAGAAGAAATTTAAAGCCGGTTAAAGCAGATGAACTCCGTAGGGCTGAGATTGTTTGCCGAGCTCTGAGAGACGTTGTCGGTGTTCGGGCTTGGTTTGTTCTGAAGGCCATCACCAACGAAGGAAAACATAGAGCTCTCGCAAATCTGGGACCGTGCGCCGAGGACCGGTATCGTCCGCTGTTTTCTAACGACGAGGATTACGAGCAAAGTCCAGAGGAGCAGAAAATGGCAGTCCTTAGTGGAGGAAATCCGATACCTTACCAGATAGACTCCTACGCCAAACTTCATTGCCCAGTATGCTATATGTGCGTATGACGTTCTAGAGCATGAAATAGCGGCTAACAGTTTGGCATAGGCATCAGTGTCCATTTCATGCTGCAACAGAATCGATATCAGGTAAGCTGCTTATTCTGTTCTCTTCTAATAATTGTTGCTAACAGGATTTGTAGACTCGGTGATTAGTATCTCCTCAATATCGCACAAAATCTAACATTAGAAGGATGATGACAAGAGACCTCCGCCTGCACCTGTCCATCAAGAAGAACGATTATACGACGGTGACAATGCCAATACATATCCGAGTGGGCCTGATGTACCTTGTTCTGATTTCTGCTTCATCAAGGTAAATATAATCGCAAAGATATGCCAATTAAGGGCACAAGCTGACTGAACATCAGGATGATGAAAACTTCTTAACGGACAATAAGGCTCTGCTAAAACCGTGGAGTACCGCACAGAAGGAAATACTGGCCCAATCACTAAAGATTCTGTACTTCAATCAACGCGCAGCTTGTATGATTGCCTCGATCATTAATCGTCCCTGCGCTGAGGTATGCACATCCAACAAAGGCTATATTAGCTAATTTCTCCGCAGATTCAACAAGTTGTACTGGAGCGGCGCAGGGCTGTTGGCGCTCATTACCCAAGAAAACAGCTTGAGCCACAGCAAGCCCTAATACGTCGGAAGAAGCGTGGAATTTTACGACTAAAGAAGAAGACGGACATTCTAGGATACCCCCGCGATTGTGCTGTAAACACACAAGAGGCTCTTGCTCGACCACCACAGAAAGGTTGTGATCATGAGGGCATCTGCAGTAAAGAAAACGGGTGTCATTGCGTTGCGGACGGAGTCATGTGTGAGAAGACTTGCAAATGCGAGTCCTGTATCCGCAAATGGCGTGGGTGTCGGTGTGCAAGGCGAGAAATACCTTGTTTACCCGGTCAATGCGAGTGTCGGAAATGGAACAGAGAGTGTGATGCCGATCTCTGCCGCACTTGCGGAGCAGCTGAGACGCTGGATCCCGTCAATCGGTATAACTTGGAGCTGGCAAAGTCTTGCTGCGGAAATGTGGAGGCTCAGCGTGGATTGGCAAAAAGAACATTCATTGGTCTCAGCAACATAGCCGCTGCTGGCCTAGGTCTCTTTATCGGCGAGGATGCTAAGAAAGACTCGTTCATTGGTGAGTACCTGGGCGAAATCATCAGCGAGCCTGAGGCAGAACGACGAGGTGTTCTATATGACAAGCGGGGAGTGTCTTTCCTTTTCAATCTCAACAAAGGTATTCTCCCTTCTACTTGTCTGTTCTAGCCATTAACGGTCCATCCTAGAGCAAGTTGTCGATGCAGCAAGAGCAGGTAACAAGCTTCGATTCATCAATCATTATCATGAGCCGAATTGCATAGCCAGAGTTGTTATGACGGGAGTAATTCACCGCATTGGTTTATATGCTCTAAGAGATCTTTACCAAGGCGAGGAGCTGTTCTTTGACTACGGCTACAATGAAATGACGTCGAACTTTGTCCGGGCGGAACCAGAGTTTATGTTTGAGCCGCCGTCAACGGTTGAGAAGCCCAAAAAGAACACAAAGACAACGTTAGGAAGACCAGGGAAGCGCAAGGGTTTGAAGGGCAAAAAGCTTGGAAAGAAACGACTACGAGCGGCCACAAAGCAAAGCTTAACTGCTGGCTCTTTGTTGCCTCAGAAAAGACCTAGAGGAAGGCCTAGGAAGCACTTCCCAGTGGATGTCACGAGTCAGCCTTCCAGTCGAACCAGTAGCAGGATTGGTCGTCTCGATATGGCTACTCCCAGCAGTTACTCTGATGACGAGGATGATGATGATTCTGATACCAGCGAGACTTCAGAGGGCTCCGTGATCATGATTAGAAATCCTGGTCAACCCGATGCCGACTCTGAATCAGAAGAAGAGGAGGAGGAGGAGGAAGATGTCCATAAGAAGCCAAAGCCTCGATCGCGACTTGCCATTCCTGATTCCGCAGATGAGGATGAAGATTATGAGGACGACGACGAGGAAGGAAGCAGAAGCAGCAAGGGGGCCGAGATGACACCCGCTAGTGATGAAGATGGACCTGAGTTGTTGCACGGTCAGAGAAAGAGAAGACGGATGTACTCACCAATGTCGAGATCGAGGCGTTAGTGAGGGATACCGGTTGCATCAGTTCTAGTGATTTGCTATATTCCTTCTTTTTGGTTCGGTTTAGAGTTTATTATTGTTTCCTTTTTAGCTCTATATTCCAGCGTTTATTCCTCTTTTTTCTTTGGTTAGAGCATATTTTACCTCCAAGTTATGTTTTTTCTCTTCCAATTCCTCTCTGTACTTTACTTAGATTCCAGCATTTTTAGAATTTCCTTGCTGTTTTATAATTTAGCCCGTTGATTTTGTGGTACGCACTTAAAGTACTTACTCGGACAGCTATAACTTGTCTTGTTCACAGCTATTAACGTCAATCATCAGTCGAGTCATGTGCTTTCGGTAAGTACCTAACAGACCGTGCTTAATTGTCAAATCTGGTGTTACGCTTCTTTCACAGATTTCAAACTGGCGTCCTAATTAATACTTACACTTGCTTCTTGGCTGAAGGGTTCATCTGTTATTCTAACAGGCAGAAATACATCATAAATGGAGATCGTCTGTAAGCGATGATCTGGCCCGAACTGAAGGGCCGGTTTAGTTTGGGAGTTCGGTTTCAAACCACAACATTTTGCGAATGAAGGGCCATTCGAACTTTTCTAAGATTCTTAGCAAAGCCCGCCTCAAATTTTCTGATCGACCTGACACCCTTTATTACTAAGTAGCTATCATGTGACAGAGGTTTACTTAATTGAAGCACGAATGGACAAACCAATACTTAGGCCTACTTGATATAGGATGCATGCATGATTTACGATGCATGAATGGCTTCTGCTGGGAGGTATTATATATAACTACTTTTAATAAGTAAGTACTTAAGTATGAAAAGCGCATGCTCAGCTTAAGAATGGCGCCTGGACGACCTCATTTCGAAACCCACCCAACGGACTCCTGTTCAATCTCGACTTGATTATGGTTTACATATCAGCCTTCACGACGTTATAACGTTACGTAAAATGAGATGAGAACAACCGAGCTAGTGACCCGCAATCTTCCAAGGTTGGTATTGAGGATTGATTTCGAGATAAGAGATGGAGCCATAATTAGAGATGAGTGAATGAAAGCTTGGAACACAGAGTAGATCAAATCCTAAAGCCTGTCAGATACAAGTGTCGGAAATCTGGTAAAACAAACCTTATCTATCTCAAAAGCCATGATGTGAATCTGATTGAGACAAACTTGTTGTTTTGGTTTGGACATGATCGGCAGATCACCAGATCCTGTTAACAACCATCGTTGTCGTAGCTAATCTTTCGAGTACCCCCAACTTTGAGCCTGTGCTAGCAGATGCACCTGTTGAGTGCTCCAGGCAGGTGCTCCTCTATGAAGGGTAGACAGTTACATACTTGTAGAATCCCCAACAATGATTCTGTTGTGCAAGCCCGCCAGTGCCGTGACGAGTTAGCGCTGTTGAAACGTTATTTTCTTCCTGACCAGCATCACTTATGCCGTCACCCAGAGGAGACTGATCTCCATGTCTATACCTACTACATAACAGTCTCAAGTCTCTAGCAAAAGAAAAAAAACTGTAAATAAATTAAGCTGTCATTTGGACAGAATTCGGGCTGTTAGACATGGTTTGGACAGGCAACCAAAGGCCCAAGATTAAAGTAGATACTTCTTTGGGGTTGTTTTTTTGACATCATAAATGTTTTTGTTTATCGATGCATCACACCTGTGGGAGAATTCCATTTACCCCACTCCCCTTTACCCCTTCTTGGTCGCTCTTCTCAGGCACTGTTGGCCTATTAGCCAATCTTCCGCTCTAACTACTCTTATAGCCCTCGCCGCTGCAAGCAACCAATCAGTTGACAGGCTTGGTTCAGAGCGAGTTCCACCCAGAAACCTAGTGCTTAGGAGGCATGTAATAATGGAAAACTTACTTTTCTTTTCAAGCTTTAATATTGGAGTTCTGTTTTTTTTGCCATGTAGATCTTTCTGTCTAAGTATTAACAATGTGGACGCTGCTTGTATTGCGAGGAGCCTGAGGAATCTTAGCTCATGAAGCAATATCCGGAATGTCGGTTTACTGACTCTAGAAATGTGTTTGACACCTGCAAGAGTGTGCTGCCTTGCAATGAAAATGACGGATGCCTTGCGCACTGGCAACTTGAGATTAACGAGAACAAGGACTTCAAAAGCACTTAACTTTGCAACGTAAGCTTAGCTAGAAGAATCCACTTGGATTGAACTCGATTAATTATTAAGATAAAAGACTACTAAGTACTCGGCGATCGCGAAAGAGAATTCGGATTGAAAAGAACATTGCAGTAAAATCATGTTGAGCTTTATTTACGGGTGAAACTTCAGCTGTTCATGCAGCTCAGATTTTATATTTCATCAGGACGGTTCTAGTGGCCACCATGGGAGACACTGGGAAATAATTAGATCGGTTCGTTAGCTAGAATATTCGAGTTCAATTAGATCAATCATTAGGACCGCGGTACCGTACTGAGTACCAAACCTATTATAAAGGACCTTAGGGCATATATGCATACTTAGTAGTCATATGATAAAGTATCACATTTGAATCAACTCCACTTCAGTTCAGACGTAATAATTCTATTGTAACGGTATTTAACCTGTCGCCAGGTGTTGATCTTACAAGATCAGATATCCAGTCGCTTTCTCGATATGACTTCTCTTTCACTTCAGTTCAGGTTCCCAGCTATTAATATCCTTACAGCTGACAATCGATGATTGAACAAAACCATGCTTCTCAGTTTCGGCCTATTGAGACAACATGCCACCATGCCATTCCACTACTTTGATGTATGCATGTCGATGTCGAATGTCATGAATCCGTACAAAGTAGAATGGATCCACGACGTTGCTCTATTGAGCTATGTATTCACTTGAGCTCAACAGCCGAGACCACCAAAAAGGGTTTAGCATGCGAAAAACCGTGCACTGTTGTCCAAACCTTCCTGATTTGGTCTGGTTTATGCGTCACCAGACGGGCCATTTGACGCGACAAGGGTCTGGCTCGACGGGACGGGATAGGGCGGGTGTTGACGTGGCCGTGGCCCGATGGCTGGGCTTCTTGTCCAACCGCATGTGGTCTTGTCTTCACAACACTGATTCAATACGAGAAGAGAATTAATTATTGACATGGTAGTGTGATTCGTTGTACAGACGAAGTTTGGGACTTGATAAGCAGAAACATCCTGTTGAGTTACAAAGGAGTATGTGGATTATTAAATTCCTGTTCAATCCGTAAAACAGTTAACAAAAAGTATACCATTATTCTACTTCTTAGGAAGTACTGAGTAAGAAATAACCGGTGTATAAGTGATCCATCTAAAACTAAAGCAAGGAATCGATACTAACTATAAACCCCGAAGAAAGCGTACTAGTAAACACTAACTAGAAAGCAAAAGAAATAGGAAAAGAATAGCACAACCGAAAAGGTAGAAAGATCCAAGGCAGCCTGAAAGGAATCCTCCAAAAATCCTACCCACTATTTCTTTGCACCATACAACCCATTCCTCCATTTGCGAGTCCTCTCGACACGATCTGAAAACTGGAGACGATCTGATGCTGGGAACCATGCGGCTGGGCCGGGCTCCTCGGTGTCGCCAGGCTTAGGCGCCGCCGCTGTTGCGTCCGACTTCTTGAGTGGAGTGTCGTTGTCTTGGGGGTGTTCCTCGGTGCCTTTGCTGATATGGTTCCCGCCAGTCGATGGTTCGCCGCTGGATGCATCGACAGCAGTATTAGATGTCTATGGCAAAACAATGTCAGTATAACTCTGGATGTTTAGAGGGACTTTCCATACCTTGTTATCCTCCATCAATTCCTCCTCCTCTTCAGCTTTCCCGTCCATCTCACGATCCACATCCACATCCATTGGCTCAGTCTGTTCATCCGCCTTATCCTCCTCTGCCGAGTCAATATCCCCAACATCCGTCTCATTCCCATCCATCTTTCTCTGTGCCGGGGCAGTAGCACCTCCACGTCCTCTCCCTCGGGCTCCCCTGCCACCGGGTCCACCACCACGTCCTCTTCCGTGTCGCCCACCTCCACGAGTCCCAAAAGGCTCAACCTCCTCGTCCGCCGGAGTATACCCTCCAACAATCTTGCCCATGAGAGCATACCTCTGTACATTGGCCTTCCTCTTCATAATGCTCTTTTGCAGCTCATCATTGGCCCTTTCCATTTCCCTGACCTGCTTGACTAGCTCCAGACACTTTCGCCGATACTCTGCATCTTTTGCTGACTCTTGTCGTGGAGGGCGAGGAGCTTGTACCGGGGGTTGAGGTTGCGGCTCTGTATCCTCTTCTGGGTGGTCTTGTTGCTTGACAGAAGGAGTTTCTGCTGGGCCTTGAGGCTGAGACTCTGCATGCTCTTCTGGTTCTTCTTGTTTGACAGAAGGAGTTTCTGCTGGGTCTTGAGGCTGAGACTCTGCGTGCTCTGCGTGCTCTTTTGGTTCTTCTTGTTCGACAGAAGGAGTTTGCACCGGGCCTGCAGGAGCTTGTTTCTTTGCCTCCTCTTTCTGTACCTCAGTGGGGGTGTCTAGTTCGTTTAGAGCAGCCTGACTCATCAGAACCGGGCTGGCAAGACGAACGCTCTGTCGTGCTAGAGGTCTTGCGGGCATTTCTGGAGAACCAGCAGCAGAGCTTGCGGTGAGGGGGCTGTCCGGAGGAACTCTGGGGACGCGGATCATCGGGCCAGAAGGAGGACGAATTGGTTGAGATTGGTGATTCGGGAACTGAGGGATGTTGAGGGGGGTGGAAGGATGTTGATGCATGGTACCGATGGGATTGGGCATGGGGATGGACAGGCTCGGCCATTGTCCGGGTGGTCTGTTGTATTGAGAGTATGCCGGATTGAATGGATTGAGTGGATTGTATAGCCTGAGATAGAATGGATCGTTTGGATTGTATAGAGAAGCAGGAAGTGCTGCTAGGGCTTCGGGAAGTTGTGGATGTGAAGCCTCGGGGACGGTATTTGCGTTGTTGGTTGGGACGGAAGCGGGAATTGGTTGTGGTGGTGGGTAACGAGGAGGTGATGGTGGAGGTGGTGGAGGAGGTGGTATTGGAGGCCGTGCAGATACACGGGTACCAGGTAAGTTCATATGGTCGAGAATAAGGCGGGAACTCTCATTGTGGTCGTAGTCGATATCTGTGATATTTCCTCCTGTCTGCGTCGGAGCTGGAGGATCATAAGCCGTGCCGGGGACGTTGGGACCGGAATGGGTAACCGAGATGGCTCCAACTGTCGAATCAGTTGGTAAAGATGTAGTTTGTGTAGCATTGTCGTTATTATCTACGGTGAGAGACGTGGTTCTGGATGGCCCGGGGGTTGAAGTCGGCGTGAACTCAAGATCACTGGGGACCGGTGTGAGAGAGCTGTCAGAATTGTCGTCCATGATGGGAGAGTAAAGTGAAAATGTGGGGAATAGAAGAGGATGTTTGGGAGGATAGAGGAAAAGATGAAAATAGTGGAGAGTGAAGAGGATTTCCAAAGACAAGATATTTTCTGTTACTGATAGGCTTGAAGTTTTGTTGAACGGGGTTGCACGAATGGAAAAGGAAGATTTTGCAGTTTGGCATGACTTGGTAGAAGATTGGTCGTTGGCCGGAACGGGAAGGTTCAATTCTCTGTCAACTGACATAAACGGCAAGAGATGGTAGAAAATTCTTGAACTGCCTCTCTTTATTCAGCATTATCTGCTAACAGGCTTCTCCGAAAACAAGATGCGGATGGAAATGAAAGGAGTGATACAGAAATAAAACAGAAGATGCAGCATATATCTTGACAACAAACTCGAACGGAAGAAAGCAGTACCATATATTAGCGGAAACAAACTAGATGACCAACATGACGCCTGCTAAACGCTGCAAAGAAAACACAAGCAAAATCCACCCATATCATACCATTCTCACATCCCTCATAACCATCAACTCACAGTCGTAGCAAAATCCGCAACCATCCCTAAATGACAACCTGAAAGTTGTGACTCCTAGTCCCAAACGTCGTCATCCCACCACCATTCGTCAAGCTACACCGTATAACATCAAACCAAATCTCCTCCGTCGTCCCGCAAAACTCCCTAAACTCCTGTATCCCCCTCACATCATCATTCTCAAATAGCCTTTGCGCTCGCTGGCACACCTGCTTGACCAGTATCGTCCGAAACTCGTCACTCGGCATCGTCTGGCTATACACCATTTCCGTCATCTCATACACCGTCTTGTGGGGCAGCATGCTCGCATATGCCTTGACCCTGCCCATACAGTGTTCTCGTAACGATGGGATGCCGAGTTTGTCGGAGAGGATGTAGAGCGAGACGTATGTTTTCGAGGCGTCGGAATGGTCGGGACTCGAAGCATTGCTGATGGGCACGTCGTGGACGTAGAGAAAGTTGATGATCTTCTGGAGGAGGTCGGAGCTTTCGCATAGATGCGTGAGGTCGACTATCCCGGTAGCTGCTTCCTGGGAGTTATGTTCAGTGCCCGCATCAATCATCGAGATGTTTTCCTCCCTCCCTTTTGTCTATCCATCTTGCCAAAGAGAAATGCTCGGACATACCCTAAACCCTGAGCCTTCCCTGCATGCACCCTCGAGAAAGGCTACCTGGGGACACACGATAGCCTTGTGTACATTGTATTCCCGTCCGTGACACACCAATTTCAAGTCGGAGTATTCGCCCGTTGAGAGGATCCTGTGGTTGACAGCGTTTGAATCCTTCAGACTGTTGCTGTGATGATTGCCGTTTGTATTGTTGTTGTAGTGGGAAGTTGAACTATTCCGCGAGATGGTTCCTGACGATCGCAGCTTAGCGGCCGCCTTCTCTTGTTGTAGGCGCATTTGGTGTTGACGGGACGGAACCCTTTCGATTTGCGTTGTGGTGGGCTCGACGCCAAAGGTGCTGTGTGGTAGCATGTTTGTTTGTGAACTGACGGCGGGAAGAACGGGCGGGGATAGATGCAAGGAAGCGGCAGACAAGCGGAGGAGAAGTTTGGATAAAAACTTTAAAAGAGAAGGGGTGTAGGAAATAAGAAAGATGGTGTCGTCCGACCTTTTACCGCTGCAAACAATGCGGGAAAGAAAATGAAAGGGAAATTTGGATCAGCGAGTCAAATGGGGAGAGATAAAGTTGGGCTGGTGGTTGATCCGCGACCGTCCCTCATTGGTGCCAAGCGGCAATACGTCACATGCTTGGCCAGGTAAGCGAGCGCCTACGGATTTAGCCTCGTGATTGAGCGGGTGGGCAGGGTCCAAGAGGCGGGGTAAATATTCCGAAGATGGGCAGGAAGATTTTCCGGTTGATCAAAGCCATAAGGCTTTTTTCTATTGTTTGCTTCTCTTTAAGTAGCTTTCGTTTGACCTTTCGACCACCAAGTTCGAGAAATGTCTTTCGAACCATCAGAAAAGGCCGAATTTGAACAAGCCATAAAGCTACTCGACTTGGTCCAGGTGCGAGTTGGTGGCCCTGGATCTGGAAGAGGCGAGCTTCATCTTCGAGATTTCGTAGACATTTCGGACGAATATCCAGAGCTTCAGCAAATAATAACACTACCGAGTCTCATTCATTACCTGTCGACCCTAAGAACTCTTCACGACTTCGACCCAAGGCTGCTACAACCAGAGTCTTACATCCCATTCATCGACTCGGTCTCTTATTATGGTTCTGGCACAGACATTAGACGTACAAACGATTACTTCCGTTCGTCGATATCGATCCATAACACTCTGATGCCTTTGTTTGGGCCATTCGAGGCATTCATCGGCCTAACCTCCTACTGTTTACGCTTCATCAAGCATTGTCATGAGCTGAAGGGCGAGAATGAATCCGAGCAAAGGATGATGGAAACAGCCGAGATCTTGATCAATGATCAGTTGGGTGATACTCTGATGCTGCTGGGGCAGGCAGATTTGTATGGCCGTTGCGAGGCCAAATTGGTGCGCGATACTCAGTTGAGGCTTTTCGGTCTTGTTCTTGATGGTATAGTGAGAAATATCGGGATTTTCCTCTCTGAAATCTTCGGGATGCAAGCTTTCGGGGAAGACATCGCTGCATCTCAGAAACGGTACTTGAGAATGAGCTCACCAACGCTCAGGTTTCTTGTCAATCTGAGATCAGAGTCTGTGGAAAGTAGAATATGGAAATACTTGCAAGAGAATTGATTCTTAAAGTTAAAAGGTATCATGAAAAGAAACAATGCCCCAGATGTTTATACCCACGAAAAGCAGAGCCAGGAATCGAACTCTTCTCTCCACACATTCGAACATATGATAAATATATGGCTGATAAGATTGAGACAGATGCTACCGTTGCACCACCCCGCCTTGTTGTTTCTTTGCAAAGCAACATCATTGAATAACTTGTTTGCTTCAATGAGCGGCCGACATGCCTTGCACAGACAGAGCACCATTCAGCTGCTCCAACTGCACCCATCCCCTCTCATCAAGATGTCTTTCTTGACTGACGGTACCAAAATTTCGACTTAGCCCTCTCGGTCTGCGGGTTGCCCTTCTAAAGCCAGAAATAGGTTGAAACCCGTACCCAAAGATAGAAGACGAGACCCCAGTCCCTCGATCTCGATCTCCATCCTCAGAGTTTTGACCTTCCTCATCCTGTCCTTCCAACCTATCGCTTAAAGCTCGCCCAAAGTTTATGCCCATCGGCCGAACCAATCCAGCATCTCCTTCCGCATAATTCTCCTCTTCCAGTGGCAGAAGTATAACAGGCTCCTTCCACCTCTTTCCAGCTTCCAAGACCTTCTCTTTGACCTGCTCGTCTGAAAGAATGCCAGCTTGCCCAACGACGTCACCAATATCTCCAGCTTGTATCTGAGCAACGGCTGCCCACGCTTGGTCGATGAATCTGGGATATTCCGTTCGCTGCGAGAATACAACAAGGATGCCAAGAAAGACGATGTAGTGGACGATGACGATAATGAGGACTGATATCAGGCCTCTTTTGCGGACTGGAAGAGTTGCGGAAACTAGTTTCCGGATCTGAGCTGGATTGTTTTTGGCCTGAACATCCGGTGGTATCTGGTCAAAGGCAAGAGGCCGTGCTGTATCGAGACCATCTGCGTCTGGTTCTGCAAAAAAGGGATCGAGACTGGCATAGTAATCGTTGCCGAGGAGGATAGTGAATAGTCTTTCAAAGACTCTGCTGGCAGGAATTTCGTCCTTTCGGTCGTCGGGAAGAAGAGTCTGAGTTAGGATGGCAGCATAGACCTCGTTCATGTCGCCGTTCGGCCCTGTGTGGTAGCTTTTACCAGCCCCATTGCTACTAGTCAGATTGTGCTTAAATGGATTGCACTCTCGCGAGTCGGTTGTGCAGTCGAGTTTCCCTCGTTCACGGTCCTTTTTGCCGCAAGGCTTCAGAGGTAAAATGTCCTTAGGGCGACAGTTAGGGTGCCGGCCAGTGTCGACGTCGCTTCTGGTGAATGCTGTGTATCTCAAAGGGCAGAACCGCGAGTCGGGTGCTTTGCCAGCAATCCGAAGCTCGGAAACTCGAGGCAGAAATCCGTACTGTTTCAACTCCATTGTGGCTCCGGTGTCAGAGAACTCCTTTGAAATGCCGAGGCGCTTCCAAAGCTCGGTCGTGTTGTACTGGCTTCGAACAGTGATGTTTATGTTCGGACTTGATGACAGCATATCCCCTCTTACTTCTCGCAGCTTGCTTCCGGAAGTATCCCAATAGGTAAGTTCATTATCAGAACGTAGCGGGCTCGTCTCCCTGTTCTTCGGTGGCTTCAATAAAGTCCGCTTGTCGTTACCTACTTTCGCTGCCGATTCAATATATCCTAGGCTGTTCCGTAATGAGGTAATGCACACTGTCATAGACACTGTACTGGAAGTATTTGCTAGCCATCTTGGGTCTATTAATGGAATAGCCAACGGCTTTGTAGCCCATGTCCATTCGGTGCCGTCGTAAGTAAAGTTGGTCGACTGCAGAAAGTCGCGGAAGATATAAGGTGCATCAAGGTCCAAGAGAGATTTCCTGTCAGCTCGCGCTCTGATAGCAAGATACCACTTATAGTGAAAGGGGAAGTCATCAAATGCTGTTCCTTTGCAATCCCGGTCTTTTGCAGCAATGTTAGAAGCATTTCCAGGCGTATGACTGTAGCCGAAGAGGGGATCTTCGTGCAACGTCTCTCGAAGAAAAGGCCCAAAGCTATCGGTGTTGCCAAATTCCCATTGTGACTTGTTGTAGTATCGCTTCCATTGCTCTTGAACTCCCAAAAAGCATACATATATGCTACCATTCCTAGGCCCCGCCTTTCTCATCTCGGCAGTGCTTTGTTCACTGGTGATATTCTCTCTCGCTGACAAGTTGCAGAAGAACTGCATTTTGGGGCTTTTGGACATCAAGGGCGGTAGCTGAAAGGAACCATCCATTCTCATTTTCTTTCTGACCTCAGGCCTAAGCAGTAATGGCAAGCTGATGTTTACGCGTATGAATCCTTCGCGTTCATGATTCCAACCAGACTCCTTTGCGCCTGGTCGGAGGCCGCCGTCGTCGATGCCTAAAATCTCGGGAGAGAGACAAAGCGTGTGTGGATGAATTATACCAGCGGGGCCAGAGTATGTCGCAACGAGTGACCTAGTCTCCGAACCCAATGGAAGGAAGGCTCTCGTGATGGGACCAGTATCAAACATTCCTTGCTTGGTGTTGACATCCGAGTACCATGGACTGAACCGAGCCGCAGACGAGTCAGGCCTGACGTATGGAAGCTGATCCGCAAAAATCGGAAGCACCTGGGGGGCAAGGCTAAAGGTTCGATTCGCAGTACGCCGCTTGAATACTTCCTCTGGTATATCTAAGGACGACATCGTAAATAAGTTAACTGGCTGTCTCTCTACTTGCCCAAACAGATAAGCAGAGTCGCCATCGGACAACAACAGAGTCGAGAAAAGCTGTGACGCTACGGCAATCATAGACAGGATAATGAGAGCCGCAAAAAAGAAGGATCCAGTCAGGGTTCTTCTTCTTCTGAAGGCCCTAAAGAACATCGGTAGTATGAGAAGCGGAGTCGGTGGTGAAAATCTGAAGATCGAGACGGCAGGAGCATCCCTCAGCTGAACAGTGCCATGTTCAAGTACCAACTGTGCCAGCATCATGCAGGTAATAGTGATGTGTATAGTTAAGCAGGTTCGCAGGATGGCACTGAGAATTGCGATTGTGGTGACGATTCGGTCTGAGCGTGCCAGTTTGTATCTAACCATAGCCTGATTGTCATCCATCTGCCACGACCAAATATGAAAGAAGAAAGAGAACACCACAATGGTGATGATTGTAGAAAGAACGATGAAAGTTGATTTCAGTTTGCCTAAATGAGCGGTAAAGGTCTTCGCTGGTTTGGCTGATAAAATATCAGCTGCTTTTCAAAGTTTTTGGAATGGTTGATAGACACTTACCAATTGTGCTGAATGTCTTTGATATTTTCAACTTTGACATGTTGGATGCCGGTTTGAAGGCACCGCTTTGTCGAGTCTCTCTCTCTGTGCTTGCGTAGCTTTGAGTTGGAGTGACGTTTTTGTCGAGGACCGGAAGACGCTGTGCGTGGGAGGATTCCATCGAGAAGGTATGGTGAACGTTGCAGCCAAAAGAAGGGCTCATCAGGCGAAGGTATCCGGTTGCAACTGCGCAAACAAACCCTGGTATCGAAGGCGGGAAAGGAATTGACTATAAAGGTTGTCAAACGCATGTGTACAAGTTATCAGCCCGATCCTTTGCATGTTAACAAGCTCGTGTAATATCCTATTGGGCAGAAAGTTAACGCACTGCCATGATTTTTCATGAGAAAAGAAGCAAACAATCGGATACACCCGACCTCGCGAGCAAATCAGAATATTCATGAGACACTCATCAGTGTTATCGATGCCCTATGGGAATGTAGCGACAGGATGCTTGTACCCAAAGTCTGTGGGTGACGGTCTGGGTCGAGGCCACATGCGAACTTTTTAGGTCCGGAATCTGCGTTATTCGAGAACCAATGCTTTCGAACCTTCGGATACTTTCTAGCTCCGGTCAGATTTAGTTCTCTAAGGACAGGATCGGACTTAGCTTATGAAGCAACTTGTCGTTTCTGCCAAAAAATAATAGCACTTTGTTGTTGAAACTTGGAGGCGAGTAAGTGATGCCTAAGCCTGAGTGATGCTTGCGAGAGGTATGTTTTGGCGGAAAGAAGAGTAGGTACTTGTTAGAAGGAGATTTGCCACCGATCGTGGTGACCTCTTTCCGCGCTAACTCCTCCTTCGATCCTTCCCTTTAGAGCACCCATATGGCCTCCCATCTCGTATTTCCTCTGGCCCATTCAGATAACATCCTGACCGATCAACAAACCAAAAGACACCACACAAAGTCCAAACAAACACAAACATGATGTTCAAGCAAATCCATTGATGCACCGTATATAATCCCAACCCAAACCCAGAGCAACCCATAAACACCAACATAAAGAAAGAAATAGAAGGAAAAAAAGCGAGGATATAAACAACGCACTTATGTAAACCCATCAATCGTTACAGTCCAACCCCACGTACCAGTAGCCTCATTCTCAGTCTGCAAAGACTGGACTCCGCTTACTAAGCGGTGCGCAAAAGCCCCGTCTTTTACGTACCAGCTACTAATGCTTCACCGGTATCACCTCCGCAATCCTATCCAACGTCCTCTTCCCCACAAGCTCCACCTTCTTGTCCTTCTTCTGCTTCTTCCCCTTCTTATCCATCTTCCCTTCCACGTGTCCCTCTGGAGCCTCGTAGCTAGTACGGCTGTATTTCGTGTCTGTTGGTGCATAGGTTGGGTATGGTGCATCTGCAGCCGAAGCAGGCATAGCAGCATAGCCGTAATCACCGCCCTCAACGTCCCTCTGGCCCTGGGGATAGGCAGTTGGGCCGGCGGCGCCGCCAGTCAAGCTCTCTCCTTCGTCTTCGTCGCGGTCCTTGTTGGACTTGACGGAGGAGGGGTCGATGATGGCTCTGTAGCTCTTGATGATGCTGTTGTACCCGGCGAAGGTGGTTATCCAGCAGACGCAGAGAACGACCCAGGTGGTGATGGTGAAGCCCTTGGCGCTCCATTGGCCATCTTTCCATAGGAAGCTTGCTTGGAGGGCAACAGTGATGAGCTGCGCTACCAATCTGGAGAGAAGGATCACCCATGGGAAGACGACCCTCTCCTTCGTGGTGAGTGCCTTTTTCTTGATGAGGCAGAGGACGATGATAACGATGGCGATGACCAGGTAGGCGCCGTCAACACCAATGATGGTGTCTCTCATGAGGTCGTTCCAGTATCTGTAGTTGTCCAATAGATGCCTGTATTGAGCTTCCAAGGCTTCAGTGTTGGCGCTACGCTCATTCTTCATCAAAAAGTCGTGCACCTCCCTCCATGCCATCGAGTATCGCACAATCATGCCCCAGGAGAATCCAGCCGCAAACCACATTCCCGCCTGCCAAACATAAAAGCCCACCTTCAGTGGAAGCCACATCGTCTTCTCGTTGAACATGGCCTTCATAACAGTGATAAAGACCAGGATGTTTCCTCCCATAAAGAAGAAGTTGGCAAATGCATCCGCTACACCCCACGTTGTAGGGAGCTTCTCGCCAAAGTCTGGAACGGCCGTAGCGAGTCCGGTGAAGAAGTTGAGGATTTGGCCGATAAACACAATGTTGAGGGCCCACCACATGGGTGCTGACTTGCGGAGCTTGAAGTATGGGAAGAGGTAGCAGGCGAGGACTACAATGGTGACGCCGGTAGCGATGGGGACGATGTAGTCGGGGTCGATCTTGCCGCCTCCTCGGACCCTGGCGCCTTTGGCGGTTGCCGTTGAAGCGAGGGCGAGGAGGAGTGTTGCTGTGAGAGCTGCCATTTTGGTGGTGGTTGTTAGGATGTCGAGATGAGGAAGCTTAGGAAGTTTGTTGCTTTGGGCGAACACTCCAATCGATTCTGAGAATGGACAAGAGGCGCAAGGCGTGGATACGGTTCTTACGCGCCGGTCTCGGTCTTTTCGACAACGGCTCTCAAGTCGTGACGAATCTCTCGGTCAATCTCGAATGCGTTTGTTCGGCAGCTTCGTGATCCTATCAGCACAGGAAAACAAAGATACAAAAAGAACAAACAAAGTGACAATGCAAAAGAGACTTGAGGGTTGAGAAGTGAAGAGAGAAAGACTTACGGCAAGGGTGCGTACCAAAGTCTATATAAGCACACACGGACTTGACCAACACCCACCGCAGCACCTCCGGCATTAGCCACCCTGTACCATGCTGACAGCTGCTAACTCTTTCCCGTACCGTGCTACTCGGGATTGTGTGTGGATCTGTGATACCTCCGTCACCGTCACCGCGCCTCTTGAAGGTCTTGCAATTGACTCCATGCACGATATCTTTGCTTCATCCCACTCTCCTTCCTCACACATTGGGGTCCGATTTTGTCCTCCCTTGCCTTCGTTCGCATTTGGGCGGAGTCTCTCGCGAAATCTTAAAGCGACGGAGGCCGAACTCCTCCGCTCCACGAGAATCTTTGATGCCGCCCTTACCTTCAACAGGGACAGCTCGACAAGGCTGGCCAATGAAAGCGCGTGGTGGTGGGCGTCTGCAGGTCTTGGAAGGCTAGCGCTTACTCTGTAGCGTTTGAGATTTGTGTGACAGCGAGTGACCAGAGGGAGCGAAATGCTTGTTTCTGTGGGTGGGATGCCTATTTTTGGAATTCGAGGTGGTCGGATGAATTGGTGATGGAAGCTGAGAGGCCGAGATGGACGGCATCCTGAAAGTAACGTAAACCTCCGAGACAGGTACAGGACGTGGTGAAGGAGGCACAGAGCAAAGTAGATGTACTCCTTAGGAGATAATTGAGAGTATAATGAAGTTGATAAAGAGAATATGCCCTACATGAACTAATGGGGCAGAATGTCTCGATTGTTGGTGAGCATGTCCAAGGAACGAAGCATGGGTTCATTCGTTGTCACAACTTCTTACTTGCGTGCCACCCAACCTCAAGTTCAACTTGGACACCGCAAAAGACTCGAGACTCCAAGGAATATCTCCGATTGTATATCGATGTGGTGTGGCTTTTCAAGCTGTGCCTTCCTTCAGCTCAAACCTATGACCCGGTAAGAGTATCCGAGAATAACGGGACGGATGCTGAAGCTGCAATTAGACAGTGTTGACTCGGGATGGGTAGTATCACAGCAGGTGAAATACCATAGACTCTTTTCGTGAGACCGTTGAGAACCTTGGACGTCACTAGGCGCTCAGTACGACGGTGGGGTGTAAGCCTGCAGGGACAATCAATATCGAACGACAGCATCTCGATATCCGTTTGGATAACAGTACCAGTCTTCCAGGTGATGACAATAGCGCCGAAGCAGTGAGATGAAAGTCAATCACATTCGTAGAGGACCTTCAAACCACAGCTGAAAGAACCAGAATCTGTGTCATGAAGAAGGTTGAAAGTTTAGCGAAGGAGGAAGGTCCGAAGGAGTTGAGCCGCCTCACGTCATGGACGCTAGTGTGGCCTCGGTAAATCCCGTGATATCCCGCCTCGCCCTGAACCTCTCCAAAGAAAACCCTTCCACACCCCACCCCCACCATGTCTCTCCACCGCCTCTCCCTTCTCGGTCTCCGACTCCGACCATCCACTCTTTCTGTCCCCGTCGGCACTCTCCCAACCCGCAATGCCACCCTAAACCTCACCCAGCTCCGCTGCCTCTCCGTCAAGCCCACCAAACCCACCAGCAAACCCGCAACTTCCACTCCCTCCACGCCCGCCAAACCAACCACCACCACCACCCCAACAACCCCAGCACCCACCAGCGACGAAGCCCTCCTCTTCCCAAACCCCCTCCTAATCTACCACACCGCCGGCCGACCCGTCCTCCTCGGCCTCGTCTCCGCCACCTCCGTCCTCCTCACCACCTTCAGCGCCATCCTCGTCGCCCCAACCCTCTACCCCGTGTACGGCCCCATCGCCTCCGTCGCCTCCATCTTCCTCGGCTCTCTCCCACTCACGATAACGACCTACTTTTCCTCGCCATACGTCCACAACATCAGACTACGTGTCCCGCCAGCCTGGGCGAGAGCTACGAGGGAGGGACTGTGGAGCTATGTCAGGCAGGGATTGAATAGTCCCGAGGCGTTGCAGGATGGAAAGCCGGGGGTGAAGAGGGGGTTGGAGTTGGAGATTACGACGGGCAAGATTTTGGGGAGGCCGAATGTTTGGCTTGTGGGGAGTGAGGATTTGGAGTTTGGGAAGTGGAGGGGTGGGTGTGCTAATTTGAAGTATAAGGGCACTAAGAGGAAGGATATGTTTTATGTGGATGAGGGGATGGTGGAGAAGGGGGTCGTGTTGGAGAAGGGGATCATGAAGGAGATCTTGGAGGCGATCAAGAAGAAGTCGGGGAAGAAGTAAGGGTTCAGGGTAGTTGAGCAGTGGACGACCGTTAGAGATTGCGAAGGTTAGTAGCAATTGATAGCTACTATTGAGATATACCAAAAGGATGGGAGGAGCTGGTATGGGTTTCGAGGACATGTATCATAGTAGAGAAGTTAGCTTACAGACAGGCTTTCGGGTTTAGTCAGGGCTCAATTAAGTACATAAGGATTCAAAGACTGTGACTGGATTCCAGAGATCAAAAGAGAAGCTGAGTTCGGATACCGGGAATCGAACCCGGGTCTTGAGAGTCCGAATGATAATCATGATGAGAGTCCCAAATGATAGCCACTACACTATACCCGACTTTGGATATACGGCTTGCCGTGTTTCGAAACTTGAAACTTGTATCATAGTTTAGAGAAAGCACCGAGCGGTATTGGTGGAGTAACAAGGTCAGATTTCCAAAGGCTGTTGATGATATACGAGTCCACCAAAGGTTAGCGAACTTAGACGAATCATTATCTCCTCATTGTTTCCTACTATTCCACAATTCACGGGAACACAAAAAAGGACCGTACAAGCATCATTTGAACAGAAAGAAAAACTTTGGCTTCATTCTCAATCCACCATGGTATCATTGCATTATCCTCCACTTTAAATCTCATTAACGCCCCCACCCCCACCAAGGCCAAACCAAAAGCTAGCCCCATCCTTTCCCTCAGAAAGTCACAACTCATCCTTAGCCTCCTCAGCAGCAGCCTCCTCCTTGGTCTCCTTAACCTTAACCTGTCCATTCTCATCCAACTCAGGACCCTCGCTGGATCCACCAATTGGGTTCTCAACAGTCTGCTGAGTGACACCCTCAATAGCAATCAACTCAGTAGTGAAGATAAGAGTCGACTTGGCTGGAATGACTGGTGGTCTTCCGTGCTCACCGTAGGCAAGCTGGTATGGGATGGTGAGAGTACGCTTCTCGCCAGGGCACATGTCGAGGAGACCCTGGTCCCAGCCGGGAATGACCTGGCCGGCACCGAGGATGAAGTGGAAGGGCTGGTTGCGGTCGACGGAGGAGTCGAACTTGATGCCGTCGGTGAACTTGCCGGTGTAGTGCACGTCGATCACATCGCCGGAGCGAGTCTTGCGGGCTGGATTGGGAGAGTCAGTCTTGTCCAATGGATGACTCAAAGAAGCAATTGCGACTCGCGGGTGGGGGAACTTACAGCATTCGACCTTGTGGGTAACGTCAATGACGAGCTTGCCATCCTCGATATCACCGGCAATGGCAGTGTTGGCGAGGAGGCCGAAGAAGGCGGCGGCAATTGGGAGAGTGAAGCGCATTTTGTGGGGTTTTGGAGATTTTGTGGAGAGTTTGGGAGATTGTTGACTGGAGAGCAAGAAGGGGGCCGCTCGCGTTGATATCGAAGTCCGGGGAAGCTTGAGGCCACATCACATTATCTGCACGTGCTTTATGGTAGCGTGTTCTTGAGGATCGCCAAGTCTGAGTGTTAAGGCGAACGTGAGGGCAGGCGGCGGGGTAGGGCACGCCGAGATCAAGCCTCGTGGAGTCTAAATTTCGTACAGAGGAACTCTGGGGAAGTGAGCAACTCTGCTGTCAAAGGCTCAAGTAAATCATGAGAGAATAGAATTGCTCAGAGTCATTTCCGAAACGCTCTCTGACTGCGACAAGTGCTAGCAACCCGGACAAGCTGCTTCATCCATATTCGTACATACACTTCCCTCAAGCTCCCTTGAGGCAGATACATATCCGACCCACAACGCTCCAAACCTTAAATTTAACTCCGAGCAACGGGCGCCTGTACTAATGACAAGTCCCTATTGTAAGTAAGTAATTGTAGTTGTCTCTATCACCGTGCAATTTCCCACTCCTTCCTGTGACTCTGGATCGTCCTGACGGGACCATGGTTGAAAGTTGTACTGGCAGGCCGGCGTAATCTCGGCTTAGACCGAACTCTGACACCCCTTCTCGAAGCCTGCTGCACCGGCATCGGGCCAGGCTTTTTCCGATATGCCCATCGCCTCCTCATCCCGCCATCCCGTATCGGAGCAACCTAGCATCCCGCCAGTCCCTTCCGGCTACAAGCGGACAGCAGCTAGTTGTAGTGGACCAGCCACTCGTCTTGCACATCCAACTTTGAACCCTTCTGAATTTTCAGTTGAGACACCGAAAAGTTGCAAAAAACGATGTTTGAACCTCCCGACTTGTCGATACAGCTCGTTGGTGGTTTCGTAAAAGGCTCTGAAGCGAGCAGATTTTTCACGATGGAAATAAACGAAAACCTCTAGCCTTCAGACGCGACGAGGACTCATCCAATGATCTTTCGATGATAGGCTGCTGTGATTCAGGAAGCTGTCCATGGCCTCTGGACGGAGAGATGAAGATGCTTGCACACTTCCTGAAAAAGAAACAAAAGAAGAAGGTCAGTTTGCATAACGGTAGCGTTCCCCACACAAGCGGGGTTCAGATCTGCAGCGAGGGGCGGGAAGATGGGCGGATGCGGTGTCAAGTGCGGAGATATGGAAAGTCGAAGTGTGAGATCCCCGCACCACTCTTTAGATGAGCGGGCAACAAAGTGTGTTGTATGTAGACATGCTACCTGCAGTCAACTTGGGTTGCGGGATGAAAGTTGTCGATGATTGCTGGCAAGGTAAAGTTGTGTGCATGGCCATGTGTATGTGTTGAACATCCAGATGTCGAATCTTGTAGACCTCGTGGAGATCATGATGCATCATGGAATTCGCCATGAACTGGGCAGATCCTCCTGCTGGGGGAGGATATTTCACCAATTTGATGCCTTGAAAGCATATTTGCCCTGTCCTTGCTGATGCTGGCGGCTCGTCTCCAAAAATGTAATACAGGCGTCCAGTCTTTCGAAGAAGGCTGCAACTGGATGACGCTCGCCTGATGAACCTGCCGTTTATCGTCGTCCATCCTCGAGCACGACTCTTTCTGACCTTTCTGTTTTACAGATTCGTATGCCGATCAGTTTGAAGATGGTGAAGAGGCAGCCAACGAAGAGCTCCAACCTTTTTTCTCTTGCGCAAACTCGGATCTGAAAATATCAAACTCGGCTGGATCTCAACCACTTGCGCAACACGCTAGAGGTGTAAGAAGGGCTGCAAGTGTTGTCTCGTGCAGCAAGACAACTTTCTGCATCCACCAAAAACCGTCTGACTTGAGGTTGTGATGCGCTGCCACGGCGGTTGAAAGCGAGCAGGTGGGCCTCTACTATCGGTTTGAGAGTTTGTTACGAAACTTGATCGTCACAAATGCAGTGGGCAGACGCGGCGAACACCCAGTGATCTAGACAGCGAATCAGCAGCTGGAAGGTCGTTAGAGAGAACGGATGAAAGCTTCTTTTAAGCTTCTCTCCAAGCTATCCCGAGCACTAAGCTTATAAGCAGAGACCCTTTTCGCACAGGTTGGCCAACCGATAGTGAGGAGAAAAAAAACCCTAATCCAACGGCTCGTCCCTGAAGACCATCTCCCGGTGCCCGGCTGGCCTTAACCCTTTGAAAAACCACATCACTCCGAACAAGTTCCGAAGCTGGTCAGATCTTTCTTGGCTGAAGAAAGCAGCGAGTCCCAGTAAGCAGCGATCGGTTTGCCAGTGTTTTCCGTCGCTCTTCGTCACACTATCCCTGCTGCTTTTCCACAAGTCAGCACCCTTCGGCTCGCTCCTCCAGCCCTTACAAAACCTCACGACTCCCTTTTCTCTCACACGACTTGGACCTTTCCTCTCTTTAATCTTTCCTTTTTTATTTGTGTTGGAGACCGCCCAAATCCGTCCCGTTCCTTGCGCTTTTCCTTTGCCTTTCCTTTATTTTATTACCCTTGGGTGACTTTTGGCTCTAGTGCTATCAAGCGGGGTCGGTCATACCGTTCTTACATTTGATTCTTGTTCTGGGGTTGTTGTGGGGGGGATATTAAAGGCTGTCGCCGCCTGCGCTACACTGCGAAAACACATCATCGTCAGTTTTGGGAAAATCCCTTGGTGTTGGGTTGGACACTCGGTCGCTTGGGACACTCAAAAACCCACCAAAACACCAGCCAGTCAATTAATCCAAAGAGACCGCCAATTCAACGCTCCTCGGAATTCGTCACACTGGAGGAAATCATTCACAGACCGTCCCTGCCAACGTCAATATCTTCAACATGATGGCGTTGGGAAGAGTTGAGACGAGGATTAGGGATCTTAACGATGCTGTAAGTTGTCTTGTTGTTTTTGTTGTTCGCTGCTGTTCTACCGTCCGGAGCCCGGTCACGCTTTCCGTTCCTATGCTCTGTTTTGGAGGCACTCAACACCAAAGAGATCCCAGCCCGTCGACAGAGAATAATGAGATGGAGACTTTGTGTTTCTTGATACATGGGACATTTGGGATTGAGCAACAGAGATGAAAGGCTCTGTTCATTCAGATTCTTTCATCATTGTTTCTTTCACTTCATTGTCAAGTACTCTTCAACATCTTCAGTTCTTGCTTCCCTCGCTATTTTGCTCATTTGGCAGCTTTCATCGTTTCCTGCTTCCAACTGGTACATCTTACTTATCATCCATTTCTACCAACAGATCACTTCCCTGAAAGCATTTCTGGCACTCCACGCTCCGCGAGGAGTTGTCGACATGGGAACCATTACACCAATTGACAGCGAGGAAGATACACAAAGGTCCATCACCAAACACTACACCTACCACTCCATGGACCCTCAATTCGGGTTTGTACTGGACACACAAGGTTCAAAAGGCCGATATGGAGACATTGTAAGTATATTTCTGCTCTAGAACTATTTGCTCCGCAGTTTCCTACGGTCGCATTGCCATTGTTTGCATCGCTTCCTGTGGATTGGGCGGCACGGTTACATGGGCGTTGCACATTTGGCATTGCACATTTTCCGCTATCTTCGATCTCCGACGACTAACTTTTTGGCCTCCAGAATAAGGATACCAGCAAGCCATCTTCAAAACAAGACTGGTCAGAGAGCATTGGGACGGATTCAAACGAAATCACAGCTCCCGCAACCACCTCGAGCCAGAAACTCAAATACCCAAACGGCATCTTCCCGACTCCCGACCTGTCGCCACTATCTCGAAATGTCATTAGAAGCAACAACGATGTCACCGACGCGGAGCCTCTTCCTCCTCCTGCACGACCGGTGAGCGGTTGCTTGACACCAGTTTCGACCGCCGAGACTGTGAATATTATGGCAGAGAATATTGGAGATGCTGTGAAGGAACGTTTGGAGGATGACGACTGTGAATACCAGCTGAGGAGGGTCGAGAATGGCAAGCTGTTCTTTAGCAGGAGTCAGGAAAGAAGGTCAGGCTCGAAACGAAGTGACGATGGAAAGATTCGCAGATGGAGAAGCAAATCAGCCCGACAAGAGGACGAGTCGAGAATGCGAGTATCGAGAAGTGAGGAGATTTCATGTCGGTCCAAGGATGCTATCGAGGCCGATGATTATGATGAAGCTTGCAAATCTGAGGGATCAGTTGGTAAGCGGAAGTTAGCACCCCTCAACGGGAGCCTACCGCCGGCCAAACGAAGAATCTCTTCTTCCGCAAACGACAACGGGCAATCATTAGCAGACTCGTCGAATCTTCCAGACTCCTCCTCCTCCCATGATGGATCTTCAGTCGAAATTAGCTATCACACAACCTATCAGATCCCTTCCTCGCCTCAACGAAAGCGGAAATTTGACGAGGAGCTGGACGAACATATTGAAAAATCAAAAAGATTACTGTCATCGGAGAACCGGATTCCTCTTGGTCGAAAGTCAAATGCAGACAACTCCTCCTCCCCCCGTGCGAAACGTCGAATACTCCGGAGGTATGCGAAAGGAGACGATAGTGACTGTGAGGATCTACAGGCCCTGTCCCGCGGAGGAGACTTTGATGATGCGAGCTCTCTAGAGTCTTCCTCTAACTCTGATGGAGGCTCTTCGTACTCATCCTCAGGGCTACCTAATCCGCCCAAGAGGACACGGGCACCGCCGAAAAGGAAAGCTGCTGTCCCCAAACCCTCAAAGCCAAATCCAGCAAACGAGAAAGCGGCACTTCGCAAGCAATGGAAAGCAAACTGGAAAGCAGCAGTCAAGGCCGCACTGGACGACCTGAAGACCGCAAACTATGCCAACTTCCCCGTCGGAATGGTAAACACAACACGCAACAGCTGTTTCATCAACGTCGTGATGCAAATCCTTTACCGCATTAAGGAGTGTCGAGACTATCTTCTGGAGAGATCACAAGCCGCGCCACCTCGCCCGGAAGGAGTGAAGATTCGTAGAAAGGTAGCCGGCAGGGCCTCAAGATCGGAGCAGAAGCCGGCCGAGTCCCAACCTCCTGCGTAAGTTTAGCCTTGGAAGCCTGCGAGTATGCTTGCTAACCTCCCTTAGTGGAAAGCTTATTGATGCCTTGTGTCGTGATATGCGCTTCATGCACAATGATGAGCACTCGACAAGCTTCAATCCAGTTGACTTTGTATCCGCTGTCAGCGAGCACTTTCAAGATCGTAACTGTGATCCCTGTGTCCAGTCGGATGCTATGGAGTTTCTTGAATTACTTTTCCGCCATATCCAAGGCGAAGTAGCTGTTGAGCATAGTGAGTCTGGATCCGAAATGTCCGCTGCAGAGTCGGACTTTGTTGCTGCCTTCCAGGGTGACAAGATACACAAGGTAATAGTTTCCTTAAGCCACTTTTGGTGATTAAGCTAATTTGTCCATAGTATCGTTGTCTCACCTGCAGTTCCAAATGGGAATCAAACGAGACATTTGAGCAGCTCCTCGTTCCAATCCACGATAACAATGAGGGTCTCTCCGACCGTCTGAAAGGTCACTTCGTAGATGGCCTGGAGCTTGGTGGCCCGGGACGACCATGTGAGTGCAGAGGGGAAATGTGGAGAAAGACCCGTCTCGCCAAGTTGCCGGCTACTCTCAGGGTCGTGTTGCAACGTACCTTGGATGGTATGGGAAAGACGTCGCAGCACGTTCAGTTTCCAGCTACGCTCGAGCTCGGTAGTGAGATCTGCGATGAGAAGATTGGTAAAGGGGAGTACGACCTGTTTGGCGTTGTCGTACATGCCGGAAAAGTCGCTGTTGGCGGCCACTACACTTGCTATGTCAAGCAAGATGACTATTGGTTTTACCTTGATGATGGCGAATCCAGGCTGGTGGCTGTTGAAGAGGTTCTTGCTGCTGAGGCAACTGCTCTTTTCTACCATCAGCACACGGAGACGGAAAGATCATCATCCAGCACAGCTCCGATTCAATCACCCGTCATTTCCCCGATGTCAGTAGCCCATACGGTGGCAGCAGTCGCAGAGTCATCTGCGCCTTCCGCATCAATTAACGCATTGCCTGAGTCAATCAACCGCGATGCGTCGAAAAGCGAGCCTTCAGCAATAACAGGACATAGCGTAGTCCCAGAGTCATCCTCAGCTCCCGATCTGCCGGCTCCTCAAAATATAGCGGCATCTGTTGCTCAGTCGAGTTTCTTTTCGCATCCATGCTCACACGCGGACTCCTGATTTAACTGTTGGGTTGGATCACCCGCCAGACACATCGCTTCGGAGGGTTAAACCTCCTGATGGCATTTGCGCAGCGCCGCTTCCCTTCCCATCTCGCAGAGTACATTGCAAGGCAGCAGAAAAATGCGCAACGAGCTGCTTCTCTCCATTCATCGCGGGTCTCTAGAAACTCCTTTGTCAGTTTGATTCCGGCGGACTGGTATCACTCGTCGTATGACTTCTCGCCACCGTCACAGATCCACCTAAAGGGCCGGCAGGAGAACAGCTTTAAAGCCGTCCGCAACATCACACATCACGCATAACATATCAGTAGTGTGTAGCATCGCTCCACATGGAAGCATGTATTGCGGCAACATGATCACACTCGCTCCCAGGAATGGCTTCATATATTCTTGTTCTTATTTTATTCCTTATATCTTCTTCACCATTCGGGCATGGATATCATCATGGTACGGCGTTGTTTTTATTCCCATATTGTTGTTTGGCACGGCGGGCTTATTTTTCTGGCATCATCTCAGGTTTATTACTATTTTAAAGGCATGGATGGCGCTTGTGTTTCGGAGTTTTATTCACTGGGCATATTGGTTCAACGGCGAGTTATTGTTATTATATCATTCATCATGGGCTTCACTGGGGACTATGGGAAGGTTTCTTATTTTTCTCAGATAAAGTAGACGGGTATCAACATTGTCCACATGAAGATGCATATCAGACGGGTTTTCCTTTTTTGCTCGCAGATTTGATTATAAACTGCTTCATATTAGACGGCCTTTCCGTAACTATTTGTCTTAGAGGATCCGGGTTGAGATGCATTCGCAAGAATTGGGTCGTTTCTACTTCCCGCATACATTGGTGGTTGGCATGGCGTATCGGTTCAATTGATTATTGGGTTACGTAATTACCGCAGCGGTACAAAGTATTGTAGACTTTTCACTAAATACATCTGATTGACGGAGCTCTCTTGTTGGTTTGGATCTGCTCTGCTGATACCTGGGTTGTGCCTTGCAGATGTTCCGCATGCCAAACGCGATCCTGATTCTGCTCGTCCCTTCGCATGACATGACATTGACACTTCCGAACCCACTCAGGAGTGATCTCCACTTTCGTCCGCCGTGACTATCAACGGAAGCGGGTATCTGCGTGCGATTTAATCCTTGATGAGAGAGATGAGAAGAGAAGCCAGATTCGAACGGTCACTTTCGTGGCCCGGGCCATGGCTCATTAATATAGGAAATATTTTGTTATCGTCTGAGCTCATGAGCTCTACGTTAAGTAGATCTATGTAATGGGAAACCTCAATTCAACAGCCTGGTTCCTTCCTCTTATCTTAATGTTTACCAGGGGAGGTGGAGGGTAGACGAGGGGGTGGGAAGTACGCCAGCAAGGACCAGAAAGGAATGTAGTTTGAATTCATCTCGAGATGGGCGTATGATCGATCTTAAACTGCTTGCCGAACGGAAATGGTACAGCATACTATACTTTAGATTCTCTTGACAGCATGCACTGGCACTGTCTCATTGTTCACAAGGGAGTGGCATCAAATTCATCAACAAGCCTCATGAGCGACGGCAAGCCGCAGGCACATCTTTTTAAAGAGCTGCTTCATACATATGACAATTCCGATGGCGCGGAAGACCTTCCCCTTCGAAAAACGGGTGGGAGCAAATGTGTTCGTAAGCTCTTCCCCGCATTTGACCTTTCCTGTTTCGGCGTCACTTGGTGATCCGCCTTGTTTTGGCTGCCTTCAACATTGACGCTGGTGACGATTGGTCAACACACGTGCGCACGAGCCTGGGAACTCCTTCTTCTGCCAATCCACCTTCACCCCTCCTCACCTCAAGAAAACACCCTTTTCTTCTTCAACACAATTCTTATTGTTACCACACGACACTCATTTTTGCGACTCTTCCTCGTGGCATAATATTCTCTCTTAATATTCTCTCTCTACTTGACGAAGGAGGACGATCGATCACAGTCCTAGATCCTTCTTGCTGGATTCGGAGCTCCAGACGCCTCTTGACTCGGGATTGCATTGTGGTAGGTTCCTGGTGCTTGGTCTTTGTCTTTACCTCCTTACCTCGTGGGCTGGTCACAGTGCTGACACTGATGGCATAGATTTCTCGACAGCACTGCTTGTTTTACAACCCTTAGTTCTTACGAAGAAGGTTCTACTACAATCTGGTACGTTGGCATCCATTCAACCTCAGCTGCCCCACCGCATCATGTTCGACCATTGCTCACCGAGCGAATAGCTATAAAGAACCCTCGACCAACCGGAGAAACAGCAAAAACATCTCAAAGAGTAATCAGCATTCGTCGGCAACATGGGCCTTGGCTTCGTTGATAAAGCGATGGATGTGCGTCGCAGGGAAGACGTCCGGAGCATCAAAATTATTTCCGACCCACCACTTCACCAATCCTCTACTATCGAAACTATCAATGGAGAAATTCCTTTCCACGTTCGTTTGACACCACCTAAGGGCGCTTGGTCCGTCTGCAACGTCGAAATCTGGCACAACGCTCCCGACAATTCGATTGTTTGGCACGGTACTCCGCTAAGGGAGATTAATGACGGTTATCCATCCGAGGTTGTTACGGTGCCGGTCTTGCAGGACACTACAACGAAACTCACGACAAAGGATGGAGTCATGGTTACCCAAGAGACGGATTCTCGGAGTTACATTGGCTCGGTCCCTTTTAAAGCCAACAGCGGCGGTTCCTTCAGTTTTACAATCCGCTTTCAAAGGTCTGTTCGTGATGACTGGCACTGGTTCTCAGAAACTGTAGATGGAAAGCTTGGAAACGGCGTGGTCTTGGTGACTTCTCCGGAGCATACAGCTTCTGTCGCTAATCCCACCTCCTTTGACGGGATTTTTGAGTCCTTTGATCCAGGCTGGAAGGTGGAGACGTTCTTTGGAACATCCGGCTCACCCAACATAACATTCGATGTTAGCCTGAGTATCCCGTCTACCGAATTCGAATCAACTCGGTCTCTTGGACGTCCAGTTCAGCTCGATAGGTATTACGCTTTGGAAAAGCAGAGCAGCCCTTGGATACAACCAGAGCACGGATCTCGATCCTACACTTGTGGTAGAGACGCTTTGCTGGTCGGCATGAAACGGACGGATGGACTTCATGTTGCGATCTTGGGTGTCGCTGATCTAGCCAGTGGATGTGCTTCAGTTGTTTCGAGTGGGGAAGGTGGCGAGATGAAATGTAGGACAAGGAATGACAAGGGCGCTGAGGGAAAGCACAGACTTATTGTGGGTGTCAGCGAGTCCCATGAAGGCGCAGTGAAGCTGTGCTTTGACAGATTGAGACGGACTATAACCTATGGCATACCAGGTCGTGTGGAGGAGGCCGACATGGGTGTAATCGACGTCAAGCGGGCTCAGAACTGGTATGATGGCTTGACATACTGCACCTGGAACAGTCTCGGCCCAAAGCTTTCCGAGCAGAGAATACTTGATGCTCTTGCAGATCTGGACAAGAGTGGAATTATGAGTAAGGTTTCTCCTTCTACGCAATGATGGTTACTAATCCTGGTTCTAGTTTCAACTTTGATAATTGATGACAACTGGCAAACAAGAGATGACGCCAATCGTTGGCTACGCTTTGAGGCAGACCCCGTGGCCTTCCCCAAAGGTCTTGCACATACAACGGCTGCTATCAGAAAACGATTTCCGCATATCAGAAACATCATTGTATGGCATGCGATGCTAGGATACTGGGAGGGCTTTTCGCCAGACGGTGAGATCGCAAAGAATTACAAGGTTACTCGCATGTACTGGCACGGCGGCTGGCCCGTGCATGTCGTTGACCCGGTCCCGGACCCGGAAGGAAAGGAGGAAGTCCAACGTTTGTATGACGATTTCTACCGGTTCGTTCCTAGAACCCCTTGGGTATATTCCTCTAATCCTTTATAGGTTTCTTTCTGAGAGTGGAGTTGATGGCGTGAAATGCGACGTCCAATGCGCCATAAACGAGTTTGACAAACCGCACGATCGGTTTGCTGTCACAAAGGCTTACCAGGACGCCTTCGAAGCCGCAAGCATCAAGCACTTTGGACGAAAGGTTATCTATTGTATGGCAATGCAACCCTACATCATGCAGAACGCGCTTCTCTCGAAGAATGCAATTACTGCTGTTCTCAGAAATTCGGATGATTTCTTTCCAGATATTGCAGACTCTCATGCGTGGCACATTTTCGCGAACGCTCACAATTCCATCTATACCGGCCAGCTGAATTGCTTACCTGATTGGGACATGTTCCAAACAACCCTGAAGAGCAACTTCAGCAGGGCGCATGCTCTAGCGCGGGTCATTAGCGGCGGTCCAGTCTACATCACAGATACACCCGGCTTGCACGATCTTGGTATCGTAAACGGAATGTGCGCGCGGATGGTGGATGGGTCTGGAAATCACATTGTTACCCGACTTGCTACTGGCCCATCGGTTGTCGACCCTTATATCAATAAGCATCGCATCACCTGGCTGCGAAATTCTCACGGTGCCAATGGTTATGCTCGAATTATTGCTGGTTTTAATACGGGCGCCGTGTCTTTATTGGAGCGTATTCATGAAGGGAACATCGACACATTACTCGGGTTCGACAAGGGGGCGTCTGATCCTACTCAACAGTACCTCATAATTTCACCACGGACCATTGGCGAAATTACGGAAAATATTGTTGTCACTCGACCTTTCTATCTGCCATCAATCACACCTATTGAGATCACATTTGAACCCATGGATTCTGTTCTGCTTTCTCTGATTCCGGTTTATCCTACCTCAGACACCGAAACGATGGCTGTTCTTGGTTTAACGAACCAGCTCTGCGCCCCGGCTGCCGTTATTGAGACTATTGTCAGTATGTACGATGATGATGGGTCGGGATTAGAACGTATCACCATTCAGCTTCGCCTCAGCGCCCTTGGAACTCTATCGATATGGCTTTCGGATGCCCAGTCACGCTCGACTGACCAGATACTTGTTCTTGTGAACGGAGCAGCGTTTGGAGTCGATCATATTGAACTGAAGGATAACCGGCTCCAAATAAACCTTCTCGACGCTCCACCCAGCGAAAACGGCGAGGTGAGGGTTACGATCATGCTATAGGACAGCACGAATGACCCTAAGGACATTCAAGATCATCTATTCACGCGTGGTATTCCATTACCCTCTGGAGGAAGCCGTATATTTGATGATGGAGAATGGGCCGTCGGTCACACTTCGCCTGGAGGAAGTCGTACACGTGCTAATGGCGATAATTCTAATGGTTCTAATGGGTTCTGTAATGGTAAGGCTTTGGCTCTTTCTGCTATGTTGACGGTTCCTGTCGTGGGAGCACTTGCGTTTTCGAGAGGTTTCGGACATGAGAGTTTTGAGCGGCTCAGGTCCAAAGCGTATGCGGTCTGCCGCTGAGTTCTTTTAGACTTGGGGAATTTTCTTTTGATGTTCTTGTTGTTTTCGGTCTTGCTTGCTTTACTTACTATACCCTGGGTATTTGGTGGTGTTAATGGGTGGGTTCGAATAACTTTTACGAATTTGTGTTTTTGTTGTTTTCGGTCTTGCTGGCTTTACTATACCCTGGGTATACCGGTATTTGGTGGTGTTAATGGGTGGGTTCGAGTACCTTTTACGAATTTGTGCTTTCGTCTTTGATGTTACTAGCTACTTTTTATGTTTTTTAAATGCTTTTGTTATGCTTGATATCGTGGTGGGCCGCGCCGGGACCCTTTGTGCATGTGTACGGTATTGATCAATCAAAGTATTGATCAATCAATCAAGCATGTGAATTGATTGGAGAGATCGATCGTATGCTTGCAGTTTCCTTTGTCTTGTAGACGGGCCTACGTAACGATTAGTAAATGGGTTGGGTTTGCTTAAGTAGGTATACCTACGGTATTTCTTAAAGTAATTACTTACTTTATAATTAACTTCCTACAAGGTTCAGTTACAGCGCGTACTGGGTCCTTAGAATGGGTACAAGAGCATAGCATTGCTTAGGTAATCACTTCGGGTCCCGGTAGCCTTGCAGTTTCACTTTCACTTGTGACTTGACATTAAAGTACTAAGTATGTGCTTTCAATGTGATGTCCATAGTTCAATTCCTTGTCAATCCTGCGAATTATGAGGTGTGAAACTTGTGAGCTTACCTACCATGATCATGTGCCTAAAGCCATTTCCAACTGAAGCTAATCAACTTCTAAAGAAACTTGCGCCCAATGTGCCATGAACATGAAACGTTGTAATATGAGTGTCTGAATGTTCAGTAGTTCTGTAGGACTGTTGGCAAGGCGCCGGGATCCACCTTTTTGCCATGGGGATCGATGTACAGTAGATGCGGAAAGATCTTGATAATCAGCTCGCAGGAAGGACCTAACCGCCACCCCAGGGCCACATCAGACATCATAGCCTCTTTAGCTTCCACTGAAGAAGTACGCAAGCTTCTCAAAAACAGAGAACCGTTACAGAAACGAACGACTTTCACCGGTTCGGATAATCGGCACGTTTCCCCACTGTTCTCCTTGATTAAAGTCATATCGGTCTCTTTATTGCTTCTCCGGACCCACTACTTTGGTATGCATGGCCAAGCTCCACCTCTAATCCGCATCTTTAATTCGCACAGCTCGCCTCTCGCACCGTACTCCGAACGCACCGTTCCTGCATCCCCAACGTCGATCCTTTTAAGGTTGTGCGTACGCAAATCAGATTAGCCAAACTTCACCCGCACTCTTGTGCCGAGATCAAATACGCATATTGCTGCAAACCTCATCTTGGCTCATGGTCACCTCCGATTGAGATGGCGATGTCAAACTTTGCTGGGCCGGATGGGGGAAAGCAGTAGATTGATAGGGAGATTGTTCTATGATACAGTTATGGTAGGAATTGGAACGTGTTGTTAACTTGCTGCAGTCGCGATTTCTACTTTGTTGAAGCAAATACTTAGATAGTAGAGACGGAGCTTGAGTGGCTATGGCTTTCGAATTTCAATTCGGAGGAACAGGTCTGAATTGGTAAGCACACGGTCTCTATTTCTAGCTGGCGATGCTAATGCAAAAGTAGACAAAATCCGATCCAAGAGCACGTCTTTCGCTTCGCTTCCCCTGCAAACAGGATCTACGAACCTTAATCGAAGCTTAATCAGACGTTGACCGTTGAGCCAGCGCCTTGTGTCACCGGTTGATCGGGCCTGTGGGCTATACTTTACCCTTGTATATGTCACCCAAGCAACGTCAACCCCAGGCTGTTAGCTGCCGGAACCCCGGAATCGATCGTCGTTGCGGCTAATTAGTGAGGTTTCTCCACAACTATACCGAAGACGGACAAAATTAAGACGGGGAGGCGGATATGGTGAACTTTCGGGGCTCTTCAGGAGGCATTTGGAAAGGAAGTATAAAGCGCGAGTAGAATCCTCAACTTGGGTCGGTACCTGTCGTGTCAATTTCTACAAGAGGTCGTTCATCATGAAGTCGTTTGTCCCTCTTCTCAGCTTGTTCTTGAGTGCTGCTAGTGCGCACACCATTGTCCGCGTATGTCACTTCCTTTCTATGATATCCACCAAGCTTGCTATTTACATGTTCTAACGTTATAACTTTTGCATCTTTAGGCCGTCTATGTCAACGGTGAGGATCAGGGAAGTGCTGTCGGTATCAGAGAGCCAGGCTTCAACGGACCTCCAGGCAGAGGCTACAACAACTCGCCTGTCAAGAACCTTACTCTCATTGACTTGAGATGCAACATCCTCGGTGATGCTCCTGCTGCCGATCACATCGAGGTTGTTCCAGGAGATATTGTCACCTTTGAGTGGTATGCTTATCCTACCCTGACCTGTCCAAAGAAGGCAAAATCTAATCCTATACCAAAGGGGACACGAATCTCGTCTCGACACTGATGAAATCATTGCTGGATCTCATCACGGCCCCGGTCTCGTCTACATTGCCGAGAACCCACCCAAGAGCGAGAACGCCTGGGTCAAGCTTTGGGAGAAGGGAGAGTACGAGAAGAACAAGTGGTTCGTCACCACCGAGTTGGTTGAGAACAGAGGTGCCCACTCGATCCAGATCCCAGATGGCTTGAAGCCCGGAAAGTAAGTTTCAGCAACCCCTCCTTGTTGAACAAAAAGGCCTAACCATCACCTCAGCTACCTCCTCCGTCCAGAGCTCATCACTCTCCACGAGGCCGAAACCGACTTCAGGAAGAACCCAGCCAGAGGCACCCAGCTCTACCAGACCTGCATCCAAATCACCGTCAAGGGCTCCGGCACCGTCGCTCTCCCCGAAGGCGTCCCAATCCCCGGTGTCTACAAGCAAGACGACCCCGGAATCCTCTACAACATCTACTGGACCGAGCCCGGCGCCGCGCCCTACAAGATCCCCGGCCCAACCGTGTGGTCCGGCGCCGCCACTGCCGTTCCAAACCCCCCACTCGGCCCAAAGAAGGGCTCCATGTGGTCGCCACCAATCAGCAGATGGATCGATGCTAAGGCCTCCATCGTCTACTCCATCAACGCCGCAAACCAGACCGTCTCCTCCCAGTACACTGCTACCTGGCCAGGATGGCCGGAGTATACTGGCACCTATATCCCGCTCCCAACTCCTCCACCAATCACCGCTACGACCACCGAGGAGCCAACTGAGACTCCTACCGCTACTGAGACTGCTACTTCTACCGAGGAGCCATCTACCACTGTTGTTGTCCCACCAGTTACCCCTACCCCTACTACCTTCACTACTTCCACCAAGACCAAGACCGAGAAGCCAAAGCCAACCAAGCCCGGTAAGCCAGAGAAGCCAGGCAAGCCAGAGAAGCCTGGTAAGCCAACTAAGCCAGGACACGGTGGTGGACAGCCTGGAAAGGGAAATGGACCTAAGCCAGGCAAGCCAGGTCATGGACATCATTAGAGGCCTTTCATTCGGTGTTGTGCGCTGTCTATCGGAGATGGTGGATGGAAGAGGCTCATGAGAATGGGTCTCGGACTGTACATAGTGTAAAAAGATGATCTGTAGATACTTTTCAACTGTTTTATTCATAAATTCCTACTCTCAACTGGACGTGCTTGCTGCTATTAGTTCCATCTCTCTAACGACCACTTATTACAACAAGGCAAGCAACGCACGCCAGATCAAAGAGCAGCCATACTTTCAAAATGCAAATCATTAAGTACTTAAGATAACCCGGATATTAATCAAAATGCACCAAACTCCCCCATACCCGAAAAAACTGAAAGCTAAACTAACGTACAAACATGACGACATAACAGCCCATAACGCTCCCTTAACGCCATTTGGAAAAGAAGCAATAAATGCAAGCTTCTCAGAACAGATCAGAACCCAGATGACTTTTTGTGCGCTCAAAAAAACAGAAAATCATGCCCCATAATCATGCCCAACTTTCCCTTGCTCGGCACTCGCCAACAACTCTCTTCCAGTTGGTGACAAGCACGACAAAGCACTCGACCACTGCAATCAGAGCCAGGGCGATGGCCATTCCGCTCCATAATCCCATTAGCTCCCATGCGAGGAAGAAGCAGGTGTAGTAGCTCCATGGTAAGGCGACGATATAATCTGCGCAGAAATTAGCACCGAAACAAAGGAGACATTTGGATGTAAAGATGGGTTAACTTACAGGCAACGAGGTTGACATAGCTCCCGATATACTGCCTTCCCTGCCCTCTAAGCACACCAGCAGCAACACACTGGATACAGTCGGCGATCTGGAAGAAGCCCACAAGTGGCATTGCGGCGGCTGCAATGGCAATGACATGCTCATCCTTACTGAACAGTCTCGGAATCTGATAACGAGTAGAGAAGAGAATAGAAGCGTTGATGCAACCCAGGATACATGACAAGACGAGCGAGGTATTTGCCGTTGTCTTCGCCGCCTCAGGAGCCATAGCACCAACAAAGATTCCGACCCGTGTCGAAGTGGCGATAGACAGAGCGAAGGAGAAACGCCACAGAACACTACCACATTGCGCAACAATGGCATTGGCGGCGACATGGGCACCTGAGATGTGACTGGCCATGAGGACGAGGGCTTCGAATGCGAGAAACTCTGCTTCGACCATGACGAGGCCTGGGAGAGCAAGTTTGATCATTGGCCACCAGTTCTGGAACGCTCGTCGGGTGAAACCACCCCAGCAGTCGGAGCCTGAGTAGAAGCGGATGTAGAGGAAGAGGAAGAAGGGCATGCAGTAATTGCTGATTACAACGGCGAGTGGTGCTCCGACGAAACCGAGGCCGATATGGGAGTTCCAGACGAGGAGGTAGTTGAGGAGCATGTTGAGAGGAGCTGTTATGAGGAGAACGATCATTGGTGCCCTGAAGAGTCCTTGGGCTTGGGTATATCGTCTCCCGCATTCGAATAGAGCATGGCCGGGCCTAAGATTCATGTTAGTTTACCGATAAACCTCAAAATAAAGGCACGCCAGCATCAATTCTCAGCCGTAAGATTGGTGTACAACTTACATTCCAAATGCCAGAACTCTCAGATAGAGACCAGCTAGACGTGCAAGCTCAGGCTCTGGTATCATCATCCGTAGTATTTGCTCTCCATTCCACCAGACCATTGATATCGGTATTGTCAACACCATCAGAAATGCCGCCATCCGCTGAAGATACACGCCCACCAAGATCTTGTTTCCAGCACCATATGCCTGGCTACACAATGTGTCCAAAGCCGCCGCCAATCCTTTCACATGTTAGCAAATATCCAGATTTCATTCCTCGTGGCAGCGTACCATTGTAGATTGCGATACCAGTAATGTTTGCCGTCATTGATGCCAGACTACACGCCGCCAATTCGTTGCTACCCAAGTTTCCCGCCGAGAATACACTCGCAATCGTCAAGCTGTATTGAAGAGCCAACGTCACCACCAAAGGAGCCGCATTCTTGGTCAAGAGTTTTGCCTCTGCCTGCCATGTCGTCTCGAGCTCCTGGACCGAATGGGATTCACTCCACTTTGAGGTATTCCCTAGCAATTGATCGGTTTCCGTTTGAGTTGCACAATATTCTGAGACATTGTTTGACCTTGAATCCAATCTTGATATCATGCAGATCTCTGTCGGTGCCACTGCTTGTGCAATATTCGACTCTGTGTTTTCCAGCTGCTCGAAAGCTAGCGAATCGCTCGAGTTCATCGTTCCATAGCTGGGTCTGATCGGACAGTCTTCTGGGGTGCTGGGAAGCTGCGAAAAGCCCATCTTGGTGGCGTTGTCGACAATCCTTCTCTGTTCGTGGCTCTGCAAAAGGGATGTAGCAGAAGAGTCGGTGTCCGATGTGAGGATGTTGCCGTAGGTTGATTCGAGATAGAGGCTTGATGAGTCGTCCACAGTGGATAGCGAATCTGGGCGGCGGAGATAACTGTTGAGGCTCTGCTGAAGCGATTCGCGAGGATAGGTGGAAGGTTGAAAAGTTCGATCGGTTGATGGAAGGGAAGACGGCTCGCTCTTAAGCTTCCCAGTCATTCCAATTCACCGCAACAACTGTCGGCAATCGAGTGTGGGGGAAGTGACTATCCGCTTTGTATTGCAGGAAGGCAAAGTCAATCCTTATCAATGCTTGTATCGCGTTCGGCTGTTGAGAATGCAAGGGAGGAGGCTGAATGCAGGGTGCAAGTCAGTATCAGAAGACAGAAAGCTAAAGACGGAAGAAGACCAGCGGCGTGAGAGTGGTGGGAGGTGAGCCTCTTCGAATCGAGGTTGGGGGGCGAGTAGGCGCAATTGGCGGGGGAAAAGCAGCAGGTGGGACCTCGAAGTAGATAAATAAAAAGGGTTGCGGAGGGTACCTAGATACGAATCTCACGATTGGCTTTTGTGGTGTTGATATGCCGGATGCAGTGTAATAAGCCGGTAGTAGTGGGATTTTTGAAGGCGTCAACAGCGATGCGAGCGCTCGAATGGGATTGAAATGTCTTCAGTCCACGTCTCACGTCGCGTTACAGCCACCGGACTCCCGCTATACGTAACTACACCGCTCAATGCGTGATGGCGACGAAGAGAGATGAAGCAGTGCAGCAATAGATGAGATGGAGAGGATTGAAGAACGGGAAGCGGAAGTTCTTGCCGCCAGAGATCTCTCTCGTATCGAGAAAATATATTTAGAACGTCACCTGACTTTTCGCTAACTTCTTAATACCTTTTCTCCATTCCCTTTTCTCCACTCTACGAGAATTTTAAGACTGCACAAAGAGATTTTTGAAGATACGGAGTCAATCTGCAGACTCCCCGCCAGAAAATTGCAGAACCCCGCTTCGACTAGCATTGCAGAAGTCAATGTCCAAAGCCCCGCTTTGGCTTGCAAGGTTATTGCTTCCACATTGGGCTTTTACTACCGGCAATTGGCACACGATCGACGGTATGGACCATACAAAGAACATGCTTTTTTTCACTGCTTAGTGCATGGAGTCTGTGCATTTTTGAATTCAACAGATCATCTTCTCAACTGCCCTTGTCCGTGTGATCATGACGTGTCGAACATCACTAGAAGTCGCCTCTCATAGCACCAAACATCTCAATTCCAGCAAATCTTCCCTTGATGACGGCAAATGAACTCAGTGAGACCACACAGCGGCCATCAGCAGCTGCACCAAACCGTGTGTCTAAGCAGCGGCTCTAGAGATGGTACTCTTGACTTCTCTGACCCTTTGAGATTTCTCGAGACGAGAAGTTACTTGCCAGTACATGGCTACATGTAGACACTTACTCAAGTAGGATCATAACGAATACTCGTAGCTGAGGATGGTGTACAATACCTTGGCGATAGCGGACTCGGACATTGTCCTGGCAACGTTAGCACAGAACCTTAAATCAACAGCAAGAGAGTTTACCCGAGAGGTCTCTTGCTCTTTCGCTCATTTCCATTCAGACCATCTCCCTGTCCGAGTCTCTACCGGCGTTTAAGCCACTCTGCATCGAATTTGTTTTGTTGACAAACTGGTGATTGCAAGTACGCAGATCGGCCTCCTCGATGAATTTGGTCGTTTCTGAAGCTTCCGACTCAATGGTGGTAGACGACATTGAAGCGTTGCTTTTGAGGATAAAGTCCGGCGAGATGTTTGTCGAATTCGATATTTTCGAAGTTGCTGGCAGAGGATGTCTTTGGGATCGAAAAATTCCTCGACCAGCTTGATTTCAAGGGCTCCTTCTCCGCAGGCCGCGCTTACTAAGCGATCATCGACAGGCCGTCTTGAACTCAATTCTTCTGATACCTGTCAACCCTCCCGCGATCGCTTCATGATGGCTAACACTCTTTCCAGGAATACAACACTCATTTCGCTACAATGCTACACTTGACGCTTCTCATAAAATGGGGATCTCGGGCTTCCCCATCCAGCCTTCCCTCACACATCCTACGGCGGATTCACGATCGATCTTTGTACATTCGGCGTTCTCCGATTTTCGACACCGAGGTCTTTCTCTCACAGAATCTTGTACATTCAGCGTCGTTAAACAACTTTCACAATTATGCACGTTTACTTTACTTTACTTCATGGTGGGTTGCGACTACAGAGTGTGAACACAGGCTCATTAGTACCTCACCCTCGTCTCTCCTTCGCTGCAGGCTTCCGCCCAACGCCATTTTCCAGAGTTAGACCATTCAGACAACAGATTTCCCGTTCATATTCGTATCCCGAAGATGGGAATTCTGGTGGAAGTAGGGACGAAAAGGCCATCCAGGATGACGGTGATGACGGTGATGACGGTGACGACGGTGACGACGGTGACGACGGAGAGGGTGGGGAAGAATTGGATCTTGCGAAGATTGCAGACTTGGTGGATAGGAGTATGGCCTGTAAGGTACACCCTCAGCATGACTTATGAGAGAAAATGCTAACCTTGTGACAGCCAGTAGTGCGCAGTACTGTCGGAGTGCCGTAGGGTTGGGTATATCTTATGCTCCTCTCTATGATCTGTCCGACACTTTCTTAGGCTCCGTCTTTTTCCACTCGTTAACGCTAGTCATCAGCAATGGGGACCGAGATTCCTTTCCAAGCGTGCTTTCTTATTGCAAGAAGCTGCTCGAACCCAAACCTGAAAGAATAACAATTGGGTACGTACTTCCGGCGCATCTTCAAGAGAAGCAAAAGGAGTTTACCTTTCGCTGCTTCCAGAAGCCACAGAATCTTGCAGCGGGACAAACTTGGAGGGAAGTCGTTGAAGCCAGGTTTGAGATGTACCAGCATGCTATTGAGGAGCTCGGGATACCGCAGCCAAATGAAGGATTCCCTTTGTTACCAATCTTTTACAAGTTCAAGGATTATCAGCCGTCGAGATCGATTGCAGATGGCCAGGACTTCAGTCCCACCTCGATCTACTGCCACCCGAAGGAGTATATCCTCACGCATATCAAACATCTCTCTGATCTGGGCTGGCTGGGAAAGTACGAGGGATACGAAGATGTGGACAGGCATTGGCCTCTGGTCGTTTGGGCTGCTGGCCATAGCAAAGAAGCCTTCATCCTGCTGCAAAGAATAACATACATTCCTGCTCTGGATGCGAGATATGGCGGAAGCACCCCGCTTACGATGGTTCTCGAAGAGATTTTGGATTCCGTCTACTACAACCTGGATGATCACAATACGAATAGGAATGCTAGGTTGAAGGAGAACTTTGCTAGGATCGACTATGCGATGTGGAACTTTGACGAGTTCTCTTTCTCGCTTCTCCAGAGTTCTGTCTCATATGGTCCATCGGAAAGAACTCGGCTGGCTATCTGTCCTCGAGTAAACGCCCGGTATGGCATCAAGCCATTTCTTCCCACTCCAATCATGCTGGCTGCTACCATTGCCCATCTAACAGGAGATGCAGCCTACTTGCACTACCTTATTCTCGGGCATACATGTCACTCTTCGGAAGAATGTACCATGTCTTTCGGGGAAAGTCAGACGATTGCAGACTGGGTACGTTTAGAGAACTGGGAAGGGTATTCGGAGCATAAGAAGAGGTTGCTGAGGAAGGGGTATAAGGCATTCCAGAAGGCTCCGAGAGGGGTATTTACTGCTTTGGCGGGGTATTGGCGGAGGTCTTTAAGGAATTATGATGATTGTCTCAGGGGAGAGGAGAATGAGACGAGGGCTTGGGATATGAAGCTTCTTGGGGAGTATGTAGTTGAGTGTACAGAGCATGAATCTGGGGATGAGCCACTCGGACGGTGGTAGTAATGCTTATACGGATTTGCTGGTGGTTTTGGTCGATAATATTTGTACAGACCACGACGGCACTAGGTTGGGACTCGCCCAAGGTGTTACATTTGGCACTCAATATTGCAATCTTTGCGACAGTCCCTTGATTAATAATTTACCGTACGGATCTCGGCCGATGTGAGAAGCAAGCAAGTATTGACTGTCCACGCATGAGCTCGAGCCTGGGCTTCGCAGCAGTTTTCCGACGCACAACTGCAAATCACACGTTCGGGCCTTGGGAACGAGGCTACGAGCCTGGCATTCATGGAGATGTGGAAAAGGGCCCTTTGCGCCTGGCGGCTCAGCATTTCTGCCTTCATGCAGCCAAGGCCTCTCTCCAGGGACGAGCATTCCTCTTGAATTTCCAGACCCAAACATCCACCAGACTTGCTCCTTCTTCGAGGTCGAAATCGAACAACAAACTGTGACAACTGTTGGTGGTAATCAACTTTCCAGCAAACCGCCTTTCACACTACTTAACTTATACGCCCCCAGTGACTTCATCGGCTCGATAACTTGTGAGTAAGGAATGCCTTAAGTTCTGGTGAATCCTCGGGGTTGCTCTTTCTGACATACCCTCGCTCTTTAGACCTGTCAAACAAACATGGTATCTTTTGTGTCTTTACCTGTCGACATACACTATGACATCGCTACACACCTTTCCGAAAATAGCTCCAATGTTTTCAGACTTTCGCAGACGTGCCGTGCACTTAGAACGGTCTACTTCGAGATTATTGAGCACAAAGCAATGCAAATGTATTGTAATCCCAATTGTTCTCTCGAATTCTTGTCCGACTACGACGGCTCTGGTGCAGACTTCCTTCTCAAATGCAGTACCTGGGAAACCGTCAGCAGGATTCTTCAAGAAGTAGAATCTCGCTGCAAGGACAACAATCTGCTCGCCCAACAGTACCAAAAGGTTCGGTTGTACATGCTGAGAAGGTCTATGCACATAAAGAGAATCACATACATTCGAAAGTTTGCAGCGTTGATTCCTTGTGATGTGTGGCAAGTTTACCTGCTCGACTGGATTAGCCATCATTGGGAATGGCTCGAGAGCTTCGAGAAGGAAGCAACACAAACTTCAGCCCGCATCCCAATCCATCACGCAATACTGAATGCATTCCTGGCAGTTCAGGGCGCTACGCTGTCTGAAGCCCCGTTACAGCTGAATAAGGAGTTTTTGGGCCCGTTCTCGGCGTATTATCTTACGAAGGCAATCGAAGGGAGGAAACTAAAGACAGTCTCGCTTCTTATCGATCTTGGAGCTGATGTCAACAATCCGAATACGAAGGAGGCCATGATAGAAAGCTATCAAGTTCGAAATATTCGTTTCGACAGGGCAAGCCTTGATCGTGAGCATCCAGGCGGGAGGGCTGCCATTGTCAGAATTCTGGATTATGTTGGGAGTCGCAGATTCGAATACGACACATACCATGAGGAACATTACAAGGGAGAATTCGACTCTGATTCTGACTTCTTCCCCGAGGTTCGATACGACTCTGTCAAAGGAACAGCAGCAACCTGGGTTAGGGTCGTGGAAAGTGCCATCAAAGCCGGTGCAGATCTCCGCCCCTTAACTCTTGCCAGCATGGAGGAACTCGACCAGGCTGTCGCCAACGGCACTCCTGTGTGGGGATTCAACTCCGAAGAACATAATCCAGCCAAGTCACTTACGAGGTTGGTGGTAGCGCCTAGAAGCAAAGCCAGGGATTACTTCCTCAGACAAGTTCGACCGGTTTTGGCGCAAGGTGGAGCATCGGAGAGTGTTCTTGATTACCTATATAATGCTAGAGTTCATGTTGCAAGGGTAATGGAGGAAGACGGAGCCTTGGTCTGAGAGAGCATATTGCTTTAGTTTGTTTGCGTGATTATAGCTAGATCTATTGCGATGGAGGAGTGAAAAGTAACTAGTGGTAAGATATAGTCAAAATACTTGATGTTGAGCTGAGTTAAGTAGTTTTACAGAAGGATATGTTTAGTGGAAAATTATAAGGGTGTGCTTTGACACGATGCTACGGTCAATTTCAAAAGATAGGTAGCAAGTTCTGTTATATATAGGCAAAGGAGCTGTCAATGCGTTTGAACTACTACACACGTACTTAACTTAAGATAAGTGACCTGATGTTATGTGTGTATCGAAACTTCTACAACGGCGAGAAATTCACATCCAAAATAGCATTCAGATAAACCGAATTCGCGAGCTAGAGAAACCATGGCAAAATTAACAAATCAAAAGGGCAACAATGATTCCATTTATATGGATTCTTATGGAAGTGATACCCGGAGCGACTGTGATGCTGTAAAGGCAAGCGAAGTCACTTCCTGATACTTCCTCCGCACACCATATATGTATTCACAAATGCATTTGTACTGTACTTGCCAGCTTTCAGTCGCACGGAGAAATTCCATAAGCTCCTCCCCTTCTGCTTCAACTCGGTTGATCAGTGCCTTTCTTTCCTCATGAAGTACGTCATCCTTCTCGTTGGGGAACCACATTTCTTGCCATGGTCCCAAAGCAATATACTCATGCATGCGGTACAGTAGATATTTAGCACAATCCCACCTTTGGAAAGCTACAGCAAGATGCAAAGGTGTCATATTGCGGAAGTAGCGCCCCGATGAAGAACTTGTGTGTTGTAGAACTGAACTACTGCTGCGGCCTTCGCTTGGTCGAACTGGGCGAGTCACTATATCTCGGTCGCAACCAGAGAACAAAGCAGCATAGACTACTTCCTCTGGGTGGCGGAACAAAACTTCCAGTGCCTCCGTGTTCCCTCCAATTGCCGCCATATGCAACATATTCCCATATTGTGGCTCCCGTGTTCCAATCACGGTGTTGAAAGCGCGGAAGTTCTCAACATGGATTGTGCCCCGAACCTCCAAAGCAAGCTCAATAAGCGGGATGATGTGTGCACCACCCAAAAGGCAAGCCAGCTGCAAACTTGGAACTTTTGTAGCAGTGTCCTCCGGAATTTCGCAGCCAGACTCAAAAATAGTCATAGGCCAACTTCGCTGAGTCTGGAGTTCATCCAGCTTCTCAGTGAAGTGGTCCTGCCAGAATCTCAGCGATTCCATATCAAAGTATAGAACAAAGTTCTCGTAATTCCCAATACCGCAATAAGAGAAGTGTGAGAATATTTTTGATAGAAAGCGAGATCCAAGATACTGCAATATAAAGCCACACTGAAAGTCCACCCAAACGTCAACTGAGAAACGTCTGTGCTCGGCGCGAGGATATATTCTTTTGGGCAGATAATCGGATACCAATATACCAAGGGACTTTTCATCCTGATCTAGAATGCATAGCCTTATCACAGTTCTGAGAGAAGTGCGAAGCTTGGCCGAATCGATCCCAGAAGTACGATAAACGCCGTCAATGGCATCTACAATTATACTGTTGTCCAGCTCGTGCTGAAGAATCCTTCGGACGAACAGGTCGAGTAAGCTAATTCCCCCCAAGGCAACTCGTATCGATGTAGTAGGCATGAACATCCTGAAGTCGAAAACGGTGTTGCGGAAAGCCCTTCCCAGAAGCATCACAGTATTGAATAGGTCAATGCGACCTCGCTTGATGGCTTCCAATGACCACCCCTCTATATACCGACTTCGGGAGTCCAGGGGAGAACGACCGAAAACAGAGGAAAGTTTGTCGAGCTGGAGGAGAAAGTTTGATATCGGGTATGCTATGTTCTCAGCGAAGCAACCCATTTTCTCCAGTGAAGAAATCCGAACTGAATCGGTCGCTGGCCCATAAGAGAATACTTCGGGAGCCACGAAGCGGAACCTAGAGCCAGCTATGTCAATCTGATAATAAAGGTGATTCAGAAGCTTTATCTGAATGGTATCGAGGTCAGTTTTCGTCTCGAAAGATCGATAAAACGGTGATTGAAGTAGTTCTGTGACAAAAACTTCCAGCTCCACAAAACGTCCTGTTGCGAGTAGAACGTCGGCGATACCAGTAAGTGTTCTGGAATGTGTCGAAAGTATATCGTAGACACTATGAGGTGCAGGATCGAGCTCAATTGCCTGGAAACCGGAAAGAGTCCGCCTGTACAGGCATTCTGCCTCATGTAAGGAACCGTTCAAGAAATGTGACCGAGCAATTTTATAGTCGAACACCAAGATTCTGGCGAACGGAATGAGTAGTCCCAAAGAGCGCGGTCGCAAGAAGCCTTGGTTCTGATCCTCGTCCTGCTCTGTTCCCCTGGCATTGTGTTTTCTCCAATTGTTATACCTGTCCCATTGTTAGTGCGAACTCACTGAAGCAGTGGGGAACATACGCTTCGTTCCACTTGGCTTGGGGAGTAGGATGGTGCTCGGAACGATTTGGAATAGGAGTTGACAAATCTGGGGCAGTAGAATTTCCGGTTTCTTGCTCATTGTTTGCATGCTCGGGTACGTCGGGAGAGTTGCTTGCTTCATTGAGTGACTCTCTGATTGTGTGATCCGTAGCAACTGAAGGCTGATCTGGGACGGAAGGGATACAAGCGGGCACTGGCAATGGGTGCTCCGAACTTGACTCCACAGTAGGAGCACTTCCTCTGCTAGCTCTACCGGGAGGTTCAAGAGCTATAGGTTTGGAACAGTTCATGTTCTTCTCTGTACAGCGTGTGCATTTTGTCTCCGGTGTTCGTTCTTCGGGGTAGAGGCACTATTCTTTGTGTTAATAATCCGTATTGTCAGCTGGCCCAACCATGGCCGAGAGTCAACATACCTTCTTCTTGTCTCTACGACAGTCTGCACATTTCGCCACAGACCAGGCTCGTTTGTTGACAGTTTTAGTTGGTGGCATAACTGTAGCGGAGGAGAGCGGAGGTGAGGGGTTGCGACGGATTGCGACACAACGAGATTGTGCATTAGGTAGGACGAGCTGCTCAGTCGTAGTGAATGTCTCACAGCCTTGATTACGACATGCAAGTCCACACACATGCAGCTCTCGCTGGAAAGACGTTGGGACGTCCAGATCAGGCATTCAGTTGGCATGCGACAGCCAATCAAACATTGCGACTTTCTGCCAGGGACAAAAAGAGCTGCCAATGCTTCGGCTCGTCGAGGCGTGATAACTTTCATACCAAGTAATATTAGATGAAACAACCGAATCGTAACTTATGGACGAAGTGAGAGCAGCTCGAACTTAAAGGTACGAATACTTACATTTCGGTGGTTTGGTTTCATTCACCGCGTTAAAGAGCCAGTCCTTGACATCTCATGTAACTGTTGGGTCGTTTTCTGCTGGCACAGTGATAAGTACAGAGCAAGTGTGCAATCAATGCGGTAAGAACATGACCGAGTGCCATTCGCGATATGTACATACCGTAGTCGATTAACGTTGTCATGCTCCTGGTTTGACCCTGCTTCAGCTCTGTGCCGATGTATCTCATGGCGTAAATCCAGCCGGTAGAGTAGCCAATGGCAGGGTTGCGACAGGTTGCGACAGCACGGTCCACATCTCTGGAACATAGCCACGGCGGACAACCATGTGCTGTGCATACTTCCCCCTCCAGAAACGCACTCCCGAGATCGCAAGTCAACTCCAAAGAATGCGACAGCCAATCATCTGTTCAAGCTTCAGCAAGATCCCTAACCGTCGGATCTGGAGCCTGACGCAAGCTCAAGCGCTATAACCTTTTTTGTGCTTGCGACGAGTTGCGATGAGTGTGCTACCACCACCAGACATCTGTACGAATAATAAGGCTGCATGTTTGCCGTCCCGGAGTCGGCTCCAAGGGCGTCATTAAAGTTCGCCTCCAGACATTCATCTGTGTTGGGACAACTGCGACAACTTGCGATGTGCGAATCCTTATATGCTGCCCATTGACACTTGGATATAAGAGTACCCGGATACCCCTCCTGAGTTAATCATTCAAACATGGAGATGTCGACTCGAACCAACACTCAATCGTCTACACCTCCTCAGACTCGACTCTCATCGACATGTCCAACACTGCCGTACTTTCAAGAGACCCAAAACAGACCGCATACACCATTGCAATCCAGAAACGCAACGAGCCAGCATTAGCACATACCGTCTATTCCTCAACACATACCACATCATCACTGCTCCAAACTGCTCGAGATTTATACGAAATTCGATACCTTCGAGGACGTATGGACAGGTTTCTCTCATGGTTCACTCGCATAGAAGTGGGAACGGCTCGGATAGCAAGACAGGTTCGTGCATATTCCCCTCTACATATTCCTCTCCAGCAACATGATCTAACATCTTTCTCGATTAGGCCCGACTTCAAAGAACCCATGTCGACCTCTCTTTGTCCACATTTGATGCAGAATTGGCCGATTATATTGTCGACTCGGTCATGACCGATGCCTATTATCGTCGACTGGAGGTCAGGATGGATTTGAGGAAGATGTTTGAGGATCCGTTCTTCAGTTCCAGCTCGGGTGCAAGTCGGAATTATCCGTCATCATCGAGCCCTGTATTGGTGCTCAGGATTGTACCGAACAAGACTTTGTTGCTTTGGGGCTCTCTAATTCTTGTCGTGGCATTTTTTGTGGCTGGGATAGTATGCGGCGTTGTGACGGGCGAGGTTGAGGTTGGTGTTGGCATTGCTGGTGGGGGATTTGCTATGGTGGCCGTGTTCCATGCTTTGATTGTGTGGGTCAGCAGTTGAGGCTTGGTATTTGTTTCCTTTTGGGCTGTTAGTAATGGCAGGGGGGCTGTTCTGGTGGAGTTACCATAATCCTAATTCCTGTGTTTCTTTCCTACATGCAGACGGGTTGTTTATTCTTGCACCGTATATATTCCAGGCGAGAAGTATGTAACCATGGTGTATTATTGTCAGTTATGGGTATAAATATTAGACTTCTTTGCTTATCAAGACTCTTGAGGATTTGTCTCCTTTGCATCAGACATCGGTAAGCATGGGAGGAGAAAGTGCCAACTGGAGAGAGCCAGTAGGAGTACATGTCATTTTTCCGATTAGTAGATACATAGTCTGCCAGTGGCACTTGCAGCGAGGACCACTAGAAAGTGCAGCACCAGCAACATAATGCTCAACGAATAAAACCGGCTAAAAAGTCAGCAAAGTACCTCCTGTAGATCAACTGCTCATCCACTCACCCAACAAAGTCTAGCCCGGCAACGCCCAAAACAACGAAATGAAGCCATGGATTCGGAGCAAGAGGGGTGCACGGGCGGACGATCGTATAGACCTTCAACAGGAACACGATAAGCTTGACAATATTGAACAACTCTGGCCGTCGCAAGAACCTTACAACCCGAATTCGCCATGGCAGAGTAAGCATTGGTGGAGCAGGTAGTGAGGCAGCTAGCAGGACTTGGCCGGCATCGCTGTTTTTTCTTTGGCGCAGAACGACGGAGGAGTCCAGGCTGTGGCTTCTATCCATTGCAGTAGACGTCAACACATCGTCATCTGGCGAAGGTGTCTGCTTTTGTCTCGTCGATCGTGACACGATGGTACTGGAAAATGCCTGGTGCGGTGACAGGCTTTTCCTTCCCTGGGAAGATGCCGGTGCTGGTGAATGTTCTAATATCGGTGAGATCCTGGAATAGCCAATGGGGGAAGAGATATCGTCCAGACCATTCGACCGGCTTGTCGATGGGGTGTGAGGTGAGCGCTGATATATGTTTAGTACTGGGCCCAGGATGGGAAACACGCTTACAAGTGGAATACTGTCCTCCGTAAGGCCCATTCCTTCCAACTGACGCAAAATCTCCTCTGCCGATGGACGGGCATCCGGATTGGGTGACAGCAGCTTGTTGAGAGACCGATACAACTGCTCTGGCAAATCCGCCCTTAACTTCTCTCTGCTGTCAAGACCACGCCATACGGAAATCTCGTTCCTTAGACTGTCGATGTCGATGAGCTCCTCGTGCTCCTCGTTTGAATGCCTATAAGGAAGACGACCGAAACACATAAAGTAAAGGATCATACCAAGAGAGAAGACATCTGACTTTGTGGTGAAGTTTGCATATTCCCCATTTGGCCCGACCCGTTGAAGAACCTCGGGAGCACAATACGATATCGTGCCTGTCGCACCGGTTGACTTTCTCTGCGCTGTTTCCATCTGAACCTCCCCGAAATCGCTAACCAGCACTTTGGGAAACGACCCTGGGACCCCAGACTCGTTCATGAGGCAGTTTTGAGGCTTCAAATCTCTATGGATGAAGCCTTTCGAATGTAGATGATTGATTCCAGAGGCAATGTCTCGGAAGAAGGATATAATCTCGTCAAATTCAAGCATCCGGCGTCCTAGGTGCACTGGTTCTGGCTGGCCTCTCGACTTTCGACGTATTCGCTCCTTCATTTGTTCTTTCGTCATTTTTGCTTCTGGGCCAAGGACATAGTTGTGTAGGTCGCCAGCATTACAGTATTGCTGCAGGATAAATGCACATGGCACACTCGGACCAAATTCTAGACCGAGATGTTAGCACTTGTATCGACATTTAGCAGAGACAACCTACTGTGGATGACCATATCTTCCAGCCAGACATGACGATATGAAACAAGGTTCGTGTGCGAAAGTTGCTGCAGCAACTGAACTTCGTTTAGAACCTTTTCCAACCAAGCGTGATTGTTTCCGACGGGTACTCGCTTACAAGCGAACTTTCCGAGCGAGACGCCGTCAAGTTCATGCCTAACGAGAAACACTACACCATTTCCACCTCTACCCAACTCGCGCTCGACCTGAAAGAATCTGTCCTGGTCAGTGGTGAATTAACCTGTAGACTATCGTCTGCTCCCTACCTCTCGAAATAATTTGGACTGAATGCGTCCGATGATATTTTGGTGCGTGGGGTGCTGGTATTGCTGTCTTCCGGCGTACTGAGTTCGGCAAAATCGGTAGTCGGACTATCCTCAATCTCATCCACCCTTGCCTGCTGAAGTCGCCTCAGTTTTGTTGGTGAATCGGGTCGACCTGGGTTTATCACAACCGGCGGTGGCAGCCTAAAGCTAATGAGCATCTAAGCCATGAATCCAGCGGATCACTCACGTTGCCTGGAGCATTCGGAAGTACTCTGGCGCAACGAAACCAGGCTCGTCCTGACCATGCTCCTCCCCTCTGACATGACCTCCAGCTTCGGGTAAACCATTGTTGACATGCGTAGACGACCGTCGGCTTGGATCTCGCAACGGCCTTTGACAATATGGACAGTTGTTTGACTCGACAGGAGGTGGTTCAAAGTCGGGAGCGTCTCGCAGAGCTAGCTGCTGTTTGTGTGGATCATACAGGACGAGCGTCCGCTGGTGGCGGCTGGTGGTCATCAGTAAAGATTCCCATTATGAATCCAGTAATCTATACAAGACGATGTTTTCCTCAGATCCATCCTCTCGCGGTGAATACGGTATAAGTGACATCGAGTTTGCGCGGCTTGTTTCCTCAGGTTTGCTGATGGACGGTGACTGGTCAGTCGAGGCGTGCAAGTAATTCGAGATTTGATTTCGGTTTTGGGCTGCTGAGTGACAATTCTTCCGACTAGGACATATCTCTGTGTTTGCTTCTCGAGCGGTTTGTTGGAAAGACTGTATCTATGTGTCGTCGCTGACGGAGCGTGTGTGGCGGCTTGGGTGTTTGGGGGAATCTCCAGATGAGCACCTGGTGATCTCATTAAGCCGGAATGGATCTAACCGTTGCGTGATCAGATCGATTAGATCAGAGACCTCGGCGCCAAGGTGTCATGGAGAAGCCCGCTAAATTTCAAGCTTTCGCTAAGACTAGTGCGGCTCTCCGATCCTTCGGCAGTTTGAATTCGCTTCAGCCCGTTCCTGACGCTTGGAGATGATTTGATTGTTGCTTCTCGTCCTCTTCCTTGAAGGCCGTGAGCGAGCGACTATAGCTACTAGACAGCATACAATAAGCATAATGACCATTGGTTCTGAGCGTATATAACCAGGGAGCAAAAGGGCAGAGTAACTGCACGTATTGAATCATTATCCATACATTCAACTGTTTATCGACCTTCTTGGGGTCAAAATTAAGGAAACCACCATCTGCACTCCACACTTTCGGTGGGATTGTTCGCTTATCGTTGCTACATGCTGTTGTTCTTCACGTCCAAACGCAATTCTGCTCGCAGAAACTTCTCATTTTAGGTACCAGATATTTCAAACTCCTCCAATCTAGAAAATGAGCCATTGTCAGAGGTGTTTTTCCTAATTCTAATGCTGCTCAACAGCACTACACTTACGAACTGTTAAGCCACACGGGCATTTGGTGGGGTGCACCGCCAAGCGCTTAGCCCTGACCCTGATTGTGGGAATGCTGTGACTGTGATGAATAATCCGGCCCACTCGAAATTAGCGTGCCAAGGCCCCAGAATCGTCGGAGGGAACGGTTTGAATTGCACGAAGAATACTGTCAAAAACGACGAGACAAAAAGCGACTCCGCCCAACAACCACCCCTGTTTCCTGTCCCTCCCAAAAAACCGACAAAATGTCCGCCGAAGTTAGTGCATCCACCTGGAGGTTCGTAAGATTCTTTGCTGTTGCGGACGAATCGTCGAAAAAAAAAGGCTGGCAGCGGAGGAATGGAGGATTGTTTGGGCTGGATTTGCGACGGAGACGAATTGGCAGAGAGGAGGAGCGACAAGACACGAAAATGGAGGATACGGAACTGCTGCCAGAATGATTTTCGACGAAATCGGACATGTGGAAGGAAATGCTGAGAGAGCGAAAGGCTAACGATCTGGCTACAGACTCGTTGAGATCGGAAGAGTCGTTCTCGTCAACGACGGACCAAGCGCTGGCAAGCTCGCTGCCATCGTTGAGATCATCGACCACAAGCGCGTACGCTACCCTTTCCTCCCCAGAAAACGAAAAATCCGCGAATCGAGACGTTCCGAGTACCACGACATATTTTGATGGGGGAATCCAACGCGGTTTTCCGAGAGAGATATGGGCAGATGGGAAAATGAGGGATTTCGAGGACCGGAGGATTTCAACTTTGAAAGCTGGAGGAACAACGAATGCTGATTTAGCGGTTCTAATAGGTCTTGGTTGACGGCCCCGGTCAAGTCCCACGTCAAGCTATCGCTCTCTCCCACGTCACCCTGACACCAATCGTCGTCCCAGGAATCCCAAGAGCCTCCCGCACTGGATTCGTCAAGAAGCAATGGGATGCCACCAAGGTTGAGGAGAAGTGGAACACCTCCGGCTGGGCCAAGAAGATCGCCTCCAGGGAGAGAAGACGCGAGTTGAGCGACTTCGACCGCTTCAAGGTCATGGTCCTCAAGAAGCAGAGGAGATTCGAGGTTCGCAAGGCTGCCGCTAAGGCTGCTAAGGCTTAAATTTGATGAAATTTCAAGTCAAATTGTTCGTCCGGTAGCATCTGTTTCGGGTTTTTTTTTCTCTGTTCCTATCTCGGGATTTCTTCGTTAATTGCCAAAATGGGTCTTTGCATTGGGATTTTTGCTTTTACTTTTTCGGCGTGTATTCCTTCTGTGAAACGGCGTAATGATTAGGTCTTTTCTTTTCCTTTTTTACAAAGGCCCTATCGGAGTTCTGTTTGCAGTGTATTATGGCTACATATCCCTCTATCTACGGAGTATTTAGTTGGGGACGGGCTATATTGGAACCGTGAAAGACCACATCACTAGAATGGCATGAAGAACAAACAAGAGAAAAAAAAGCTGTTTGAATTCCTTTTGTTCTTTCTGGTTGCACCTCACAAAACGTACTTGATATAATAATGATAGACGTGTGGAAACCCTTTTATAATTTCCCTTTCGATACCCATTATAAATTGCTTTAAACTCTATTATCGTACACGACTGTCTGTCCCGAACCATCCAGTGAATATGCACCGAATGACCTCTACTCCAGTCCATTTAACCCTCTACTTTTTCCAAACTCTCAACCCATACTCTCCCAAGCCTCCTGCCTCACCACCCTGGAAGCTAGGACTACCCACCAACTCCTCCTTACCCTCACCCGTCTTTGGGAACGCAATAACATCCCTCACACTCCCCAGCCCCAACCCAACCGCCATCAACCTATCAAAGCCCAACGCCATACCCGCATGCGGCGGACATCCACTATCCAGCACCTTCAACAAATGCTCGAAATTCTTCGTCTCAATCCCCAAGAACTGCAACACATACTCCTGCAACGCCCGCGAATGTATACGAGCTGAGCCTCCACCCAACTCCACACCGTTGAGAACAAGGTCATAGTGCTGGCCACGAACCTTGAGGGGCTCCGTGGGGAGGAGGTGGATATCTTCTGGGTTGGGAGAAGTAAATGGATGGTGGGTAGCCTTGATGATGGGTTCTGGGGAGGCATCGACCTTGACTTCATCGGCTTCGAGCGTAAAGAGTGGGAAATCCGTCACCCAGACAAAGGCATATTTGGTGACTGGGCCCTGCGGAGGAGGCGAGTGGGCGAGGAGGTGCGTCCGGACGATGCCGAGTGGGGTGGAGCCTCCGGTGTTTAGGGCGGGGCGGGTGTGGGTGAATGTTATCGAGTCTGACGAGGTAGAGACGTGGATTTCGGAGTCGGCGAGGAGGTTGGTGATTTCTGGGATGGAGCGGAAGGAGGATTCAAAGGTCTCGGGGGTGGTGTCTGCGGGGATGGGGTAGGAGAGGGATTCGGTGACGAGGTCGGAGGTGGTGGAGTCCCGGTGGATCTTGATGTCGGGGTAGCGGAGGTCGGGCTTGTCGGAGCCGTAGGTGTTCATGGCGTATTGGTAGGTGATGCGGGGGATCTCGCCGGGGATGGGGGCGTGGAAGGCGGTGGCCCAGATTTTGTGGGCGAGGCGGGAGATGACGCCCATTACGTCTTCGGCGTTGGCGAAGCCGAGTTCGATATCGAGCTGGTCTTTTGTCAGTGTGTGTTCTTCAGGGGTGGGTTTCCTAGGTATTGTACCTGAGTAAATTCTGGCTGTCTATCGGCACGTTGGTCTTCATCACGGAAGCAGCGAGCCAGCTGGTAGTATCTCTTGACACCACTAGCCATGAGAATCTGCTTGTATTGCTGTGGACTCTGGGGAAGAGCATAACAGTATCCGGCCTTTCTCCTGGTAGGCACAAGGAACTCACGAGCACCTTCCGGTGTACTCTTGAACAAGATTGGCGTCTCGACCTCCAAGAATCCCTCCTCCTCCAACTGCTTCCGACAGAGACTGGCCACCTTGGCCCTCACCCTCAACGCATTATGCAATTCCGGCGTATACCGTAGCTGCAAATGTCGCTTCGACAGCGGGAAATTCGTATCCTTCCTGATAATCTCCTTCTTGTCCAGACTATTCAAGCTGAGCATCTCCTGCAAGACAACCTCGACCTGTCCATCTCCATTCTCAATAGACTTGACGATCCCAGTGATGACAACCGGCTCTCCAAACTGCGACTTGATGAACCGCTTATGAATCTCTTCTGTCGCGGGATTTGGGGCCGTCAGGTCAGAGACGATCTGGATAGTCTTGCCGTCAACAGAGCCATCGGACAAGCGGGAGAAGGCGAGCGTCCGGCGGACTTTATGCACGCCCGAGAGGTTTCCGTAGAGGCGGACAGTTTCACCGGCGTTGGCGGGAGTGAGGGCGGAGATTTGATGTGTCGCTCGGGGAAATTCTACTGTCGATTCGGTCAATTCCGTGGCCTCGAGGAGGAGGACGTCCAGATCTCCTACACTGCGATTTGAAGGTGGCCCATTGGTCCTCGGTGAATTGGAGGGTTGGCTTGTTCTTTGCGGCGGATGCGGATGCGGATGCTTCTGGGACGGGCTTCAGAGGCTTCTCAATGTCGGCGGTTTGGATGCTGTAGGAGCGAAGGGCCGAGGCGGAGATGGAGCGGGTTGCGGAGAGGCGTAGGGAGGTGGAGGGCCGACATGAGAGATGGAGGCTTCGAAGCCCGGTCCTTGAAAGCATTTTCGCGAGTCGGAGGGAAAGGCCGTCAAGTGTCCCGCCATTTTTTGGAGGGGTCGTCAGAGGTCGGGTCCCGCACCATTAATGGCCTGACCCGAGCTCGTTTGCTAGAGACTAGCGTCCCCGGAGGTGCTGCGCTTGGCAAAGCCTATTGAGCGAGCGCAGCGAGAAGTTTACCTGCGGAGCAGGTAAACAGTCAGTATACGGTCTTGATGGGCCCATAAGGGAGGAAAATAGAAAAACTCACGAATAAAACTGGAAGGATGGGGAGCAGAAGGGTTTGCGATGCTGGTGGACGTCCAGGTGCTGTTACTTTTGTCGAGTACAATCATAGTAGGGCTAAGTAGGTTTGACCCGAAAACGTGATCGACCTTGGCAGTCTAACCCGACTCCATAATAGGTATAGTGCCTTTTCTACCATTATTTAATGTCCGGAGCCTTGCAAACCCTTCTGCTCCCCATCCTTCCAGTTTTATTCGTGAGTTTTTCTATTTTCCTCCCTTATGGGCCCATCAAGACCGTATACTGACTGTTTTCTAGACTGATGAAGATATGGCGTGCGTTTCTATGAATGCTGCCCTCGTTCCCCGCTGTGCCATTGCTCTCTGACTCGCAAGAGTTGGCTTCAGGGCGGGTGCGGAGGGGATTGTGGGGTAGCTTGAAATCAGCGTTCGGGCACAACATACCTTGTTTTATACCGGATGCTTTGCAAATATCTCTGATTCTTAGACTGGAAAGGACTGTTAATATAATTTTTAATTCTCTGAAATTTGGCTCTCTTCTGTTTTGGTGTTTGTGTTGGATCTCCGAACTGTGTTCTTATTCTTTCTCCGGTCGTGTTTTGCCTTCAAGTTTTCCGATTTCATCGCCTTCCTCGCCTTTGCATCTCTCCTTCCCTCTCCTTTCCCAACTACACCCAACAAAACTCGCGGATCAGGATGGAGTCGCTTTGAAGAGAGTTGTCTTCCGGCTCAGTATATCATGCGATACATCAAGACGCTGAATCACCTCCAATTGCAGTGACTAGCCTTGAGCCCTCACCTGGATGCTTTGGGATTGGAATTCAGCTGGGCAATCTCACAGTCTTTTTTCGTCTTGGTGTAGCAAAAGAACTTGTACTTTTCTGTACGACTTGTGGTCTTTTGTTGCGTCATGACGATTGTTTGGTTCTTCCAGACGCTGTTTCATTGCTACACTTCCCACCTCTATAGAAACAAAATTCAAAACTTTTCCCTGATGACCGGTACCTTTTTCAGGCGCAAAGATTTGTATCGCATGGTTCTTTCCTGCGACCACCTGTTGATAGGCTTCTCTTGCAGGTTGCATCCATCAACTTTTTTTCCCTGCTCCCAGCCGTTGGGTTCAATGCTCGGCAAGTGAGTGAGCCTCTGCCACATCATCAAAAGCTTCTTGAGCAACGCAACTCTAACCCAAAGACTCGACCCCCTCTCTAAATAATCACCACGTTCCTCACTTTCCCCTCACCAAGACTGGGACCGACTCGCAAATTCTCCTCTCCTCTCACGGCCCTGATTGTCCCTTCTTTACGCGCTTCTTTCCCTCTAGTTTCAGTTTGTTGGAGCTACTGACTCTATTATAACTTCTGCCCTAAAGCATTTTATTATGGCTTTTGGAATTTGAATGTTGGCCGCAGTTTCTCATCCAATCCCTGACCAGCACCTCCTTCACCTCAAACACACAAGATAATCCCCGAGTTCATCTATTCCAGCATCATCAAGGAGACGAACCACCATCTCTTACCAAACCCTTACGCACATACCATCTCACCCGAATAGCGCCCTGTCGCCTTTGCCGTCGAATCGCCATTTCTCTTTGCTTTTAGTGGACCGTCAACCCGCTGTGCTTTGCCCCTTCCCGCTGTTGTCCTTCACAAACGAAAACAAGCATTCCCATCTCCACCAGCCCGTTTGCAAGCCCATCTCATCCGCCATCTCTCCTCTGCCATACACGCTCGGAAAGGCAGACAGCCTCTCGCCTCTCATCATCCCCGTCTGGTGCGAGCTCGGCCGTTCCATCGCCGCAAAAGAAATAACGAGCGGGTCCATCACTTGCCGACGCCTGTACGCACGCTAAGCCTCTAGTTTGCCAGTACAATTTCCCCGTATCTGCAAGCCGCGACTTCAGGAGTAACAAATCAACGACGATCTACGAACGCCTTTGCGACCACGAGGAACTCTCACGAATCCACACGACTTGACGTCTTGACAGGCTTTTAGGCACCAATTGCGTCGAGGGAAAGAAGCGAGAGAGACGACATCAATACCCCGGAAACAACCCCCCGGTCACAACAACGACAGGCGATAACCACCAGGCAACATGTCGCATTCATTCGAGAAATCCGTCAAGGTAAGGCAGCCCTAGAGAAAGCAACATACGAGCTTCATGACCAAGGCTAACGAGTCTATGTAATAGGGTGCAACCAAAATAAAGGTCAGTCTACCTCCGCCAGAGAACACATCGATTCTTCACCTGCACTTTTCTTCCTTCCTTATCGCGAATTCTCGACTCGACACGCTCACGGATATACCCGAGATGGACTGGAACACCCCCTCGAAACTTGGACTGACGAAGGTTGGAACGTTTAGCTGGCAGCACCAAAGTCCAAATATGTCGAGCACATCCTCGTAGCGACACACGCCGGTGAGCATGGGATAGGGGAGGTATTTCGAGCGTTAAACAGCCGACTCCGAGACCCTCACTGGACGGTAAGGCACCACAACATTGTTAGCTTCACCTTGTCCGTCTTCACGATAGCTGACTCGTCTCGTCCCTCCAGGTCGTCTTCAAGGCTCTCATCATCATCCACCTCATGATGCGCGAAGGCGAACACGACGTCACCCTCAACTACGTGCGGAAACACCCCAGGACCATAGCAATCAGCAGTTACTCCGATGGTGCGTCACCACTCCAACGACGCCCATCCCTGTCTCAGAGGTGGAGGAGGAGGAAGAGTACGGACGGTAAACTAACTTTTGCAGCGGCCCAGCAACATGGAGGTAATATTCAACGCTATGCTCAGTATCTGCTGGAACGGGCAAGGGCATATGGTGAGGTCCAGGTCGACTTTGTGAGAGATGGCGAGGGCAGGCTGAGGAAGTTGACGGTGGACAAGGGGTTATTGAGGGAGGTGGAGAATGTCCAGAAGCAGTTGGAGGCGCTGTTGGCTTGTCGGGTAGGATCTTATTGGTGTGGTTTCGGGGCTCCCTTGCTAACGGGTGTAGTTCCGGGAGGATGAAGTGGATAACGAGATTGCGCTGACAGCCTTCAGGCTGCTGGTTATGGATCTCCTGGTGTTTTTCCATGTGGTGAATGAAGGTGTCATCAATGTTTTGGGTATGAACCATCTCTCTACTTAAGGTGCGGACACTGCTAATCCTGTGTAGAACATTACTTTGAAATGTCCAAGGTCGATGCAGAGAGAGCTCTTGGTATCTATAAGAAGTTCACCGAACAGACAGAAAAGTGCATCGAATTCCTACAGACGGCCCGAAGACTCGAAACACATACCCGCCTCTCGATTCCCAACAACATCAAGCACGCACCCACTAGTCTCTTGTCAGCGTTGGAGGAATACCTTAAGGACCCAGATTTCGAGCTGAACCGGAAACAGTACCTACAGCAACAACGGGAAAAGAGTGGAAAGGGACCAGCTGTTCCTTCAAAGACGGGCTCGCCAGCACCACCACCAAAGCCTTCACGACCGCCTGCCACTGAGGCCATTGCCCCTCCAACAACCTCCGGCCCACCGCCATCTCAGCAACCATCTGGTCCTCCAGCCGACCTGATAGACTTTTTCGACTCTCTCGACAAGGAACAGACGACGGTGTTTCCAGCTACACCGTTGGTCCAGGCGCCTGTCGGTATGGTTGCTGTGGGTTATGGCCAGCAACCAGATTTCAGCCAGGCACAACAATATTCAACATATCAGACGACCGGAGCCCCACAACAATACGCAATGCCTCAACCTCAGCAGCTCCAACAAGATCCTACCGCTGCTACTCAGCTACAACCTCAGTTCACTGGCGTAGGCTTTGGTGGCTACACTCCTTCCAACCAGTCTGCCGTCTCGGCACCACCAGTTCCTTCGCTCCCACAGCAATACCAGCAACAGCAAATGCAACAACAACAAATGCCCCAACAGCAACAACAGTTCATTCAACAGCCTCAGCCGCAACTCCCAATCCAACAGTTCGCCTCTCTTTCCGTTTCTCAGCCAGCCTCCTCCCTCTCTACCGGTGCTACCGGCCACAATCCTTTCCGCCAGTCCATGATGCCTCCAACGGCCTCCGGCAATTCGACCTTCTCTGCTCCCGGCCAACCCACAAAGTCTACCAATCCTTTCAAGCAATCCCAGTCTCCTACGGCCTCGACATTCCCAGCCCAACAAAGCCCAATGTACGCCGCATCATACTCCGCTGCCGCTCCAGCACCGGTCCTCCAACAGCCAACAATATCCCCACAACCGACCCTCCAACGCCCAACCACCTCAGGCGGCAACCCCTTCCGTCCTCAGACCGCCTCTGCCCCACCTATGCCAAGTATGCCTCAACAATTCCCACAGCAGCAACAACAGTTTGTCCAGCAACAAGTCGGCATGCAACCAATGCAATCTCTCCCCATCTCAACAGGCGGTTCAGGCTCGACACTATCGGTATCAAGTGCTGCCACCGGCACGAACCCATTCCGTGCTAGTCAGATGCCAAAGCCACTTGCCCCCGGCGGAGGTTGGGAGCAGCAGCAAGATCCACTGAGAGGACTGGGCCAGATGGAGACTATTCCCGTATTCCCCAGGTCTACAGGGCAGCCACAGCAACAGGCAAATGGACAAGGGTGGGCGTAGTACGGCTACCCTGGATATACTTGAGCCCGTGTGCCTCGTGGTGGTCTAGCAGAGCGTTGTTGTTGGAGTGTTGACCGATGTTTGGGGAGTAGTGGAGAGACGTACCAGCGGTGGATTCCTTTGCAAAGGACTTTTAAGATGGACGCAAAAGATTTTTCGTGCTGTTTTAATGTATCAATGCCTTTGCCTTTGTCCTTGCCTTTACCGCCTTTTGCTTTTGCTTTTGCGTGTTTGTTTTTAACTTGGAGTTGATTGCATTGTGTTTTGCTTGCTCTTCCTGTTTCTGTTGTTTTTGTTGTTGTCCTTTTTGTTGTTCGTTTTATATACTTTTGATTCTTTTGTTTTATGAGGGGGCGGAAAATCTACAGATCTGGCCTGTGGGGGGGATGTAATCGATTAATACTATTGTGTGAACTTGTGCTTGTTGTGTTGTGGTTTTGCTCGTTGCTATGTTTTTGATCATCGAATACTTAACCACTGTCATCTTCATGCTTCCTGTCCAATTGGTGCGCCCTTCTATCCAAAATCAATGGAAGCAGTACACTTCCCCCAACGAGAAGTGAGAACTACGGAGCCACCTCCTTGCCACTCGGAAGGAGATAGCACTTGCTCGTTTGGGCTTCCTTTTCCGTGGCACTCACTGATTTGGAACAGTTGTTTTCTTTAGGTTTCATAAGCTTTCAACTCAAGGTAATCCAACACCTTTTCCACAACCGCAACTGCTCCTTTACAATCACATATTTCGCCATGACCGAATACTATCCCAAAACGGTCTTCCCCTCGGCCTCGGCCACGCAAATCACCATCGAACCACTCTTAGCATCCACCAACATCGCCAACAAACTCAAAACAATCCTCCCACCAGGCGCCATTTCCATCACCCACCTCCCCACCGACCAAACCCGTTACTCCACCGCCCGCCCCTCAATCCACGAACCCAACACCCTCCCCCAATTCCCCCTCCACGGCCGCCCCCCCGGCTCCCTCGCCACCTTCATCCTCGCCGCAAACACCTTCCTCCTCGACGGCTACGTCCACCCCACCACCATCCCAGCAGCCTACCAATCCCACCTCCGCCCCCCCGACCACCTCTTCCCCCTCCTCCCCGGCCGCCCCACCAAATCCACCCTCGTCAACACCGCCATCACCGGCATGATCTGGCTCCGCTCCGAACAAACCCTCAAGGACGGCAACCACCGCACCGCCCTCCTCTGCGGCCTCGAATACCTCTACCTCCACGGATTCCGCTACCGCGGCGCCGACCTCTCGAAGGATATCCTCGTGCTGTACATCCTTCTGGGCAAGCTGGAACGTGGGGCTGTCGACGAGGCGGCGTTTGAGGGGTGGAGGGGGATGTTGAGGGAGAGGTTGGGCAGGAGGTTTTTCTATGTGGGGTTTGTGGGTGGGGGGTGGGAGGAGGGGGAGGTGGCGAGGGTGAGGAGGGTTGTGAAGGGGTTGCCGGTTTGGGCGAGTTTGTTGTTTTTTGTGCTGGGGTGGGTTGATAGGGTGGGGGTTGGGCTGGAGGAGAGGAGGGCGGTTTGGAGGTGGGTTAGGAGGGGGTGGCCGGTGCTTTGGGAGGCGTTGGTGGTGCAGAGGGGGTCGAGGTTGTTGGTGAGGTAGATGGGTTTGATGGAAGGTGGGAAGTAGATGTCTTTTTATTGGATTTGAGGCTAGATGGGAAGTTTATGTCTCTTATTTGAGTTATACTACTAAGTAAGTAACAGAGATAAGTACTTAGTTCGGGTATTCTTATTTTAATGTTGTGTTTTGCGAGTGTTTGATTCCATCGTTTCTTTGTGCATGTAATCAGAAAAAGGAGGAGGTCCTCGATGTACATTCGTGGCAATGGATTTCTAAGGTTTCATAGAAGGATCCGGCCTGCAACATGACGACTTGCATGCGTCCCTACTAGTATGTACGTTAATGTCCCACTATCACCAGAAGGGTGCGTGGCCTAATGGTGAAGGCGCTGGTTTTCGGTCGTAGGCTCATCAAAAAACAGCCTGTCATGAGCGATACACCAGAGATTGGAGGTTCGAGTCCTCCCGTGCTCGTTAGGCCTGAGCTTTAAAGATGTCTTTTTCTGCTGCCTATTGTCATTTATTTTCTAATTCGGGGCGTTCGGTCTAATATTGACAACAAACTTTTCAATGGTGATCACATACGGCCATAGACTGGAGCTCATACGGGATCCCGTCCGCTCTCCCATAGTCAATCTCCTGTTCGCCATGTTAGTACTGTGGTGGGTTACCACACGGGAATCCTCGGTGCTGTATGATTTTTGGCGTTTCTCCAACGAAGCAGAATACATATTACTGTAAGTGCAGCAAGAGTCGTACCAACAGCCCACTTGGCCAAGTGGTAAGGCGCAGCACTTGTACTTACGCCATTTCCTTCCTACGAGGAATTGGATATGCAAATGCTGAGATCGATAGTTCAATCCTGTCAGTGGGCACGCATACGTTTTGTTTTACGCTCGCTACATCTTACATATATCTACTTAGCACCAACTACGAAGTTACATTAAATAAAAAGTGATCACATACGGTCATAGACTGGAGTCTGTACGGGATCCCGTCCGCTCTCCCATAGTCAAACTCCTGATCGCCATGTTAGTACTGCGGTGGGTGACCACGCGGGAATTCTTGGTGTTGTATGTGTTAAACTTTTGTTTTAGACTTAACAGAATCTGTCTTGTGCCAGTGGCAATTTGCTTGCTTTACTACTTATGCCTTTTGAGTATGCTGGGTAAAATGTCGGTTTAATTCAAATCAACGTGTTTGTTCCGCTCGTCACATACGACCATAGGTTGAAGAATATCCGGGATCCCGTCCGCTCTCCCATAGGCAAGCTTCTGTCCGCCAGGTTAGTACTACGGTGGGTGACCACGTAGGAATCCCTGGTGTTGTATGTCTTTTACTTTTGTCTTTCAAGGCGAATCTCTGTAACCGCAAAAAGGTACTGATGTGTTTTCCCAAACCATTTATCACATACGGTCAAAGATGGAAGAGAATCCGGGATCCCGTCCGCTCTCCCATAGGCAAGCTTCCAATCGCTAGGCCAGTACCGAGGAGGGTGACCACTCAGGAACCCCTAGTACTGTATGTTTTGCCGCGGGCATCGCTTTTTTGGCAATTCTGCTTCCTATTTACCTTTTGACATCGTTGCTACCATATCTACCCATTCCCCTACACTTTGATAAGCCTTCTCAACCTCCTTCCTAACATCGCCACGTAAGTCCTCCCGTTTAAACGCATGATGTGCACCCTTCACCAAGACCTTTTCCACTATACCTCCTTCTTCCTCAACTTTCGTACAAAACTCCTCCTCCTCGCCCCGCAGAATGTCAAATTCCGCCATTCCCATCCATACCCACTTCGGAGCACCCTCGTCCAGCAAACCAGACTTGGCCATACCGACACGTCCCGGTGAAACCAGCATGGTATCTTCAGGATCAACGCCATAGAGATACCCACTCTGAATCCACCTCGAAAGAAAAACCATCAACCTCTCCCCCGGTGGCGGCGGCGCCAGCCTATGCCGCGAAAGTGCATCAAGCGGAGGATAAAACAACACCACACCCTTGACATCAACACCTTCCCGCCTCAGCAGCTTGCAGCAACCCAACGCCATACTCCCACCACTACTCCATCCGCATAGAAAGACATTCTCCCTATCGATCGGTAGAGTCGAATCGTTGATGATGGCTTTGATTTGGTCGAGACAGTCGAAGATGGGGGTTGGGAAGGGGACGGTGGGGTATTTGCGATGTGTTATTGCTGCTGTGATGATGGGGTGGGTGGTTGTGAGGAAGTTGCAGAAGTCGGCGTCGAAGGAGGGGGTGCCGAGGATGCAGCCGCCGCCGTGGATGGTGATTAGGAGGGGGTGGGTTTGTGGGGGTTTTGAAGGTGTGGGTGTGGGTTTGTCGGTGGTGTTGGTGGTGAGGGAGGGGGGGAGGTAGAGCCAGGTGGGGAGGTTGTGGAGGTGGGATTTGATGAGGTTGGGAGGTGGTGGTGGGGTGAAGGTGTGTTTGATGAAGAGGACGAACGAGATGGTGCGTTGGAGGAGACGGATGAGGAGTTTGTGGGCGAAGAATGAGATGGACGATGACAGAGCTGAGAGTATCGCCATATGTTGCGGTTTTTGATTTGTTGTGGTTGGTTGACAGCGAGTTTTCGATTGGCTGTGAATTCAGTGTTGAAATGCTAGTTTGACAAGGTCAGAGAAAGCAAAAGGGTAAAATTCTTGCCTTATATGCTCCATCTTGAAAGGCGCAAATCGATGGCCTATTTCTGACAATCACTGGATTGTGGTCGTGTCCAAGTTCTGGTGATGGCGGTGGATCGGTGCTCACCGGAGGTTGTCGGAGTCGCTGTCGGCGTCGGTGTCCGATTGGCCGATGAGGCTCTTCGCTCGCTAATTTAGCAATCTTTGGCGGTTCAACTTTCCGCCTCCACGCTGAATTTAGCGAGAGCCGACGGATGCCTTAACTAACCGGTTATGACAGCATGTCATGAAAGGCACTGAAGAAAACACATCATGAAGATATTCTCTTTACAGGAATTAATATAGGAAAGTTGATTGAGGCAGATGCACATGGTCTACTGGCCGCCTTTGCGAGAAAAAACAGTTTGGCAGTTGCGGACCGTAGGTGGTATTGGTATAGGACATGGAAGCAGTAGCAGAAGTCAGGAACAGCTGTAGAGGGAATACCATGTACTTAGTGGCCTCTGTCGCTTGCCAGTTCCATATACTCCAGCTTTGCAACAGACCTGGATCAAGCCGTACTATACCACAAGACAGACTAAGAATCCACCGCCCAATCGCATCATGAATGACCATAGAGTTGCCCTCTTCCTAAGATGCCCGACGCGTAACAACCGAAAAACTCTGCAGCAACTCCTTCGACGCCCCTCCCGCCTCCAGGATAGCGAGAGCTTCAGTAAGGAAATACTCCCTCCCAATCGTACTCTTTGCCTGACACAACCTTCCAATAGACACAGCCGGATTGCTTTCCACCGTATTCAACCCCCACCCATTCCCACCATTCTGAAACAACTCCGTCAGACTAAAGTTCAGAGGCCGGATATCCGCGCCATTCTCAATCAGCAGCTTTAGATTGTTCGCCCACGCCGAAGCAATGCTCTCCCAATCCCTCGAAAACGTGTTTAGTTCAAAGATGCTGTTCTCGGAGGCTCGAACACCAGCGACGTAATCCAAAAGTCTGACCAGTGCTGTTCTCTTGTCCGTGGGGTCTCCAACTAGATGGCGATTCTTGGGGTTCTCCACCAGCGGGTTGGTGACGTCAGCTCCGAGAGTGATCAGGAGCGGCACGATCTTTGTCTTGTCTTTGCTGCAGACATCTGCGAGGAAGAAGCCCGACATTGGACCGAGAAAGTCCTTGTCCAAGGGTGCCTGGATTTTGTCGAGAGAGAGGCCTCGAGTTGCAAGGAAGCAGTCCAGAATAGCACGTTGGACATCGTCTGGGAGCTTCTTCCCATAGCAAAGCCAGAGGAGCAGAGGGAGCTGCCACGCTTCAGGCGGCAACAATGCTATGAGGTTCCGAACGTATGGCACTCTTCCTCTCATCAATGACAAGCTCAACAGATAGGCAACGACGTCTTCGTAGCGGCCACTCAAGGCGGGATCCTTTTCGCATTGCTCTCGTACTTGTTGGATGATCGACTCAACTGTCGACCAGGAGCTGATCTCGATGAGCTCGCTGAACTCGGGCTTGAGTCGTTCAGAGTCGAAATAATCGCTCGGTAGGTTCGGGTTGCAAAAGACGCGGACGTGCTCATGTTTGATGATCTGGAGATATGTCGATCTGAGACTGCGGCATGTTTGCGCAAGGTGATAGATGTCGTACTCGCCCACACTCCAGCCGAGGCTGTTTTTCGGGTCGTCTCGGTTCCTCACAATCTCGTAGTGTATATCGGCTGGAAGAGAGACAAAGGATGCCATGATGCAAACCTCAAGGAGGACTTGTCAGTTGAATGCTTGCGTCACAGTAGAGGGTGTTGTATCTACCTTGTGGTGTGGTGTCGGCCTGAGCTTGTTTGTGTCCCAAGATGATGTTGTGCCTTTGCTACTTATGCGCTCTAGGTCGATTCTGCCGTGAGTTAATCGCCGCTTCTAAGGCCTTTTTGCCGGACTTACCGCTTGAACGTTTGTTTTGTGATTAAGTAGTTATGCTGGTTGTGATGGTGTTTGGAGAGGCAGGGTCCTAGAAGCTAGAAGAGGGGAAGGAGCCGTTCCAAGGCGGAAGGGCAGCTGCCAAGGCCCCTATGAAGTCGCTCCGCCACCACACCAACAGAGCCTCAATTCTGCAGATCACACTGTCACAAGAAGACGATGTCAAGCCAAAGGTTGTGCTATTCGAAATCTACGATGCACAAACTATTTAAATTGGTAACATTATCTTGACCTTTAAAAACCCATAAACCTGACATGAACCCTACAAAACATCATTTCTCCCGAACCACCTTTTCCAGACGGTCAATATTGTGAGCAGGTACTATCTTTGTCACCCTCAGAATTCGTCCTACCCTCGAGCATCGTGCCAACTTTCGAATTGAATGCAGATTCCTCTTTTGGCTAAAAAGTCCAAGGCATCCGTTCGGAAGTTATTAGGCCACTTCTGTCCGCTGTCTCGTATCTTGAGGAAAAATCTGAAGACATTTTGCTCTGGAAGGTCGGGACCGAACTCTGCTTCCATCTGCTCAACGCATCCTAGAGTATGGCAAAACTTCCTACAATCCTTCTGCTCAGTATGAAATGGCCGAATGTCTGCTCTCGCCACAACCAGAATCTTGAAAATCCGAAAAGCTTCCGCGGCCATGCATTCTGGAGCACGACAATCTTTTCGAAACTTATTGCCTGAGACAAAATCAAGAAGCCGGACAATAGCAGGTCTACAGTCAGCATCGTTGATAACCTCCGGATGCGGACCGTTGATATGTGCAACAGCTCCGAGGTCAAGTAGAAGTCTGACGGAGTGTTCGTGGCAGTTTTCGGCTTCTTTTGCAAGGTAGGAGCCCGACAATGGGCCCAGGAAGTCTCCTCCTAACGGGAATGCTGTCCCAGGTAGCGCAACACCCAGCACCTCAAGGAAGCAGTTGAGCGTCGCATAATGTGTGAAATTTTCGTAGAATGGTGTTCGTTCCTTCTTCTTCTTGTCTGCTTCCTTTAACAGCTTCCCGGTCTTCCACAGCTGATCAAGACGATCTGGGCTGAGATAACACCTTTTAATTCTGCAGTCCCAATACCAGGTAACCCATTCGAGAAGGTGCAAGCGACGCGTATGATCGGAGAGCAGCCGGAACAAATGTTGGACTTGCGAAAGTTTGTTGGCCCTGCGTTTGTGCTCGAGGAGGTACAGAACTGCGTCCTCGTGAGAAATCTTGAGCGTCGATTCCGATCGCCCCTTTCGGGTGAGCACTTGAATCCTCGAAAGGACATTGTCGACTGAAGACAAAGGAGCAAACTTGAAGAAAAGTTGCAGAGATCCCAAAAAAGCTTGCCGCTGGTAACGAGGGTAGATGGAGTCGCGTATGAAAGATGGAGTGGCATTGGTAAGGAGTACGACAACCGGATGCTCGAGAATGGCGCAGTAAATTGATCGAAGAGTGGTGCAAGTCTCAATGATTGCGCCGAACTGATTGACGGTTCTCCAAGGCCCGCACTGGATGTGTAGTTTGCCGGGATCGGGCCAAAAGTGTGAAGCGATCTCCATATGGATCTCGTAGGGTAGCGAGAGGATGCCAACCATTTCGACAACTGTAACCATGGGCCGTTAGTAGGAGAACACCAGCCGGAAAACTGAAAGTGGGGAGGAAATCAAATGTTTGCTCACCTTCTGGTCGATCGGATCTTAAACTTGTCGGCAAGTTCAATCGATCTAAAGCGCTGTTCAAAGTCAGCTTTCTTTCTAACCAAACACTCTGTAGACCTCCTCGTTGTGGAAAGTACAGAGAATATGGATGGTTGTGTGCCAAAAGTGCAACGGGGTTGACCATACTTACCAGTTGATGGGTTGTTTGCTCTTCGTACGGGGAATGATGAAGAAGGAAGGAATGTGCCGGAAGAACTCCGCCAAGAACAAAAAGAAGGCACAAAATGCCCCGCCAGAGTCAGAGGAGCGTTCACAGGGCCCCAAACAACAAAGAAACGAGCCCCAGAAAAAACGAGATCTTCTATTACTCCCCTGTCTCAAATAAGAAACTAATATACAAAGAACTACCCACCAACCGCCATCTAAACCTCAATCCCCATCTTCCCCACAACCTCCCTACACCGCCCACAAAGCGTCTCACTCTTCTCAGCCGTATAAGTCCAGCACCTGGGACACTTCTCCTTCCTGGCCCTCCCGACCACAACCCGTACCCTTCCCTCCTTCTTCCACTCCTCCATCTCACTGCTAAAGATATGATTATGCTCCAACTCCCAATCACTCTGCTCGTGCTTCTCCAACTTGGCATTCATGTCCGTGGTGAGCTGCACATCCGCCACCAGCCACACAGCAGCTAGCCATTCCTTTTCCTTCTCAAGGAGCGCAATCACGTCGGCGGGGGCCTTGACGAGGACTTGCGCTTCGAGGTTGACGGTGATGTGGCCGTCTCGACGGGCGGATTCGAGGGTTACTCGGATGCAGGTGCCGATGTCGCGGATGAAGCGGAAGCGCTGGGCAAGTTCAATGTCGTTCCATTCCTCGAGGGCGTTGAGGTCGGGGAGTTGGAGCTCGCCGGCGGATTGGGCGGTTGGGGCGAGCTTCTCCTTGACGAGCTTGGGGAGGGAGTCGAAGACTTCTTCGACGAGGAGGGGGATGACGGGGTAGGTGGCGGCCATGTAGCAGCGGAGGATGTGGTACATGACGGTTTGGATTGAGCGGATCTCGAAAGAGCCTGGGAGGGAGGCGTAGATACGGTCCTTGACGACGTCAAAGTAGAAGGCGGAGAGGGTGGCGTTGGTGTAGTTGGAGACGGCGGCAACCATCTTGTTGAATTGATAGTTTTGGGCATGGTAGGAGACGGCTTGGATGAGGAGTCGTGCTTGGAAAAGTGCGTATTTTTCGACGCTGCCGAGCTGCTCGTAGGGGATTTCGACACCATCCCAGTTCTCGAGATTTCCGAGGAGGTAGCGTGAGGTTGTACGGAATTTTCGGAAGGCTTCAAGACCCTCCGAGAGGACCTTTTCACCTACAATAACGTCTTTAGTATAGTCGGTGCTAGCAACCCAAAGGCGGAGAGCATCTGGGCCAGGCCCTTCCTCAACTGGTGCGGGTTTATCTTTTGCGAATGGATCCTCGATAGGATTGGCTTGCTCGACAGGACTGGTTTGCTTCTTCCATTTCTTCTTTTTCTGGGCGGGGAACTTTCCAGTGACAATGTCTTGTGGATCAATGATGTTTCCAAGAGACTTTGACATCTTTTTCCCCTTGCTATCCAGGACGAACCCATGTGTCAGGACCTGCTTGAATGGGGCAACCTCAGTGGAAGTTGTAGCCACGGATGTGAGCAGAGAGGACTGGAACCATCCACGATGTTGATCACTGCCTTCAAGGTACAGATCCGCTACTGGCTTGTTGTAATCTTTACTAGGGCTGTTAGCGGGGCCTCAATCACAATAGGGGGCAACATACGGCAGTCCAAGACGTTCACGAAGGGTGGCCCAACTGGTACCACTATCAAACCAGACATCCATAGTCTCTCTCTTTCCCCTCGTCCACTTCTTCCCTTCGTCCTGGTCCTCCTTTCTCACAAACACCTCTTCCGGTATCGACTTGTCCCACCAAATGTCTGAGCCCTGCTCATGGTTCTCAAAGACACTGACGATATGCCTCACACTCTCTGGTGTAAGCAATGCCTCACCTGTTTCAGCATCATACATGGCAGGTATCGGAACACCCCAAGCTCTCTGTCTAGAGATGCACCACTCTGTGCGCCCATCAACAAAAGCCGCGAGTCTCTTCCCTCCAGAGGTTGGGATGAAAGCAACATCCTCAATCGCCTTGAGAGCCGGCTCCTTGAGTCCTGCGGCATTGGCAAACCATTGCGCAGTAGCTCTGACGATGATGGGCATTTTCGTCCGCCAGTCGTATGGGTATTTGTGGACGTACTTGTCAACCGCAATGAGGTTTCCCTTTTCCTTCATGAGCTCCAAGACCGCCTTTGTTCCGCCAAAGAGGACTTCTTTGCCCGCCAACAGCTCGGGGTTTGAAGGCAGTGCTTCGCTAGTAAACCGACCGGAATCATCGACTGGGGAAAACGGCTCGATGCCGTACTTCTTGCAGGTCAAGTAGTCGTCCATGCCGTGTCCGGGGGCATTGTGAACCATACCAGTACCGGAATCGGCCGTGACGTAACCAGCTAGAATGATGGGGCATAATGGAGCATCGTCGTGGAGGAAATGCTTGTATTTGGCACCCTCGAGGTATTTTCCCTTTAGCCCGAAGCTTTTTGGCTCTACGGAGGAAGCAAACTGCTCATCAACTTCTTCCTCTGGATATTCCGGCTCCTCTTTGCGTTCTGGAAACTCGAAACCGTTGAGCCCCTTCAAGTCCTCCTCGCCCAGGGCATTCCTCAGCGATTCTGCCAGTTTCTCGGCAACAAGCAATTGACCATGTTGTTGCGACTCCAAAACCACATATCTGAGCTCCGGATGCACAGCAATAGCCTTGTTGGCGGGGATAGTCCAGGGTGTAGTCGTCCAGATGACAGCATGAAGATTCTCAGGGTCGATTCCCGGTATCTCCGCCAGCTTCGACGTGAGCTCAGTAACCTTGAACTTGACGAACGCCGCCTTGCTCGAATGCTTTTCATTGTACTCCAGCTCCGCCTCCGCAAGGGCAGTCCCCGAGCTAGGACTCCAGTAAACCGGCTTGAAGCTTCTGTAAATAAGACCTTCAATCTACGTCAGTTAATGAGTTTCCTCCGACATGTTCACAAGCAAGAAGGCGGCATACCCTTTTCCAGCATTTTGGCGAAAACCTCCAGCTGTCTCATCTCGTACTCCTTGTCTACCTCACAATCAGATTCCAGTTCCCAGCAATACCAGCGAAACTCATACCCATCGTGCGATATCTCGCCTTCCAATCACCGATGATTCCCCAGGCCTTGAACGCCTCCATCTGACTCACAACCGTCGTGTCGGCCAACTCCCTAGCCAGAGCCCTCACCTCTTGCGGGTCCATCTTGCTTCCCTTCTCGGCAGCTCTCGCGACCGCAGTGGAGCTGCCATCTCCAACGTCCTTTTGTGCTGCCTGGTACTTTTCGAGAGCTTTCAGTTCGATGGGGAGTCCGTGGCAGTCCCAGCCGGGGATGTAGTTGACGCGGCGACCGCGCTGGATGTGGGTTCGGAGGATGATGTCTTTGAGGATCTTGTTGACGGCGTGTCCTGGATGGGTCTATCAGCTTCTCCGATTCCTAATTCCGCCTGTCCGATGTCTTCGGAAGTGTCCGAGTGGGTAGTTGCAAAGACTGAGGATGGGACGAACCGAGATGGAGGCTGCCATTGGCGTAGGGAGGACCGTCGTGGAGGACAAAGGTGTTTTCTTTCGGGAGGTTCTTGTCCTGTCAGGTGCAATTGACGTCAGTGGGTTGCTTTTGTGATGGGTTGTTGTCGGCGAGATGAAGATGAGATGGCTAGCGGGGCAGACTCGTACCTGCCATTCGTACAGTTGAGTTGTGCACCGGTCGAGCAACTTTTTGGTCTTTTCGGGATCGGCATTACGGCGGAGAGGGAACGAGGATTGCGGGAGGACAATGGTGTCTTTCCATGACGTGCGAGCAGTCGCGGGCCGGATTGCGGCGGAGGAAAAGAACCGCTTCATGACAGGCTGCTCATGGACGATGCGAAGATGTCGAGTGGGCTTGGGAAGGTTCCCCAAAATTTGAGGTTGCTGTGGTGACAATCAGACAGGCAGAAAATATGGTCCGTGCGCCAAAGATGACTTTGAGCCTCTTCAGCAAATCGAAGCAAAAGTAAAGAAGTCGCTAATTGGAAGATTTAAGTACTTATCTCACCCTGATAAAAGATTTGGAGCCATTTTCCACTTCGAAGAAAAAGTAATAAAAGACATACAGCAGGGGACTGGGTGGGGGGTGGAGGGTGGGCGAATTTCCTTAGCAATCATCCAACGCCGTACTAACTTGACGATTCGAAGCTTGACTATGGGAGAGCGGACGCCGGGATCGGGTGTTTTCTTCTGCAAATGGTGTGCGGAAACATGACTTGTATCTTGACGATTTCACGCTTCCCGTGAGCAAGGAGGGTGGTTAACAGTGATCCAAAAATATATATGGTCCGTGCGCCAATGATGACTTCGAGCCTCTTCAGGTCCAATTCGGACAACTCATACTTGTTATGCGAATGGATGCAAAAATAAAGAAGTGTCTGCTTCTTGTAGATTCAATTATTGCTCTCCAATAAAAGGTTTGGAACCATTTTCCACTTCGAAGAAAAAGTTATAAAAGACATACAGCACCAAGGATTCCCGCGTGGTCACCCACCGCAGTACTAACTTGGCGATTAGAAGCTTGACTATGGGAGAGCGGACGGGATCCCGTATATTCTTCAATCTATGGCCGTATGTGACCTTTCTTTATTCTGCAGCAACTTATAACGTTTTATAACGATATTGAGAAAATGTCCCACGCTCTGATCTGCCTTAGCACTGCAGTATCGTACTTATGCTGGCCTCTGCCGGTTCAAAGCAGCCAAGGATCTCGAAGGCTCCCAGCACACTTCCAATGGCGTTGGCTTGCTTGCTGAAAGCGGACGGGAGCCCGTATATTTTTCAATCTATGGCCGTACGAAGTAACTGCCCCAAAACCTTTAACCTACTTCTATAGACTCGGAGATACAAACACTGCCCTCGAAGGTCACCCACCACAGTACCAGTGGCGCTTACAACCCTTATGTTCTTCAATCTATCGCCGTATATGATTCCTCTTCATTATGACGTCTCCGAGTCGCAGAAACCAGATGTAAGTAGTCTTGCTCCCACCAAAAGACGAGAATGCATTCTCCGGCCTTCGGCAACGCAAGACTACTTAGACCTGGTACTACATGTTTTCCGCGAGGCCTGACTACTTAGTAGGAGCCCATTTGAGACCCGGAGTGGCCGAACGAAAGTCGATGTAGCGAAAAACGAGTTTCGCCTGTGAGATGAGTCCGTTTTACTTCTTGACACATTCATTCTTACCAGGAAGTATCCAGCTCTTTTATAAAACCTCTTCCCCGTTCCTCACTTCCGTCTCATCCCATCCACCACAGGAACACCCAAGCACCATGACTTCCGAGTCCGCACCAAAGCTCCTCATCCAGTACCACATCTACTTCTCCCCACCACGCGTCCAACTCATCCAGATCGTAGCACTCATGAAGAAGCACGACCCACAAGGCTATATCGATCTGGCTACGCTTGACGATGAAGAAGGACTCGGAGAGGAGGACGCTTTACTACTGGTGTTCCTTACTGAAGAGGGAGCGGAGCGCTTAAGGCCAGAGTTGGAGGAGTTGGTGGGGGAAGGGTGGTTTTTGAGGAGGGATTTTATCCCGGATGGGCCGTGGCTTGGGCCTTGGGTTGGGTGCGATGTTGAGGAGGAGGAGGAGAGCCTGAAGGGGAGGTGGTTGAGAATGTGGGGTAATGGAGGGTTGGTTGGGTAGAGTGGTCTGGCTTGAGATGGAGATGGATTGCATACGAGGGCACGTGGGGCGTTCGCTTTCAAGACTCGGGTAGCTCCGAAAAGCCAAGTACTTCACTTCTGTACAGTATTAATTTTGAAAACAAGAAAAGATATATAAACACCAAAGCCAACCCATAACACAAAACAAGAAGTATCCTAAAAACCGCATCAAGTACTAATTACTGCCCCCCACCCCGATAAAACTGCAGCCTCGCCTCCCTCGTAACCGGACTCATCGGCTCTCCCACCCCAAACGTCCCCCTCTTCCCCACCCCCATCTGCGCCTGTGCTTGTGTTGGACTCCCCACCGGGCTCCCCAACGGCGAATTGAAACTCAACGGACTCCCCACCGGACTCCTCACCGTACTAGCACTCTCAGCCCTTACATGCTGACCCCTCACCAACCCCTCCAACCCCACCGGCGAACTCCTCTTGCTCGCCGGACTACTCCTCTGTGACGTCGCCTCTTGCTCAATCCGTTCCCTGATCTTTTCAAACCGGCTCCGATGGCTACGTCCGCTTCTTTGGGACGTGGCGGATTGCCTCCCCGCCCTCGTCTCGTCCCGGGATGGGATGGGTGGTGGTGAGGGGGTGCGGATGTAGCCGCTTGTCCCTATTCTAGGACTGACGTAGGGGGTGGAATACATGCTACTTGGAGGCGGCGGGGAAAAGTTGGAAGGCGGGGGTGTAGGCGTTGCGATCTGCGGAGGGGTGTAGGAGAGGTTTGCGGTGAGGGCGTCGGGGGAGTAGATTTTGTAGTCGAGGCCGGGGATTGCGTCGCCGAGCTCGAGGACGTGGGGGGAGTCGAAGGAGTAGGATTTTTGGTGGAAGG